>JAPQRQ010000014.1:11288508-11319738 GCA_037367365.1 Apogon talboti | reverse complement strand
ATCTTGCCTCACTAATGAGGAAGATTGGAGTGTCTACTCTAACCCCCCCCAACGCACACACCCCACCCTGCTACCGACAGAGTGGATGGTAGCAATGCTGGGGTAATTTAGGCACAGCTGCCCTGGTCATTAAGAGAAAAACACCCCACATGCAACGTCTGTGTGTCTTTCTCTGTTGGCCTCATTCATTCTGTCCTGCTGTCACCGACATTGGCGGTGGAGCTGTGAAGCAGATGAGACCCTGAGCACCAGGAAAAACACAGGCATGGAAAAGATCAATAAACCTGGCATTTCCTGTTGTTCTAATGGTTTTTGTGTAATTTTCAACACCTGCTCATTAATTATGATCAGTGCTGGCTTTTATGAGCTTGTGCTGTGTCTGCTTTAAGAATAGGTACAGTATTTCTCTAGGGTTGTGTGATATGACAACAATGTATTATGCAACAATTGAAAAGCACCTGTCATTTCATATGATGCTGTCATTTGTTTCCTTATGCCGTAAATCACAGCGATAACATTTTTTCATAATTTAGGAAACACTTTCTTCGTGTGCACTGTACAGATAATAGTGCTGTTTTGTTTCACTTTTCATGTATTGTACATTTATATTCTGAGCCACACTGTTGTCTACTGCCATAGCATGTTATTCTGTTTGCATTTTACATTTTAAATCATACTCATTTAAACCTGTATACTTGTTTATGTATTTTACATATTACTCTTTAATTGTTGGGTCATAATCCAAACCTAATAAGAAATAAGACTTAAATTTTGGTCGTATCACACAACCTTACAGATTTCTGCTGCCAAACTGTCTGAGGAAAAACCAGAACAGTGCAGTCAAAGAGGAAAACACAACGGTGTGAAACTCCAACTTATTATTGATCACATCCGTCCTCGTGGTGGGAGGCACGGACCAATAGCGATGCTCCGTGTGGATGATGCTCTATGCTTTGCTCTAAATATAGCTGCTCCCAACACCATAGAATCCCAGCTTTCTCTTTTCCTCCCCCGTCCACATGCTTGTCTTTCACCCGTCCTTTATTCCCGTGTGTTTTTACTCATGCTATATTTAAACCATGGAAAGATGAATGTTGCGAGCATTCAGAGAGGGGAAAAATGGAATCACTGTACTGGAATCACTTTCTCTGAATACTAACAGTGATTATGTGAGCCCTGGCTGGGACAATATAATTTTTAAGGGTGGGGAAATGGGACCGTGGTCAGTTAGTGGCATGTGGAAAATATAAAAACCTATCTTAGTCCTTGTTTTTCCACATCCTTACCCAGCTGGACACACTTAGTGTCAACAGACGCCTCGGATTTCCAGTGTCACATCCCAGCCTTAATTATGCTCACTATGATCTCACTATTTAAACTTCTTTTGGTTAATTTGAATCACTGCATGCAAATGTTACCAAAAAGATTGCAGTGTCTCCGAATCGAAACAACCTGCACATTTACCAGCGTTTAGAGCCACAGCAGTTCATCAATCAGAGCAGTGACAAAACGATTTCGATTTGCATATATTTGAAAAGCAAATGTGGCTTGTGCAGCACTTCAGGGTTCTTTCATATTCAGCAAACAAGACACTGACCTGGACTTGACCTGGCTCCTGTGTTTAGCTCATACACACAGAGTGAAGGCGCCTTGGGAGAACAAGCACACTCCCTCTGAAGGGTTTCCCCTGGTTGGAGAACTACTGCACAATTTATCGCTATTAGAGTATTGTCTTCCTGAAAAAGGAGTATGTGTATTTTGGCATCTCTTATCGGAACCAAACTTCCCAGCTATTGTTGCTATTTGTTCCTGGAAAAGACAAAAAAGGAAATATGAACACGTGCTGTGTCAGATTCAAGGTCACCTAAAGTATGTGTGCTGGCCGGTGTCCTTATCTTCTCCTGTTGTAGGGGCGTGCTCAGCATGGCTCTTCATCCTCTACTGGGCTAAAAGACCTGGCTAGCTGCATGCTCCCGCCATTATTCTTTGGCTACAAACATGGATGGATGATTGATGGATGGGTGTGTAAATGGAGGAAGGGTGGGGGCAGGAAGAGGGCAGACGAGTTGGAAAAAGCTGCCAGGCTTTTTTTTCCTTTCTCATCTTTTTTTTCTCTTCTTTTTTTACGCCTTTTGCCAGTTGACTCAGTGTCACAGTCCCTTCTGCCTGGATGCCCCCAACCCTGCTTAAGAGAAAGGGCGGGCAGAGAGATGATGGTGAGAGGTAGGAGTTTGGGGGGAAGGGTTGCAGATGCAGGCAGACAAGCAGAGCTGAACCAGTTTAATGCTCAGTGAGGCTGAGACACTATCCATTACACATGCCCAAGGCATCTCCGTCAACATTTGCTCGCTATCTGCCCCTATCTTTGGCTCCAAGTCATGACAAACACTAGTTGGGGGTGTGTGGTGCATAAAGTGCTCTGTGTATCGGATTGGCTCATTTCTTGCAGCAGAGCTGAAACTCCTTTTCCTTCTTCCTGTCATATTTACACCCAACAGCCTTTATAAGGCAAAAATTATATAATGCAGCGTGTGACAGAAAATGAATCTGACCAGTAGTGATGCATGAATGGCACATCTATTCTATTTGGTTTCCATCCTGTTCAGAAGAGATACACTGATCAATTGACCAGTTTTCAGCTTGATTGACCAGATACATGAGACTCTGCTGGTCATATTTACATGCATGAGCTGCACAACGGCTCTGCATCAATCGCTTGGAATCATTGCATGTGACTGTGATGACACAACCCCACGCTAACATGTCATTGGTGTGGAAGTTCTTCACCATTATTCAAGACAAAAAAACACAGTCATTAAAGGTGACTTGCCAAACAAAACAAGCAGTAGTAGTACCATTTTTTTTGTGGTGCTGCTCCAGAATAATGGGGTCCTCCTTGGCTCATGCCCTACACTTCCATCAAGTTTAGAAGAAATCCGCATACTACAGTAGTTTAGGCGTAATGCTGATCTAAGACTGATAGACTAATGTGATTCCTTGGCAAAGGTAATGTGGGGTATAATGTCAAATAAAAATCGTTCATTGTCGCTTGCACAGTTAAAAGTAATTTTCCTCTACAATTAAATTCTTCAGTTTCTGCCCATTTTTAATGCCAGGGTACCAACATATAAACAGTTTATGTGCAATTGGGCACTTAATTTTCCACATTTCTTGTGAGTGTGAGAAGACCTTTAACCTTTGACCTTTTGTCATGTTTAAAAACCTGTGTGACTTGTGACTTTGTATATACAGTGCTGGTTTTTAAATGAGCCTTATGTAACAGGGAGTTATCAGCACATATCTTAACCAGCAGTGTTAGTTTCAGCTTTGAGGTCTTGGCAGGAAACCACTTTATTTCCTGTCAGCCTCAGCAATGGAAATGAACAAGGGCACCACGATGAAGGACTGATTTCATGAATGGGTGGCATAGAAGCCGCTGAATGACAGAAACACTGGGTTTGAGGTGCCGCTGCTCGTCATTGGATGTGGAATGATTTTGAGTGAAGAATCCGACTATTGCAAGTGGTCTCTGACAGTAAACATAATACTGCTAAATTGACCACAACTGCTTAATTGTGTTTTGGCTGTTAGTAGTAGAAAAACCACTGGATTTAAGTAATTAAGGAAACCAGAACACTGTCAATCATAACTGGTGTATAGATTTAACATGATTCTTATTTTATACCCAATTTGTAGAGGATAAAAATGTAAATAAGTATTAAGTGTAGAATTTTATTTTAAGTTAGATGGAGGATTGGACAGCAAAAATACCACACTTGCTAGATCCAGTCTTTCAGATATTAAGGTTTCTCCTTTGTTTCAGTTTTATATCGTGGTAAAAATAGTTTTTGAGTTTGATTACATTAAAGCACAACAAAATATTATCAACAGGTTTGATCACATTTGTAGTTGCTGTACTGTAACTCTCACCCGCAGTCTCAAACTGTAGTGCATAAAGCCTATGCAGTAACTCCTCATCTTCAGTGAATTTAATAACCAGACCTGTCTGTCGATAAGCTTCATGTCCCAGGACAGCCATCTTGGGACCTGAAGCTGTGGAGAGACATTACTCTGTGTGATGCTCTCATTTGTTGACTGTCAGTGAAATGAGGTAACCACAGTCCTTTGGAAACGCATGCGCTCTGAGTGTTGAAGTGGGTGTGTGGCATTGACATGTGTCCTGAGAGCTCCACGAGATCCATAACTCACAATTGATTGGATTATATTGGCTTCAGTGTGGGGGCTGGGCACATGCTTTTACTGTTTACTGGTCTATTCCTGGGCTGTGACATGGGGAGTTATGCGGCCGCTGCTTATACACATGTTGCTGCATGATGTCACAGTGATTTGGTGTGGAGTTGTTTTTCTCTGACAGTCAAATCTTATTAATTCAACACTTGAAATAAGGAATTATTCCAACATGAGATAATTTGGACTACAGTGGGGTCTATAATTTTTTAAAGGTTGCACAAATTTAAAACAAAGTGAAGTCATTTTCATGAATAGTTAGCAAGTGGTTGCAGTTTGCACACTGCCAATACGTATTTTATAGATTTAATGATAACATTTACGTAATGTTTTGAATCACATTGTCAAGGTAGTTTGTCCTTATGAAACACTGCTGAGCATTTAAACGATTTGTTTTTATATTTGCCTGGCCTAGATTTATTGGGAACAGTACAGTACTGTTGCCCAGCTCTGCAGAAGATTTGGTCATATTAATCCCCTTGACTTTTTAAGCATTTATCATGTTTTGTTTGAAGTGTAAGATGATAAAACAAGGATTTTAGAGTTTTTCATTTTGCTAAGGGAGATCTGGCAATTGGGAGACAGTAGGGTGGTTCGGATGGATGTTATATTTCAGAGCCATAGTCATGTTGTTCATGTTTTTACCCACTGGTGCTATTGCTGGCACATCATTTCAACACTGAAAAAATAAAGAAATCATTGCACTGGATCTTTATCCTTTAATTTTGTGGTTAGTTTGCTAAGGCAGTCTTGTAGCCCTGAATAACTCAAGTTTTAATTATTCAAATTTTTTAGAATAAACACCTTTTTTATTTGTTGATGTTTTGCAGGCTTACACACTCATGCTTGTTGCTGCACTTTTGCACTTCCCAATTCTTTCATATCTTTCATATTTCACAGTGTTTAAACTTTTCTGGTCACTTGACATCGGGGGGGAATCCCTGTGAATCAAACAAAGAGAGAAAGAGCAGACAAGTGACATGTAGCCTTAAAGACTTATAAAACATTTATGAATATCTTAAACCCTACCTCAGGCTAGTCTTTGCTCCTAATTGGTTATGGCATTTCTCATTTGAAGTGAGCTCTGAGCATCTCATTGATGAAGCCGCCTTACAGCTATTGTCACAATCGCAACCATCTGGTCGTCACACAGCATCAAAGTGGTGGAAATAGCATAAACAAACCCAGACAGCTATTTACTGGCATCCAGTTGTTTCCTAACTCTCACGTCTCCGACATAGTTTGCTCTCTCGGAAGCATGATTTCTTTGACATCCCACGGTGAGGTGGAGACAAAAAGGAAGTCTTTAACTGATGCTCATTTACTTAACAGAGCTGACTTCCGACACGGTTTCTGCTCTGTGGACGAAGGAGGGGGCTGCGGTACTGCTCTACTCATGCATTTGTCAGAAAGTCTATAAAGTGGAGCAAAGGGGTTTTTTTGCGGAGTAATGAAATGCAGTGAATAACGCAGGCAAGACAGAGTCCAGCATTACCGGCAAACTGCAGACTCAGTCAGATACTGCACAGTCCTTGTCTTCTCTAGAGCTTCTCCCAGGAACACACAGAGCTACAAACCTTTAGAGGAGATACAGCCCTGGGGTGTATTTTCACTTTTATGACATGGTTGGACTAAGCTCATCACAGAGTCGGTTTAGGGGACCTTTTTTAATAATCTGAAAACCACCCATGTCCTGCAATGCGGCCTGGTGTGCTAAGATGTAGAGACATTGCTGTTGCGACTTTCAGCCTGCCTCAGCCTGGCACTGCTGCAGAGACGAGCGCAGGCAGGCACAGCCAGTCGGGACGAGACACTGTCACTGAAAGAGAGAGAGAGGAGAGAGACACTACACAAGAGGTACGCTTTCCAAAATGCAGAGGCAGATCTGCACCATCATATTGCAGGTTACTCCTGTGCCGGACAACCTGCATTCTACTGCGTAACCATGGTGATGCCTCCCCTGCACTTCAATAATCAGGTGGATGTTTTCGCTCCGGACTGCTGACAACTCTTTCCAGCTCTTCTCTCTCAAATAAACTCTGATTTGAATGTTATTTTTAGGATAATCCTCAGTTTTTGTACGGCAGGAATCATTAACATTTTAACATATTGTTAATGAGGCGCGGCGGGGGTGACGGCCACAAATGACAGGATGCCTGCTGGGCTTGCAGATGGGCACGGAGATACGCCCTTCGCCTACTGCTGATGACTCCCTGCCGCCTCCTCGCACCCTCCTCTCTTTGAAGGTGGCATCGAGGAGCGCCAGTGCCAGCAGGGTGCCACTGGGCTCACAGCAGGGGCTGATACATGCAGCTGACAGGCTGGTGTCTGGACAGTGTGTATATCTTTAGTGCAGTACAACATGGCTCATCTTAAAGTTCTTGACTGTATGATTAACAACAACTGGAGCCTGATCTGCGACCTGTACTGCGCCTGGAGCAATCAGGTCAGTTTTCTTTCATTGTAAGATTGTTTATGTAGTTGATTATCTAACCTTATTACTCACCAGGTTACAACAACCCATTTAAGGGTTAAGGTGGAAGTGATGTTCCTTTTCAAACGAAGTCTGATTCATGTATTTTGGCCTTTAGCGTCTACTGTTTTAACCCCAACCCTAAATAAACAACCTCCATGAACTTGTGCTTAGGGTTTTGGAATCCATGACATGAAAAGGTTGGATCTTACTGCTCCATACCCGCAGTGTTCTGGTTATAGGGCGGCCTCGCTAAACATCAGTCTACCTGTAGCATTTGTCACCCTTACTCACCTTTTACTGGGCACCCATTCCTCTCCGTCAATTATTGCTCTCTGGAGTTCTCCAGGAAAGGCATCCCTGACATCTGGGGTATTAATAGCCAGCATTCATTCACTAGTGCAGAGTGGAACTGGAGACTGGAGTGCTTGGCATGCTGACCTCTGCGTGTCCCTGCCTAGCCCCGGGTGGCTCAACCCCACTCTTCAATTAACTTAGTAGTAAGACGTAGTAAGATAATGTTATTTTAAATGTTTTGATTTCTTTTTTTTCACTCTTCTCTCGCTTTAGAATGTAATATTTTGTGAAATCTAGTGGTGAAGTTGCAGATCCCTCCATACTGACCTCACCTCACCCTCCACTATGGTGGCTGCAGTTTTTGTTTTTCTCTGTTGTGAGCTTTCTATTTAAAACTATATGAACTGTGATCCACATGCAAACTTGGTAGGTAACGGTAAAGTGACCTGTATTCTACACTAGATTCTACCCGCTATAAAATAGACAAAATTAGAAGAAGTCAGTTCTGAGCTACTGTAGAAATGTAGTAAAGTAACATGGTGGATTCTGCGGAGGAAAACTGCACCCTCTGTAGATATAAATGGGTCATTCTACAGTAATAAAAACAAAGATTTTTTTTCTGGACTATTTACTAGTGAAAAAGCAATAATGGATATTATATTTGATTTCTGCAGCTAGATCCTCCTAAATCCCACAAAATCATACGTGCTATCTGGGATCAAAAGCTGACTGCTGAAACCCAATAGAAGATCTGCCCTTTTATCTTGGATTTGATGTTCAGGGTTGCAAAGGTCGAAGCCTCTCCATGTTCAGAGAGTGACATTATTGCGTGTGCCTCTGAGTGTATGAATATGGACGTCCTCTCTCTACAGTGTTCTTTGTGGTTCTATGTTCTGTGCATCCATTTGTCTATAGACACAGTCGACTTGGCGTCCACTAGCGCTCTCATATCTAACATGCTTTTTTTGGGGAGGAGAAACTCTTACAGACACCCCATTGTTTCTAGCTTTTTTCCTCTCCTCTCCCCTTTTTCATTTTGCCATGGAATGCCTGATGTGAAAAGTAAAGAAACCTTCCCGTGTCGAGCAATGTGGCAGTGCTGCTGCTCTCTGGCCTGCCTCTTCCCCTAATTTAATTTTAGCAGTCCTGAAAATTGTTCGCATCGCAAGTTGAACTGACAGGCCTCTGTTTCCAGAGAGCCTGTGCTGTCAGAGGCGCTGAAAACGGCCTTTGTGCGCCAGTAGCTCAGCACTGAGGCCTCATGAAATATTTACAGGCCAACACCTGGTGTGAGACTGTGAGAGAGGAGCCAGAGAATCAACAACACTAGCACTAATAACTACAAGGCCACAGCTCTATTAATACATCGGGCTCCCAAAAGTATTTTGTCTGTTATTGTTTGATGTTCAGTTTTGTCATGAGTAACTGCATTCATTCAAGCATCCAAGAACCAAAAACTCTCAGCACTTATAAACCCTTACAAACATCTAATGACAAGAACTTTTCTCATTCTATGCAAACATATGTAAATAAGAAAAATAATAATTGCCTTGTTTTTCCTAATGATACATCCTCAGAACAAAGACTATAACATCAGTTCACCGCAGTTTGGTAATCTTGTTCATGGATATGTCTGATTCTCTCCACTTTGTTGTGAGTAGTTTTAACATGACACTGGGGGGTTAAACAGAGGAGCGTGCGTGTCAGGGGTTGCACTGTCATGACCCTGCCCTGTCAAAAACCTCAAAGAGTGACCTGGATTAATAATTCATAGATGAGGAAACCAATTATACAGGATTTCACTCGCAACTGGGGGGGAGACCCTGGGGACTCTAATTGGCCCACCTGCTCTCTGTCTCTGAAGGGTTGGCTGAGGTGGCTGGGTGTACAGCTCGATGTCCTCTCTTTGTCTGGATGCTTCTACTTTTTTTCCATGTGGGGGATGAATGTGTACATTAGTAGTCACCTCATCTGAGAGTGACGGACCCCACCCAACACAACAGGGGGCTCATAATATGTAGTTGTTTCCAGCCCCTTCTACACAGCACTTCTATTACGAGAACATTTGACCTTTTTTCTGAAACGACGTCTATGTAAACGAAATGGTGGGATCATTTGGTCCTACATCTGTTATTTCTCTGTAACACCTCTGGAGGTAGTAACAGAGACGTGATAAAGGTGTAATCATGATTCCGGAACGCTGTATAAAAGGAACACCTCTGGTTCCGCAACAAAGGTGTGAGGTTTTGATGATGTATTGCATGAGTGACCCCCGCGCTGGGAGGGATTTAAAATTGAGCACGAGCCGTGGACAGTAAACAAACATATCAACGCGACCAGAAAGATGTCGAACTGGGGAGATGCCGAGATCTGCGAGCTGTAGTCACTTTGGGCGGAGGACTCTGTCCATGCTAACATTTGTGGAACGGTGAAAGGCCCACTGGAGGGGTTAGCTAAGAAGATGTTGTTTTGAGCGCTAACACCGCTATTCTCGGGGTATTTTCATCACGCAAGTTATACATGACACTATACGCTGCGGTGCATCACCACTCCTTTGATTCCGGAACGTGTGTAAAAGTGGCTTCAGTCACTGCTGACTAAACAAAATGGATGAAAAACAACACCACTGTTGCACAAAAAAACAAAACAATAAAGAATCTTTCTACGCACCAGTCTGAGGACTTGAGCAGGGATCATTGCACCGCCTTGTAAAAGAGTTGAAAAATAGCCTGTACATGGGTGTTTTATGTGGTGTATTACTACAGACTGGAGCTGAAGCCAATTAATATCTGTGACTAATTTGACCAGGGAATGAATGCCAATTTAGCACTGAGGACAAAAGCAAGGTTTTAGTGGGCCTTTTGTTGGGTGTTGAAGGTATGTAAATTTCAGACTGTCATAGACAGGTCATTTTTGGCTCTAGTAATTTCTTTCACTACTTCCAAATCTATCTATAGGCTGGACACATAAATAAGATAAAAAGCTGCAGATTGATCAATAATGAAAGTGTTACTTACATCTTAAAGAAAGCTTCACTTGTATACAGTCAATTGGACGGCCTTAGCCACCTTTATGCTTTTTTGCTTTTCTTGCTAACTTCTCTTTGCTCAGCGCTTTGGGCCTCTAATGTGCATCAGCCCAGTGTTGTCTCGTCTCTTTCTCTGTCTGTCTGTCCCTTTCTCTCTTCTCTCCTTCCACCTTTTGTGAAGAGGAATTCCAGACTGTTGGCCGTACAATTGGCGGTCCATTAGCATATGAAAGCGGCCAAGGGGCAGTGAGTGAGGCGGGAAAAAGGGAGGAAAAAGGAGTCAGAAAACTTCCAAATCCTCAAAAGACATCAGCAGTTTAATTAGTCTCATACATGCATATATATGCTTATTTAGCACATTTCACCCAAAGGAAAGTTTTATTTTTATTTAACAAAAGTACAGATTCAGTCTCCTCCTTGTTTTAGTGCTGCAATTTTACTTGTGGACAGAGCTCTGTGTTCAACTTTTACGCCTGACAATTCAAGCACGTTACAGATAACTGACATACTTATCTTCTGACTCAAGGAACATAACACCTGTGTCAAGATCTTTGTCCTCTCTCTTTATCAGGCATAAAATCAGTCAAAATAAAAGGACTGTGGTGATAACTTAATGCAATCCATTTCCATGTAACATTCCATGGTAGATAAACAGTTAAACAAAATGTCTAAGCAAGTATTTTATCCTATTCTGTTGATTCTTTTTTCATGTCAGCTATTAGTATTTGTCATGGAAAGTGAGCAGTCAGATTCAGGGGGTTTGTGAAGACACACACTGTGGTGTTTTTTTTTTTAATTACTTTTTTTTTTCACTTTTTTTTAAAACTCGTATCACTTATGGAGAGAACTTTTCTTTTTCACATGTGAAATAACTGAACATGTTAAGATGTACCCAGGTGTTAAACCATGAAGTAACACTCTACCTCCCACTGTGACAGGTTAATGTTTACACACAGAGGGCCGGTTTAAACTCCATGAAATGGATTATCACCAGGTCCCCCATCATAATCTGCAACAAGTATTTTATTTCAACAGGATCTTATTACAAGCAGCAGCCACCGCTTGTATTAAGACACAAAATTTCATTTAGTTCAAATTAACAAGACAATTTTTCAGTTGCTGCAAACAGAAAGCATCTAAATATTCACTGTGCAATAAATAAACACGCTAATACGTAAAAATAAACTAATAATAGCCAAAGTAACTCAAAATGCCAGAATCATGTCAGACTGTAGAGGAACTTTTTGCTTGCCTACATAATTAGGTCACATTTGATATCCTAATACTAAGAAATGTAATATATCCC
Organism: Apogon talboti; assembly: GCA_037367365.1. Taxonomy (NCBI): domain Eukaryota; kingdom Metazoa; phylum Chordata; class Actinopteri; order Kurtiformes; family Apogonidae; genus Apogon; species Apogon talboti. The sequence goes on along the minus strand of JAPQRQ010000014.1, from coordinate 11,308,386 downwards.
TCCTTCAGGTACTACATGTTTGTCATTGTCCCTCCGTTCTGCATCTGTGTTGCAAACAACGAGGTTTCATTTCCCCCCTGACTGCCCGTGGTTGTAAATTTGAGCCGCACTGTAGCCCTCATCGTTTCAGCTGAGTTTGTAGCAAAAAGCAGTGTGAACAGAATGCTGATTCACCTCATGCTGCCACAGTAACCCCCCTCCCCCCTCCCCATGCATCCCACACAGCCCCATAATCCCTCTGACATATGTGTATAGCGCCACAGTAAACGTACAGTGTTTTCTGTTTTGTAAAGGTCACTCTGTGAGGCAGAATTACAGACAAGCAGTTAGAAAAGGCTTGTCTTAGCAAAACACGCCTTGTCCTTGGAGTGTGACCTTTGTAATTCAGAGGAGGAGATGGAAAGATGCCGGTTTTTATGTACAATTTTTCAGATATGACAAAGAAAGACTGAGGAAGTGGATGATGTGTCTGGATGCGGTTGACTCTCCTCAGGATGGTAAAAAAAAAAAAAAAACTGCCACAGAAAAGATGCAGCTCTCTTTGGTGCAATGCAGACAGGGCTGGGAGGAGTCTGGCCAGTGGGTGGAGCTGTAAACGTGTATGTATGTGTGCACAAGACAGCATGTGTCTGTTTTTGTTTTCGTCCTTATGAGTGTTTACACATCGGATCTTTCACAGCCCAAACCCCCCCCCCCAAAAAAAAATCCTCCTTGAGGCTCTTTTGAGGTGAGATTGTAAATATTTCTGGCACGCTGGAAGAGAAGAATGTTGCTATGGTGATCTTTGCATATGTTTGTTTCTCTCATGGCGTGGATGCCAGAAAACGCATTCGTCTGCATGGTGCATCTAAACTCAATCAACCAACTAAGAGCAGTTACATCTTTCAAGATAGTCAGAGGGTAGACGTGAGGAGGAGGGGGGGAGGAGGATAATCTCCTTGCAGAGCCCTGACGGAGAATCTATAGATCACTGGTGTGTGTCGGTCACCCTCCTTACTGTTGTCAGCTATCAGAATAAAACACTTGTCCCACATAATGACAGTTTGATCGTGATGGATCAGAGACTTTAAAGTCAATGTAAAGCAGCAATAAATACATGTTGTGGGTTCATTAGTGTTATTAACTACTTTTAAGTAATCTTACATAAATGAGTGTCTAAAGAAAACAGTCTAGTTTTACTCATTACACCTGGACAGTAGCAAAAAATCAAGAAACAATTGTACTGATTGATGAGTTGAGCACAATGTCAGGTAATTCATCACATTTTGGAGTTCCATACATAAAAATAAGTGTGCATTACTGACATAACCTTGATGGTATTGGTAACCCATAAGTCATCACATGACAGAAGACTACTTCAATTGTGATGTATTTTTGATATTGTTGTGTGTACAGGAGCTGTGCATTCACACTCAGCAATGTGAACGTTTGACCAATCAGATGAAGATGCTAGCTTTTGGCTGCCCTCAGATTAATTGGCTCTGAGGTTAGATTGTGGTTGGTCATTGCAATATTGAACACTGTTATCACACTTCGTAGATTTCCACACATTGTGCAGGCCTACTACTCATATACGCTAAGGCTATCGACAAGTACCATAGTGCAAAACGTATTCAGTCACAGCTCAAACGTGTGTTTACCCTCTGCATGTCAGGAAAAAAATGTGTATTTTTATGACTTTAGTCATAGTAACTTGTGATCAAGCTGGTCCTAATGTGCTCTTGTTTTTATGATGTTATAGTGTTAGGGGAGGGGAGTATGCACTATATTTCACAGTTCATAGTCTTTCAGCGACTATTTTCTTGACATATATAGTGTAGAGATAGATTAATTGACACAGATAGGACATTTTATCAACTGTCTGTGCCAGATCATGGCTAATATTACGCTTCTATAAAGGGAAATGGGGATGATGACTGCTTAAAATGTAAAAAAAAATTGCACCTACTTTGATGTTGTCTCAGTACTCTAATGTTCAATTCCAAAGCTCCACATTCACCCTCAGTTAAACAGTCATTCAGTTTTTAATTAAGTGAAACATAGTTCATGTCAGACATGACTTTTTATTTTTTTGGGATAGGGGTGGTGATGATACCAGCTGATTAATCACTTATCTGCTCTTTCCAGCATATTGTTATTATTGGCCTTTAAAAATCCACCATCGGTCCACCTCTAATGTTTTTTAAACAAATCGCTGTTTTCGTTTCAGATTTTGAGAAAAGTGGTATGGTGTTATAAATCAGGCTTAGAATTAAATTAAAACATCAAAATTCTACCATGTTCCTTCAAGCTTCCATAAAATGTTGAGCCTGGCATATTTTACTGTTTTCCTCACACAGCCCGAGGCGTCCCAGTAAAAGAAGCATTAATAGGCCGCTCTGACAATGCCAATGCACATGATTGGCCAGGTAGTAGAGGCTTCACAGCTAATGATAATGATGCCCTGTGTCCTGTGTCAGTCATGCAAACCTGCTGCTTTGTCCCCATGCTGATGAGAGGATGTCACATGACGACGACACTACATTAGTATTCAGAGCACCTCCACAATGTGACAGAGATGGGCAAAGCACTGATTTATTAATCAGAGGTGACGAATTGAAAGTAAAACCAATCTGATGGTGTTGGAGACAGAGGTCACTAAGGACGTGGGTGTCAAATTTACTATTTTTGCAAATATGTATGACTCCGCCCACCCCAGGAAATCTGTTAAGTTACCATCATCTGTCTCTATAAACCAAATGACATCCATGTGTTTCTCACTCGTTGTTTTCCTTTGGCTTTCCTTTTTTTTTTTTTTTTAAGGGGCCTGTGCGTGCATGCCAGAGATAATGGCTCACTAGTTGACTAGAGTGTTTACTGTGGTGATGGAGAATGCAGTGGACACTCCCTCTCTGTTATATGAGGCCCAGGGATGATTAGAAAACAGTCTGATAGGGGCAGACAAAAGGAAGAAGGAGCAGTGCGAAAGGACAGACGGAAAGAAAAGAGATCTTTATAGGTGGTAAACGAAGTGAGGTGCAGTGAGACAGGTTGGCAATGAGCGGCAGCAGACAAGGAGAAGGAAGAAGAGATGAGGGGTATGAGGATTTTATTGTATCCAGCTGGGTCCGGGTGTGGTCACCGCGGCCTGGAGACCTGCTGGGTTCAGTTCTGCTCCGAGTCCTCCTTCAGAGTCTCTGAGCCATCTGCCAAATGGCTTCTCTGCGTGTTGTTTTGTTTCTGCATATGGTCATGCAGAAACCCCAATGTGTTTCTTAATGGTGATTAAATCAAATTTTGTGTGTTACTATTGTATTGACGGCGAAATATTTACATTTGAAGGCTATCGGTGCAGATTGTGAACAATTACTAGAGGAAAGATATGCACTGGCTGCTGCAGGAAGGTGATCTGTTAAAATATGAGGAAAACCCAATATGAGAAATATGTATTTCCTGGGTTCTTGACTTTTTATTGTTTGCTGCAACCCTCATCAGTACTTTTTTTTTTCTTACACATTATTCTTAGGAGAGGCAGTGTAAATATAGTGACAGAGAAACTTCCTATGCACACTAGTGTAAATTCACATTGTCTCTCCCTTTGACAGGAAGACAAATTGTTCTTAATTAAGTCACTTTATATAGAGAGATGTTTTCATGAAGAGGAGTTTCTAAAAAGTGACCGACACCTGTAAATTAATCTGTGCTGAAGTTCATTCACAAACACTGAATGTTGTTGTGTTGTGTTAATTCAACACAGTGTATGAATAGGATGAAAAGAAGCAACAGAGACGCCCAAAGCGGCCAAAGATCTAAACGGTTACGGGAAACAAACATGCAGCCAGATGGACTGTGAAAAGGCCCCATTAGTGAAAACGCCAGTTAACATGACTGGAATTGGCTTAAATTAGCCAAACTAAATTATGAGGCATGGATTCAATTACATAACATGACGCTACACTTAAAAGTGCTTCTTCTCTGATAACTTTGATGGATAGAGTGTAACAATAGGAGAAGATGTGGTCAGTATTTTTACTCTTGTGGGATTGTCTTTTGGCATGTCTGAAAGATAATGAAACCATCACTGACAGACTTGTAGCCACAGTATTTTAAAAAAAAAAAAAGCCGTCTTTAAAACCAAAGTATTTTGGCTTTCACCGCATGAGCCGCCGCTGGCAGTCTTTTGGTGCAGTCCTAGGTCATGTGGTTTTTCCTTGTCTCTCATCGCTTCATTATTCAATTAAAGAGTAAAACACATGTTACGCTTAACATTAACCGCACTGAGGATCCCCTAATGGGGAGAGAGCAGTAAAGATCATGCTCCATCAGCAACGATGAGGCTCACGGCCTGGTTTCTGTTTGGGCCGGTGAATGAGGGTGATGCCACTCCACGGGGGAAAATAGTAAATACCTTCTGGTTTGGAGGATGTAACTGCACTGAACCCAGGTTGCCAGGTCTGGAAGCATGAGTGAAAGATGGAGCCAAAAACATAAAACATCCTAAATCAGAACGTTATGGACATTCATGATAAAAATGAGAGGTGAATTATTTTTCTTAAATATAATTTAGGAATGCATCATTTATGAGATGAATATCATTACAATATAAGCTGTTTTCATCACTTTGACTGCCATCATCTTAACTACAAATAAGATGAAAGTGGTCTTTTTTTTGTTGTTGTCATATGAGATCCATGTCTGATGACAACTCAGTCATGACATTTCACCAAGGTTGCACTCTAGCTACTTATATTTCAAAAATGCTGCACTGAATTAATTCATTTTCTGAACCACTTAGTCCTCGAGAGAACCACTGATATCCCAGCTACCAGTGGTCATGTGTTACCATCAGACACACGACCTTCTTGTTGTGCGGTGACAGGGCTATCCACTTCTACCACTGTGCTTCCCCACATGAAATGCAATATTCCACCAAGTAGTAGTTATGGTGTCTTGTCAAAGACGTTTACGCTGCAGATTCTTCAGTCAGGTTTGGTGGTTTCTCTTCTTGAAGGTGAGAAATGCCCACTGATCCACACTTTATTCACTTTAAAGATCCACTTTATTTGACTGTTATGAGTGCCACATTCAGGTGACATGTTGGTGTAGTGGTCAGCACTGTTGCCTCACAGTAAGAAGGTTCTGGGGTTGATTCCAACACCAGCTGACCTTTTTGCATGTTCTCCCGGTGCTTGTGTGGGTTCTCTCTGCACACTCCAGCTTCCTCCCACCATCTAAAGACATGGTATTAAGTTAATTGGTTAACCTAAATTGCCCGTAGGTGTTAGAGTGATTGTTCGTCTATATGTCAACCCTGCAATGAACTGGCGACACATCCAGGGTGCACCTTGCCTTCACCCAATGGTACTGTAGCTGGGATAGGCTCCTGCACCGCCGCGAGCCCCTCGAAGACAAAGTGGTTCAGAAGATGAGTGAATAAGTGCCATACCCAGGGCCTTATAATGGACAGTATTTTGCCATAATTACATTGTGTGAGTTTGGACTGCTAGCATTTAGTGTCCTGTCAATTTGCAACAGTACAGAAAAAAGTAAACAAATGAATAAGAATATTAGCATTTGCTATTTGCATCACTATTTTGTATTTCAATTAAAGAGTTGAGTGTTGAGTATCAATGTTGGGCATAAATAACACCCATCTGAGTATGAATAAATAAAGTAAAAAAATATTGAGAAAGAAGTTGAAATACCGTGGTGATAAAGTGCACTGTTGATATTTTGTCTTTATATTTCACATTTAAAATGTATCCTCAAACCAGGGAAAAACACTATCGATATCTTTATTTTGTTTATGCCTGGCCATAATACTAAACGTTCAGCTTTATTCTCAACATTTTGAATTAATTCTCAAAATGTGAAATGCAAAATAATTCTGGCTTTTTGTGTCTATGCATTTGTGTGAGGCTAATGGGGTCAAAAAAATGTATGGTCTATAGCTGTGAGTCAGGTGCAGAGATGCTCCCATCCAGTCATCCTGACAGCCCCATTGGAGACATCCATCAACTAGGCTTTTTCTCTGGATTTGATTGATTGCTGCTGATTGGCACTAATGGACATGTGGCTTCTTACTCTGAGCCACATGAGGCACAGATACACACATTCACGGAGATCAGCGTACAGGATATCACACACCTCTTAGACACACTTATTCTGGGCCATTCCACAGTCTCCACATTCCACTGGCCATATCTCACCGAAGGCTCCAACTGCTTTTAATCAGCTGGGTCACGAGGCGCTCCAGATGGGCCTCAGCGTTGGGTGGGACCCGCCGCGGACATGCTGGAAGAGGAGGGGGCTCGAGCTCGTAATAGTCAACATATTTGTGCTCCCTCTCCTCTATCCTCAGACTCCCCTCCCGTCCTGTATTGCGTCACCCTCCTCAGAGACCCATGCTGGACAGCTCGCACTACACTGGCCCTGCCGTGTTCGGCACATGCATTTCGAAGGCTCTAGCTTCTCCTGTGTTTTACTAGCTAACATTTTCCATCGTCAAACAAAATGTTTTGAAAGAGCACTGTGTGCTTTTTTGGAATGCGTCATTGCAGGATGTGCTTTTTACAGTCTGAAGAAAAGTGTGGGTGTTCGTTGTAAATGAACAGAATGAGAGCATATTTTTCTCAGCTTTTTGTGTCTTTGAGTTGACTGAGTACAGGATGTTTGTTGTTGAATGTATTGCAAAAACCATTTCAGCATAGTATTTATCAAAAAACTTAATGTGCGTACAAACACCAGTGTGGTCAACATTCCCCACTCATCCTGTCAACATAGAATTAAGAAAGAAAGTAGGAGGAAGAAGAAGGGATGTCATCAAAGAATCTCTGGATGTTAAAGTACAACCAGTGCAAAATACCAGTGGTCTAAACTATTATGGTAAGGATCGTTTTGGCAGGTGTATGGGTCAGGTGTTTTTTCTTACAGAGTTGACAAAACAAGGCAGTGTGCATACAAACATGTAGCGTAATTTCATCCCTCAAATACCACAATAGCTGGTCTTTGTCAGCATATCATTATAGGGTCTTGTGCTTTGATTCTGCTCATGTCCAGTCTTGCTTTGACAGTGTTTATGGCCGTTACCTGGATACTGTAGTACTAATCTCTCCTTTCCTCTCTTTCTCCCCTCGTCACCTCTCCACCTCCCTCTCGCCGCTGCCGTCTCTCATTACAGAGGCTGACGTTGCGTCATTCTTAGCGCAAGCCTGGTGGGTTAATACTAGCGGGCCGCACGCCTCGGGTGAAGGTCACAAACCATCCGCGCTGCAGGAAACGTCTGGGATACTCTCGAATATTTTAAGCAGGATGGGATGTAACGCGGGCCTGATTTGTTCCTCAAAGCTCTTCCCAGCAATGTGTCCCTGTTGAGATTGTGGTTTTGAGTTTCCAATAATGTCCTGGAAGCCAAAGGACAGAAAAAGTAATGTGCTAGCCAGTACATGGGGATCTTAAGTCTGATTCCTCACCCCCTTAAGATTTTCCATCCATATCACAGCAGTACGATCGACGACACTGAGTCCTGACAGTATGCTTGAACCTTCCTGTCAGTGGGATTGACTGACTGAAGTTTGCTCAGTTTAGCAGCTGATCTCAGCTCTCTTAAAAGGATTAAGAGCGCTTGTACATGAGAGGTAGACGCCTGGCTTTACCTTGATGGTTTGTTTAAAGTTCAAAGTTGTCTGACTGTACATCTGCCAAGAGACCTGCACTTACCTGCACCCTCTGCCACATTTAACCCTGGCAAATTGCTAAAAGTAATGAGCTCTGGATTAACATCCCGGCTACTTTCACTCAGTATGTCCTTATAAGTCCTTCAGGTTAGCCTTTTTGTCATGACTTGTTGCACTGTCAGCAATTCCTAGTCCTCTTACTTGTCTCCTGTTGGCTGATGACCCCTTGAGTTTTAAGTCCACACCATGATAAGATTGGAGCCATCGGAATATGTTGATCAGCATATATTTAAATACTTTATCAATGGTTTCAGTCATTTTATAAAGCAAGATGCTAACAGTTCGTCAAGTTCAGTACCAACACTTCTTCTCAGAATGACCCTGTGTCACGTTCACTCTCCATGTTCATGCAGTGATGCAAGTTTCTTTCATGAATGCTGTCGTAAAGAATGTCTTGTGGCTCATGGTGTATACAGAGGAGCATAAGTTGTACCAAATGACTTTTTTTTGTTATCACATGATTCACATCGCTGTATCACACATGTACTTTCAAAGTTTGAGGTTTCTTGGATGTGAAGATTTATGCACATTTATGGTAAAACACAATTTTGTGTTGCTGATCGAATGGAAAAAACACAATTTTATATCTGCAGGCTGAAGGAACTGTAACTGAAATTTCTGACATTTCTTTAGACAAAGTCATTAATTGATTTATTTTCAAGATAATCACCATATTAATATGGTGCAAAGCGTTAGTTGCTCCATAGCATATAAACAGACTTTTCAGCTATCATCCCTGTTGTTGGGTAGAGAAGCTGTGCTGTATGTTCATGGAAGGATGCATTTATGTCTGAGAAGGGAAAAAAAGGATCTTGTCTTTTTGATGTTCAGAGGGATAATATAAAGAGCACTTGTTGTAGTCTCCTGTGGATTTATGACATGCAGTTTTCCCATTTTTGCCAAGTTGTCTGAACAGAAGCAGAAGACACTGTTTTTTTTCTCGTCTCTCATCTGCTACTCAATACTAACCCTCGACCTTTGGCCCTAACCTTGAAACCTACATCCACTTTACTTGCCTGCGAAATCTCAGTGTGTTTGTCTATCCTTTTTTTAATTTTTATTATTTTTTTTAACTTTGTGTGCAGAAATTCTCTATGTCCTCAGTAATATTCATCTCCCTGCGATAGATTAGAAACAGATTTAATGCTTAATCAGTTGCTCTAGCTCAGCCCCATCACTGACTTCTTTGCCTACATGACACACAAACAAACACATACACACTCGCTGCTCCTCCTCCCACCCTCATGAGCCAGTGACAGTCGATGCAGTTTGCCGGTAGAGCCATCTGGCCCCTCAATCTGTGTTGCTTACCACCAACAGGCCTTTCTTTCCCTCTTAGAGTCGCACTTAAGCTCACACGTGTGCCACATCTGAGCACAAACAGTCGGCACTGAGTCACCGTTTTTGGGAATATTTTGGGCAGCTGCTGCATGTTCACGGTTTTCATGAACACTCACCAGCAATATTTTTTGTTTTGAAAGTAAACCTTCTGCACTTGAGTGATGGCCAATAAAAGAGCATCTTGTGTTCAGCAGTGTGTGCATCATATTAACTTTTATCATCATTTATTATAAAATGACAGAATTGGTTGCCATGCTTTAACAAATTGAATTGAACACATTGAAGGGATGCCAGTTGTGTTGTGTTAAGAACTGGTCATCAGAACACATAAACTACTTAACCACCTAAATGTATTACTTTTCCAGTAGCTATATTAACCTTAAATAACAGATACTTGGCAAGTACAAGTTGACAGTACAAATACAAGCTGGAGGACACTAAGGACAGTTGGGTTTTGGTGGATATTTTCAACTAGGGTGTGGAGATGTGCTTCCTTTGTTTTTTCTTGGTAGTTTTGCTGCTTTAAGGCCAAGTAGAATGTTGGGCCACAACTTCAACCACTTTAAAGGTTCATGGACAAGGAGAAAAACTTACAGCAGGTCAAAGACTCAACCATGTTCCCATAAAAGTTTAGAAGAAATTCACCTAATTCTTCTGACTGAAAGAAGTTTGACTGAAAGTTTGACTGAAAGAAAAAAAAAAAGGAAATGTAATATTTGTATTTCTGTGAATACCTGTTAGAAATTACCTGTTGAGTCTTGTTAATGTTCAGTGCAACTCTCAAGCCAATCAACCAAAAAATAAACTATTGGTGAGGTGTAGAATACACCTACTAATGCTGAGCAAACTTCGAAAAGTCATGACTAAAGCAGTAAACTTTGGATTCTATCATAGTCATGTGAACTTAGTACAAGTATTCATACTTTTGTTTTTTAAGATGATCCTTGACAGGTGAGTATGGAATGACCCATCTATCAGCTCAGACTCACTTATCCTAAATGTTGAAAATACAGGCAGGCAAACACACATTCATTCTTCAGGAGTCTCTGCCCCCCTCTGGACAAACACAGGGGGAGAACATTCCCATGAATAATGGCTGAGCTGCTTCATGCTTCAGGTGGAAAGGTGGAGTGCCAAGTAGGCTTTTCTGCAGCTCATCTGGCCCAGGTCCTTATTACATAACTGGGTTTTGTTAGACAGACACATGGAGAATGAAACAGAGGCCTAAGAAAAGCGAAGGCTCCTGTGGCTGTAAAACCCCTCTAATGTCAGCCCTTAGATGAAGGTGCTGTGGTAAACAGTCAGCAGTGAAAGAATGCTTTGATCCAGTCTGATATTTGTATGTCTGGCTCTTTTGTATGTAACAAGACTAGTGAAAGATGCCCCTGAATATTGCTTTGCATTTGCATGATCCTGGCGTCTTGTCAGTGCTCAGGCAGACATGAAATAGTCTCGACTGTAGTCAGCAGCCGTAGAACCATACTCCACAAAGTGACGTTAGGGTTCGGCCCAAAGACGACATTCTTCTCGGTTCCACTAATACAGGACATTACTGTTCAGTCACACCTGCCCCACCCTGCAGAAATCCCACATCTGTCTGTCTCTATGTATGTATGTCTGCTGCAGGTCGCATAAAGTCTCCTGAACACCGCCTTAAACGGGCGTCCTGGCTGACGTCAGCAGTGGCTACAAACCATCCACTCCATTTTCCTGCTCAGTCCATCATCTCTCAAGCCTCGGCAGTTTATCTACATTCCTCTGTTCCACCCAGAATTCATGTCCTTATCTTACTCGCCACTCCTGGCTCCCCTTTTCCTCTGAGGACACTGACCCTCTGTGTCCAGCTTTCTCGCCTCTGATCCCAGCTCCTTATGTCATGTTCTTATCCCCAGCCTTTAAACCGGTAGACCTCGTCCCATAGCCCTGGGCTCCAGACCCTCTGGTGACTCGTTACTTTAGTGAGGAGCTCCAGCTGACTAAGACAGCAGCTCAGACATGATGTAAAATAACTGTGATTACAGTTGGGCTTATCCACAGAATTACTCTGGCCGTAAATCAGACCTGAATCCTCCACGAGATGCTGCCAAATGAATTCTGAAGAAATGTTTTTTTTCCCGTAGTAATGTGAAAGCATCTGACCTGCCAGTACATTTGTTCCCATACAGCTGAGATTAAACTCTGAAACCCTTTCTTGGGAATCTTGTTGGGTTTTCTCGAGCCATTTTTGTATTTCTTATTCTTTTTTACTTCTTCAGGCTCTACAGACTGACTTGAGTACAATGTGTGCAGACTCTGCAATGATAACATTTACAGAAACTCAGGTAAATATACACAAACAAAACATCGTCAGCACACATCCTCAGTCTTTACTGCAGTCGTTGTAGCAGTGACGTCAAACTGTACAACAAAACTAGAAATGCTCTTTTCCAACATAAGATGAAATGTCACTGGTAGGCACGCTGAAGGCACACGAATGAATCAAACTTACAGAGGTTGCATTTTGAACTTTTATTAAACAAGAAAAGTCTCTAGAGGAAGCACTCAATTTTGCATTTTTTTTCCCACCGTGTTGAAAAACAATAACTGAACTAATGTAATTGATTGGATACATTTCTCACCCCCAGACTGAAGAAATGATTAAGGGTTTTCCCTTGGTTGTCAAGAGGGGTTAAGTGCTGTCTGGATTCTAGCACTTAAGTGTATGGTGGTGCAGTCTGGAGGTTCTTTCACAAGAAAAATCAATAATTTAACATAATATTGGCCCGTTGTGGTTATCATATATGTTAATGCATCCAGACTATCAAGAAAGCACATTGGGGGGTTGTTAGATCCTGGAAAAGCTGTTAGAATCACAAACAGCCAACAATGTTGACTGAGAGATGAAACGGGGAGAAAGCACAGCTGGAACCAGTGTGTCAAAAAAAAAAAAAATTTAAAGATTCAGAATTTTCAGTGACACATTGGTTTATCTGTAAAATAGGGATCTTGACCATACAGCGACTGTGGGTTTGCTGTGTCTTTTAACCAAACATCACTGTGGTCGTTTTGATGAGATGCAGCATGATGTAATGAAATGAGTTTCTGGGCGTGCATGTCAACGTCTTAATTGATGAAGCCGCAGCAGCTCGACTCAGAGGGCTGATGAAGTGCAGTGTAGGGCGCCTGGAAAAGGGGGGTGGGGGTTTAGAAGACACACCCATTGGCAGTAAAGTGAGGGCTGAGGGGGAGGAGAGGAGCCAGATCTGCACTGTGCTCAGGCCTCACAGGGAAAGCACCATGGTGTTTTCCAAGGACCATCATTCCTTTCTGAGACACTTCAGGCATCCACGATGACTCAGAGTGCTTTTTTCCTGAACTCTTCCTCTCGTGTTGTCTGTTTCTCTCATTTCGTCCTCTTTCTCTCCATCTCTCTCCTCTTGCTGGGTCATAATAGCAGAGTAATTTACAGTTCTTGGTCAGCCTGAGGCTGTGTATGTGTGTGTTGTTTAAAGGGTGTGTCCCACAGTCCTCATCAGTGTTGGCTCCAGTGCAGAGTGTCTCTCTTCATAACCAATACCAGATCTGTCCCATACCAAATCAGTCTGCAGTCTGCTGAATGCCTTCACAGTTACGCAATAGCATTAGTATTGCACATTAAAATATCTTTACATGTATATACGAGTATCTAACATAATGTCACATTTAAGACTTTGAGAGGAAGACGTCATAAATCCTCTGAAATCCTTGGGCCTTTTTTGCCGTTTTACGGAGAAGCATGTCAGTGGTGTGAAGGTGGATGTGTTTGGATGTTGGATGTTAGAACAAATTGGTCATTTAATCCCAAAATGTACCACATGAGTCAAAGTTTACTCATCTCTTGTACTTACGGTGAAACCTTTCAGTTTTTAGCAAAGAAATGTATGTTCAGATACATTTATTAATATTTAAAATGTAACTCAAGAATTGCACGTTGATTGAACTTATTGAAGTGATGGATGTGTACCTGAAAATGGTTTAAACATATCTTAGAATGACTTGAAATGAGAGCCTAAAGCAGGAAATCCTCACATTTTAGAGCAGTAGATAATGTGCTGATTAATTTCCTGGAGATTGATTATTTTAATTTGCAATCAGGAAGAATGCAGAAAATCCTGATTAAAGATCCCCAAAAAGCCTGAAAAATGAGGCCAAATAGAAGCTGCGTGCCAAGCCTCTGTGAGGTGGAAGTGACTTTCAATAGTAGTAATTTCACGCAGGAGATTAACTGCTGTTCAGGCTGTAATGTGGACGGAACAGCTGCGACACACGCTTCCAGCCGGTGCACGTGAGAGAGGTAAACAAGAGACCTCCAGACATGGCCAACAGGCTCATATCAGAATGAATATTTCATATTCCATTATGATGTAAGATGTATTTTTAGAGTTTGGGAACATCTCTTCAGTCGCTAATGAATTTTACATAGATGATGTGAATATTTCACCAGTTGAGGCTGAATGTCTGAGATGACATGTTGGCCTTCCCTGAGTGGATGAGTGGAAGCCTCTCCATTGAAATGGCTTTGGGAACAACTGCATATTGTCATTTTCTATTATATTTTCATTCATTTTCCAATGTGAATAGTTATTTACCCTGTTAAACAAGTAAATGGTATTTTACATATAGGCTAATTTTTTAAAAAAAAGATCGAGTTCACATTGATTACATCTCAGTACAAATGCTTTATCAACATGGTTAAGCTTAATAAAGGACCTTGCTGTGGTTTAGCTTTGTTAATTCTAAATGCTGGTTGGGTTAATTTGTTATTAAGCTGCTTATTGACCATATTAATCCTTATCAACCTAGTATTTAAGACAGATCTGTTAGCATCAGCCACATTAATCAGGGTTTTTGTTAAGTTCCTGGGGGTTGTAGCTGCTGTGGTTGTGGTATTTTTTTTTGTGGGGGGGCACGATGTGATTGGACTAAATATTCATTTTACACATAATTTTACAGTGCTTCCTCTAAGTTTAGTTTAGTTTCCACTAAGACTTAAAAGCACAGGTATGGGATTTTGGAATTTCAACAATGCCACAGGATTCTGGATCATTAATCTAACCATAAGCTTGAGCAGAAAATACATCAAAAGCATACAGCCCTGAAACCATACAACCAAAGTATTACAACCATCTGGGAAAAGTCATTTAGTTAACTTTGACACTTTCCACATTGACTGTACAGGAAAATTACAACAGTGCTGCACCTAAACCTTAAAATGGTAAGGAAAACCTGGTTGCCAAGTATTTTACTCCAGTTTTAATGAATCAGCATCTTAATGATTGAGCTTTCATTGAAGGTCTAGGTCTAGAACCACATGTATCTGTCTGGGGCTCGGTGCTGCTCTTTCTCCCTGTGTGTTGTCACTTCTTACAGTGTAATTATGCATCCATCAGGTATGTGTCTGGAATGATTGGACCCTCCACCCCTGCCCTCCCTCTGAGCCCACATACAGCTAGTCCAAACCCAAAAACCCAGCCAAAGGAATTCCAAGATCAGCTTACACTGCTGTTATATGGGCTCTTTATGAAGCGCAGGTTGGACTCGCACTTTCTTAAAGAAGCCTTTCAGAGAGCTGAAAAGCCTGAGTGACTTAGTTTACATTTAGGGTGGACAGGTTGGTCTATACATCCTATTCTGGTGTTTTAAAAGCTGAGCTTCTTGAATCAGGTGTTTGTTTATGTGTGTCAGTGTCTGATTGATGATGTCTATGCTGAATTTCCAGACGTGGGCGGTTTCTGATGTTGGATAGCTGTAGGATGAACAGTGCTTTCTTATTTGAGGTGAATCTTAGCTAAACTTTTTTTTTTTTATTCTATTTTTGCCCTGTAAAGATTTTGCCACTCCTTTAGAACCATCTTCACTTACATTTTGTATGATACTTTAGAGGTGTCTCTGACCCATTCATAAACACCTTTAAAGAGGTTAATCTCTGGCCATTCACCCAACAGCATCTGCTGCTGATACTGCACTGCTAGACCATACCATCACATTAGATCTAATATAAGTGAAGTAGGTCAAGAGTTGCCAACTTCAACTCTTACGCTAATCTAGGATGACAGTATATTTATACCTAAACTCACAGTATGTAGCACTTAAAATTAAAATGTATAAAAACAAGCTACTGTGCAAAAGTTTTAGGCGGCCTTTAAATGTTTTTTTTTGCAGCGTTGAAATGAACATACATATTTATTTCTTAGTCTCTTTTCTTCAGATACAACATGAAAATACAGGAAATATGTGCATAGCCTTAGAAGACACAAAAACAGAACTAAATGGGTTCTAAAGGTTAAAGTCAGTATTTAGTGTGACCCCTGACCCCATGACAAGAAGCAGCAAAAACCGTTAAAAACATCTGGCATGTGTTGAATGAAACCTGGAATAAAAAAAATCAGAAATCAAAAATATACTGTCCAGAATTGTCTACTTGCATTATATCAAATGTTTCCATCTATGAGGTTTTTGGGAAGAGGAATTTCTAAGGTCAGTTGCACAATGTGCATTTTTTAGGAATTCTTATTATTCTTAATGACTAGGGCTGGGATCGATTTGATTTCAATTCATAAGGTTCTGAATCGATTGATCACGATTCGATTTGATCTGATCAGATATGGATTCGATTTAATTGACTGATTGATTCAGATTCATTTAGTGATACCAAAGTACAATTTTGAGTTGTAACCTGATTATTTGACTACTGCAGCCATGCAACACATCAATCCTGTTATCAATATTGACGTTAGACAGGAAATAAATATGAAATTTCAGCAGTAAATAGCTGAATCTGTTCTTAAATAATGAATGGGACAGAAACATTTCCATGTTTCTATAGTGGCTGAGAACGGACTTTTTTGTCATCTTTATTCTGTTTTATGGCTGGTGGCTTCTAGTGTTAAGGCGCAACTATCACCTATGGCAAAGTGTGGATCCTACTTAATATTCCTAGAACCACTGGCTTTCGTGACCTGCCTTGGAGGGTCTCCGCCGATCAGACGATCCGGGCGGCCAGTTTCTCTGCACTATGGGTTCAAGTTTGAGGCTGGGAGGACCTCCCGCGGAGGGGTTTTCCCCACCCTTCCTCTGCACCAGAACCGTCGCGAGCAAGATCGAGACGCCCTGTCTCCCCCAGGGGCACATGAGACAGAGCCGTCCCGCTCTGAAAAATCGATCTCATCCACTATCGCTTGATAAAGCAAAATTAAAGTAAAGTCGATCCAAAATTGATCAAATTGATTTTTTACCCAGCCGTATTAATGATAGAAGCGTTGGCATTGTCTGCTATTGTTGTAATTGAAGGACATGTAGTGGCAGATACATATTTAATAGTTGTTAATATTGCACATTTGGTCATTTTTCATGTATTGATCTGCTGTGTCTGTTGTCTTCCTTGGCCACTGTGGTATTGTGTACAAGCATTTGTCTTCTGTAACTCCTGTACTGCTAACAAATTAGCATAATGGATGTGTTTTGAAGGACTGTGGTTTGTACAGGATCTGCAAAGCTGCAGCTGGATATACTTGATGGTGGTAAAAGTTGTTTCTGGGTGACGGTAGTTGTGGATTTCAAAATGCAAAATTGGAAATTTAAGATAGGGAATGTGCAGATGACGTGTTTAATACTTCAAAAATGAACTGAAAGGATACCAAATAAATGACCATGCACCACATGCTGCTGGCCCCCCACAGACTTTACTGGGGCAAGTTTGAAGGGAATTGGAACAATGTGGATTGACTTACAGTTGGACACACGAACAAATTGATACACACAAATTGCTCTCTGGTTATAGTGGGAAGATATTGCAAAATTGTTATTAGGGCCGGATGATCGAACCTAATTTGACATCTGAGCTGCTTTTCAGAAGGATAGTGCAGAATGTGTCATTTCTACTAAACTAGGTTTGTAGCGTTAATAACACTAAGCTACTGAGTATATTTCACTACACTGAGAATAATACTTTGGCATCTATCTGCACTTAAGTGTTTAGTTGCACTTTACATTAACTAGAACATTTGCATATTGTGTTGTTTCGCTGCTGTTGAATAAATAATGCTGAAGAATTAGCACAAGGCTTTGATCGTCAAGTTCAGCTTCTAAGCACTGATTTGCAGTTAGTCTGATTTTCACAGTTGCTTTAGAGTTATGCGTGAAATTTTTTTTGATTCATTGTAAAACTGGCTGGACAAATCAGGCCCCGGTCTAGGTAATTATTGGAAACCCAGCAGTTGTATGTAGAGGAAAATATTGTGTTTACTTCAATACTGACACTGTCAATACTGAGCTGAAGTTAGTTCAAAATGATGCAAAAATGCAGAGTTTCTAGTCAACAACAAAAAACGTCACACAGGAAAAATTCAGTTTGGCTGTAACTCGCGTTTTATAAGAAAATAATGTTTCAGATCACGGGTTGTGATTCAGTGTCAGAAGTTCATCTTAATTTTCTTTGGCTAGATAACCCATCCCTAAACATTAGAAACCATAATATACAATGGAAGGAAATTTGTCTTGAAATTTTTTGTTTTGGCTGGTCAGCAGTCGAATATCTGAACACGTCACTCTGACATAATGTACAAAACGAAAATATACACATATTTGACAGAGTTCAGCTTTATTCTTTTGTACTTCAACCCAGTGGTGTTGCACCTGTACTGGACAGGAGCCGGGTAGTAAAGCATGGTCTGATAATGCCTGATGACCCAGTGAGACTGACCGCAATCTTATCTCACATCACCATGTTGGACTGAAAGGAGTGCAACTGTCTTCATTAGTGTTACAGTCTGATAATCCTACAAACTGAGAAGCTGTGGTTGTCTTTTTCATCTGACCTCTCCCCTTCTTCAGCATGTTATCTTCTTAAAGGATATTGTCAAAGTGAGAGGCAGAAATGCAATAATTAAACATCTTTATTTTGTGTTCAAGAAGAAACATATTTGCCCCTTTCTTCTGTCCGATAGCAGCTGCTGAGGACTGAATGAGCCGGCTACTGAATGCTTGATTGGCAGAGGCATTTGTCTGGAGGTGTCAAGGGACCTCTGGAGACAATTGTCCAGATCAAGCCAGGCTCCTTTACTGGGGAGCTCACTAATACTCCAAGCCCCCGCAAACCCACCCCCTCTCCTCCCTTTGTCTTGCCTTGTTAGTTTTTGGGTGAGTGTCCAACCCACAACCTCTCCTCGCTTTAGCCACAGCTTTGGTTTGGAGGAAATCCCCTATTTTTTCCTCCTCCTGGAAGTTTGACGCAGTCGTGCAGTCAGTCCGTCCTCCTTGGTGCTACACAGATGGTCTCCATAGCAAACTGTGAATTTTGATTGTTGTTTTTGCCAGCGGAATAGAAGAGATGCACTGGCATATAAATATGTCATGGGCATGAGTCACAGGGTGTTAAAGCTTTTGCATCAGGACTTGTGCTTGAGTTGGAGTCTTTTTAACATGAGTTGAAAGTTCAGAACACAAATACGTTTGTAAGAAAGGCTACTCATTGTTTTATCAATGTCGTGGTTTTTTGCTGTTAGGGCAAGCTTTTTCTTTCATGAAATGAATAATGTAGGTGAATGTATTGTACATGTACTCATTCTATATGTTTTATATTTACTGAAATGACTTAGAAAATGTAATGCAAATCTATCTAGACTGGTAGTGGTTTCGTCCGTGTTACCCTTGTGTTTACTAAGTTCATGTGTAAAGTGGCTCCACTGTGTTCTTTAGTTCTCCCAATGTTGAAAATTAAATATGATTTAATAAAACCAAGAAACATTGACTGTATTTTTTGTATTTTATTTCATGCGCTCATCCCAACCCCAAAAACAACAATGAACTGAATTGTGGATTTGTAGTATTGTTAGACCCCTAATAGAAGGAGATTAGATTTTGACTGCAACTACCTAAACCAATTCTGAATTAGCTGTTTACGTGGCTAATGAAAAGAAATATTCCACTATACTATGCAGCCACACATATTAAAAATATATTTTTTTTCCCCCACAGGTCAGGTCAAGGTCAGTTTTTCAATATTTGCACAAACTGAAAACCCTGATAAACCTACTTTCATAATATTTAAAAGTTGGTGTGTTTAGCATCCATCTGTACCTGATCGGATCGTTGTCTCCATCCTAGTTGACCATTAACCATGTGTCACTACCTGCATGAAAACCTGCAAATGAGACATTTTCTGAATGTCCCACATATCCAATGAATCCTCTTAAAGCAGCAGTCATACCAGCTTATCCCACATTCCTTAACCCCTATTCGGACAGGACTAGTGTAACTTGAGGACTCCTGGTTTATTAAAAATTAACCCCCCCAAAATCTGTTTCATGCGGCATATTCAGATAGGATAAATTCTGTTTTTTATGTAGGTTTATCTTAGCTGTCATACATGTCATCCATGTCATCATCTTTTGAGATATTGCTTAATGAATATCCATGCATTATCGCAACATGAGCATCATAAATGTTCACCCACAAGACTTTTAAAACTTTGATTTGTCATCATCTGTGCTGTCTTCATGTTTCTCTTCCAGGTAATAGGCTGAATAAATATGAGGTGGAATCTAAAGTGTCACAAATCCCACCAAATCACAGAGATATTGATTCACACAGGACTGATTATCGGAGGACCTTGGTGTTTGCTAAAATTAGATAGGTCAGTTGTGGTGGAATTATTGGTAACAAATTATAACTATGGCAGGTTCACACAGGAATCCACAATCGGCATAAATGATTAGAGGTCTAGAGGTACATCTTATCTTATCTTATCTTATCTTATCTTATCTTATCTTATCTTATCTTATCTTATCTTATCTTATCTTATCTT
>JAPQRQ010000014.1:11245013-11257194 GCA_037367365.1 Apogon talboti | reverse complement strand
TCGTCAAGCAAGTGAAGGAGGGAGGCCCCGCCCATGGAGCTGGACTCTGTACAGGTACACACACACACACACACACACACACACACACACAGACAGAGTCTCTATGGACGGATTGCACTCCTACCGATAACCACCAGATCTTATGATTAACTCTGTCTCCCACTTGACCCCAAAGTGCCGTTTGATGCCAAGATTTTTCCACATCTGTAGGTAATTCCACTTCCTTGTAACCTGCCAGTCCAAACAGATATGAGTTACAAAATAACAGATGGCTCCTTCGTGGGAGGCTGTACAAAGTGTAATAAGCACACTGTTATTCCAACCTGCCTTGATTTTGTTTTTCCTACATCTCCCACTTTCTTTCTTATATTAATCTGTGAACCGTTTCTTTTTTTAAGCAGCAGGTTAAAAATACTCCTCGCTTCAGTTTTCTGATGAGGAAAAAAAAAACTGAATATGAATCAGCTCCTTCAATTTATCCTGTCATAGAGGCGACGACTGAAGCGCTGTACACTTCTCCTGTCAGCGTTACTGCCAGGTTCACACTCTATTACAGGAAATGTTAAGTGGCCTGGACAGCCCCCTCTAAGCTGATCACTTTTATCTGTCCAGTCTCCTCTCCTGAGACACAGGAGAGCAGTGTTTTCCCACAATTATCTAGTTTCTCTCCTAAACTCACCTCGCCTCTTCTTCCTGTAAAGATGGCCATCTTCAAAAAAGGTAAATGGAGATGGATCCTGACATGAAGGTCCTTCAAATAAACACGTTTCACACACCCAGGATGCTATTGCTATTCTGCTTTGATCCATATACAAGATGTGTTTGTGCTGGAAGAGAGTTTCTCCAAAGTGGTTTCCCTGGTCGATAACTGATTGGAGATCCTTTTTTGGTGTGGTTGAGCGCAGAAACACAATTTATCGTCTTGCTGTTTGAGGTGTACGGCAGGTTTTGAATGTGTGCTCTGATTCTGTCTAGGGGATCGGATAGTGAAGGTGAATGGTGAGAGCATCATCGGGAAGACCTACTCGCAAGTTATAGCATTGATCCAGAACAGGTAAGTTTATCAGCTCGTGTAATTTAATTTCATCTTTAATATTGAGAAAACGGTCTCATGGAGATTCCATCTAATCCCATCATTCAGATACTGAATATTTGTGGGTAAATAGTGCAGAGATAGAGTCATCAGTAAAGTACAGTAACGTTCAATAAAGTATTTCTACCAAGTGTTTCCTGATCATTTCTAGAGAATTGCTGATTTTATAGTCTGAATCATGTGTTCCAACATGTTGTCTCTATTTCTTACTCTCCTTCTCATCCCTCTCATCTTTGTGGCAATCAGCGATGCTTCACTGGAACTCTGTGTGATGCCAAAGGATGAGGACATTTTGCAGCTGGTAAGCATTCATTCATTCATTTTAATCAGTAAACAATGCACATGCCCTTGAAACAATGTATATTAGGTAAACTATATACAAAATTCCACACAGATCTTGTTGTTTAGTTTCAGATCAAAAGGGGGCATATTGTAGCAATTTAATCCATGGGGGTAGAAGTGTAAAACTAACAGTTTGTGGTGTTAGAGGGAGTTACATGATGGAACTGTGTCCCGATAAGCATCTGTTTATCTATCTGCTCCGTACACATAGTTGTACGCATGACTGCAGACTAAAGCACAGGTTGTCAGATAAGGTGGATGAGCAAAAGCTTTGATTTCAGTCTCTGTACCAAAACATCACTGTAATAACAAAAGCATGCACTTATCTGCTACATTTGTGGTGAGATGCAGTTGAAACATTCACATCTTAATCTTGGAAAGAAAGCATCCTATAAGGAAGACAAAGGAGTGAGGAAACATCTGCAATGGCCCCACAGTCTGCTTAGTGAAGCAAACCCGTTATAAATGAGAGGTTTCACTCCTTGTGTTTGATCTGCTCATGTCTTGGACTTCCATCAAGTTTAAGGGAAACCTTTGCAGTGGTTTTTGCATAATTCTGTGTCTGTCTCAGACACACAGATCAACAAATGATAACCAACTCATAAAACTGGTCTGACCCACCACTGCAACTATTTTCTGTTGTCAGATTAAACTTTTTTTTGTTATTATGAAAAGAAAAATTACACCATGAATAACCCACACCAGACAAGAGGTGCATAATTGTCATGTGGAGAAATTGTCATGTGAATTTTTCCATTTTGTCTTCGTCACATTTTAGCATTATACTGCTGTAGAACAGCTTGAATAACAACAGGACTGTATTTATTTATTTACTAAATATTATAGTAATAATGTAGTAGTATCATGATGAAAATGCAGAATCGAACTACACCGAGACAGGAATGCCTCTAATTTAGTAGTCGATTCAGTATCTACGATGAATAAAGGAACTGAAGTATGGTCATGTGACAGATGTAACGAATCAGGGAAGGACATGTAGTGACTGACAAGACCCAGTCAGGCAGTGATGTCCATATCATCTTTTCCAACTGTCTCTATTTCATCTATTTTACAGTACAACAAACTAAACAGGGTCAGCAACATTCCCAAAAGTCTCTGTTCTAGGGATCTAAAACACTAGAGTGTGGTGTAAAGTTAAGCACTAGTCTGGCTGTAGCCTTAGATAAACTCCTGCTGTTTATTGTCTTTACTTACTGAACTCACTAGCTCATTGCTAATAACAAAACGGAGTCAGGTTCCATACCACAGCGCCACACCGCCTCAATGAGCTCAGTGATGCAAAGAACCAGCCGACACCATAAGTCAGGGTTCACAGCCCAACAGACGATAAAACAGCGCCAGGCGGCGTCAACCCAGTTGCCACATGTTAGTCACCTCTGTTTGGAAATCTCTCCCAGAGCAGAAAACTGAGTCAGATCCCACTGTGTTGCTAAATTCCACACATAACTTGTTAGCTTGGCCACAGCTCACCAAAAGCCACAGAGACTCCCTTTCGGTCTTTTGGAATGAGTCTGAACGCTCACGAGGCCGAAGGCTTTGAAAGACACAATTAGTTTCTCCTATTGACGAAACACCAGTCAAAATGAATTTCATTCGGTGTTTGTTTTTCACTTTACATTTCTGGGAATGTGTCTGCCGTGTGTGGGTTCAGACCAGTTCAGAAGATGCTGCGTCTCTGTAGCAGAGTGAACGTCAGGATAGTAGAAGGTTTAATGGAACTCTAAATGTGAATCATCACTTTCTCCTCAATACAATATGTTAAAGATGTGCCATGTACACAAGGGCCATATTAAGCTGTACTCTTAAATTGCCTGAAAATGAGTCATCCTAAATTGTCACAATCCTCATGCTTTCTCTGCTTGACCTTTTATGACTGAGCACTTTGGTTCACAATATGGGTGTTCAGAAAAATGATCCAGTAATTTGTATGATAAGGGTCACTGAATAAAGATGGTCTGTGTTTTCAGTGTGTTTGTTTGTTTTGTGTATCAGGAGATATTGAGCTCGCTCCTGTCTAGGGGAAAGTGCGGCTGCAGTCAGCTGACTCCCCTCAGTACGCTGTTTACATGAGCGAGTGAGGGAAGAAGCCAGTGTGGATCAGGCAGGCAGGCAGGCGTGCTGTCATGCTCACCTGAACATCTGATCGGCAGCCTTGAACGGGTGAGAGCCAGGCAAGGGACGAGAGACGAGGGAAAAAGAAGCCGGTAGTGTGTGAGCAAGTGCAAAGTGAAAATGCTTGAGAAGCCAGAGAGAGGGGGAGGTACCACGGCGAGCAGGTGAGAGTGACAGAAAAGAGAAGAAATGCTGAGTATGTTGAGGCAGGGAAAGCCAGCAGAATATATTTACCACCGTGTCCTGTCAGCGGCCACGGTGCTGAGACAAAAAAACAAACCGGGAGATATTCAGGTCTGAGAGGATGAGCAGAGCAGCAGCTGAAGGTCTCTCCTCCATCTCCTGTCTTATTCCTCTGCTCTGACTCCTTTCATGCTCCTGTTCAGCGTTCCCACAGCAGGAATATATTTTTAGCCTTTGCCGAAGAAGTTGTCTCACCTACATCTGTGGCCTCTCATTTCTCTATGCTCCCCTGTTTACAGCTTTTTATTCTTTTTTTTTTTCTCTTTGCTTGCCTTTCTCTAACCTGTGGACTGCAGTTTTCCAGGGATATCACTGCTCTGGTAAGAGGGGAAACTAAAACTAATCACTCCTTCAATCTGTCCTTTTCTTTTATTTTCTCTTTCCTTGTTTAGAGCTTATGCATTGTACCACTTTTATAACTTATGACATGCACAAGTTGGCAGACACCTGAAACACCCATTTCCCTGAATAGACCACAAACATTTTCCCCTGTATTTTCCATGTATGCAAATCAGTTTCTGTGCTTTTGTATGAGATATTCAAATCCAGAGGGCGGCACCCAGCAGCAGACATGCAGCTGTTAGCGCAGTTGTAACCTGATACCTCAGGTAGAGTGCAATCGATTAAAGTCCAACACCACAACGCTCTCCTTGTCATTTTCTCAAGAGTGTATGCACTGCAGAGATGAGGAAATATCTCGTGTTCGCTCATTTTTTTCTGAGGCTGGCGATCCTTACCCGAGCAGGGAGATGTAGATAACAAAATCAAGTGTTTTTTTTATGAATGTAACCAAGGAAAGTACCGTAGTCGTAGCAGAGCCATGCTGACAGAAGTAGCGTTAGTTGCCAGTGGCAGGCAGAGGCGCCCCCCGTTCACCCTCTCCTCCTGCCTCAGGGCTCATTCTCCAAGACGAAAGGTGGGTAAAACACATACTAACCGTAATCCTCAATCCTGGCTTGTTTCCCCTGGACTTTCCAGCTTTGCCCTCTCTGCCTGTCCCTTTTTTTTTCCTCTCCCCCTTATGTTTCTACATCTGCTGTTTTTCAGGGCAGCTATTCATACCATGGCACTGTAACATTTTTGCTGGCCTCCTCCAAAGGGGAAAAGATTGAGAAACTAGTTAACAGACTGATAGTTGTTTTTGGTTTGGAGAAGTGCCGTGTCTCTTTTTAGTGTGCTGGTGTTGTATTTTTATAGATGGATTGTATCCAGCTGTCCATCTGTCACTGACAGCACTTCTGAGGGAATGCAGTGACAGTGCCTTAATGCTTCTGTAAGCTTAAACAAAGCTAGTAGTTTACCATTCTTTCCCTATTTTAACAAAATGAGCAGGAGGGCTGAACATTTAAACAAACTACAATCAAAATTGCAGTTGGATGTACTGATCAAGATATAGTATAATAAGACATAATATTTCACATTAAGTCAATATAAATCAAACATTGTGGTGCTAAAAAGATGCTCAGGCCTAGAAATATCATACCATACCATGGTCATGATGCTTGTTGTAGTTTGCTAGAAAAAATTAAAGGATTTTTACAATTAAAATTGTAAAAATTTCTGCCAGAATAATGATTGCTAATACGATTGTTAACGCATAGCGTTCAGCTCTACCTCTGGTGCATGTGAGGTATTTCCAGGTCATAGGATTTACATGATGTCAGAGGAAGGTGGAGTTGCAGGTGAGCTGTTACAGTACATTTATTGACAGGTGATGGCAGACATTGCCTTAAAAGCGCAGATGTAGTTTCCAAATGGGAACACGCAGAAATAAAATGTTAGTGTTAATTGTAAATAGAACTGTTTTCTTTGCTATTTTTAGTGTTGTTTTTTAGCCAGTTTTTAACATCTGTTTCACAACAGCTCCTCAGCACTCCCTGTTCTGTATATGTCCGTTAGAAAAGTCTAATGTATCCTGTCCCTGGTGAAGTGCGATGATCTCCAGAGGTTAAATGTGATCTATTTTAGCGTTCCAATGTCTCGGCAGCAGAAGTGACATCATGTCCTATAATCTGTTACAGGCATATTCCCAGGATGCATACCTCAAAGGAAATGAGGCATACAGTGGAAATGCCCAGAACATCCCCGAGCCTCCTCCCATTTGCTACCCACGGATAGAAGTTAAGGCTGCGGGTATGGCCCAGTCATCGGAACCCTTCGCTGTCAGTGAGACCCCTCAAGGGCCAGCTCAGGGACCTGGAAGACACGTAGGAGGTGGGCCAATGGAAAAGAGCTACAGAGTAGAAATCCCTGTTCCGCCGTCTCCTCCTCCTCCGCCTCAGCAACAGACGTCAAAATCTCAGACGGTGGTTTGTGTCTGCAACGACAACGTGAGGACAGTGGCGATGTCCCCTGACTCAGCTGACAGGGGGGCTCGGGGGACTCGGGCTGTACCTAGCCACAGGACAGAGGAGAACCGGTATGGTCCTTCAGCAGATACGTTAGCCAAACCCAGACCCGTTGTTCCCTCAGTATCCGGGGGAACACAGTTGCAGTACCCCTCTTCCCGTCCGACAGACACACCAGTCTACTCCCCTTCTGTGACTTCTAGACCCAGCCCTGTATATCCTGACACCTTATCACCTCCTGTGCGAGCTCCTCTCACTGCTGCCTCCCCAGACTCTTTCTCCACTGCCATCTCACCCAGTGCCAACCACTACTCCCCCTCCCCCACAGCCCCTTCCTCCTCTCCACACCAGAACATTGACTGGAGAACCTACACCACCTACAAGGACTATATTGACGCTAAGAGGCTGCACACATATGGCTCCCGCACCATCCAGGAGCGCTTAGACAGCCTGCGTGCAGCTGCCAATTCCAGCTCTGCCTACGCCCAGCAGCGCACACCACCTCCTCCTAGTACCAGTCAAAGAGGGGTGCTGGGGTCCCAGGTCAGACGAAGGAGCGCCTCCAATGATCGTGGGATGGACATAAGGAACCAGGGTACAGCAGAAATGACTCCATTGCGTAGTGCCTCTCAGGAGAGGCTCGGAACTGGAGCAGAGAGGACGATACCAGCCAGGAACTGGCCACGGAGTGCTTCCCAGGATGCACTTCCTTTCTCAACCCCCACAGGGGTCTCCAAACCAAGGGCGCGATCTTGTGACTACCTGGGCCAGCGACCTGGAGAGTCAACTGGAGACAGTAAAGCGGGGCTGGATGACAGGCTGATGCTCTGCCGTGGAGAGGAAGCCAGAGCTAACAGGCTGGGAGCAGGCCTGAGAGCTTTACCTCATCTGAACAGGACTCTCACTGGACAGGAGGACGAAGGTCGAGGAGGTGGATTATCAAACGCAGCTGTAGCTGCTCCTGTGTTTACTAAAGGTAGTACAGATTCTGTACTACCATCAAGGACAGATGGTGTTATAATGAGACCGTCACGTCTGCCTGTCAAAAACTCTGTTTCAGAGTCGTCACCTGCCTTATCCTCCACTAAAGCCACAGACACTCTTAAAGACCAAAGAGCTAACATCATGGGGAATCACATCGGGTACCCGTCCCCGCTGCACCTGCAGCTCAGGGGCAGAGCTGACAGTCTGAAAATAGAGAGCAGGTCCGAGGCAGGCCTGGCAGCCAGGTCCTCCTCTTGCTCTGGTACCTCCTCTAAACTCCCTACACATCGACTGTTACAAAGTGGCGTTGTTGTCTCCTCGTCTGGTTCCTCCATCACCAATGGAGCTGTCACTCCAAGGCCAAATGTCAGTTCCATTTCCACCACTGTTCCTGTACGGACTAACGGAGGGCTCACAGAGGGGGTAGAAGGACTTGATGCAACAGTTGTTGTCATCAGGAGAGAGAAAAACTCTGGACCTCACCCTAATCGTCCTCCGTCCTACATCCTAGCTGTCAACGACAATGAGAGAGGAGTGATTCACAAGTCACCGCCGTTGGTGAAGGCGGGCTCCGCAGATGGAGCCATGTGCTGGACACCTAACGACACCTACAGGGACATGCACCTAAGGAGGCTGGGAGACACACGGCAAAAGTCTGGCTCTACCAACCTGGACGACTCCCTCGATTCCATCCCCTTCATAGGTAAGGGCTGCATTTATCTATATATACCGCTTGTCTTTCAACCTCCTCAGTTTCTATGGCAACAATGAAAGCATGGGAGTCTTGTGAAAAGAAATGACACAGTTTGTAGTCCTATGAGTGAGAATATGTTGGTTTCTGACTCTGGGAATTTGAAGATATAAATGTATAGCAAATTTACACATTTTACATTTATTATGCAACTTAAAATGTGTCAGAGGTGTCTGGAATTGAAAACTGAAGATTTGAAGCTTGGCAGAGTTGAGGTGGTCTGATACTTATGTCATGTCACCAGTTTAAAAGTTGCATGTTTACTCAATAAAGGACTTTTATAGCTGCTAATGAAAAAGTAGGGTACTGAGTTTTTCAAACAATATCCAGCTCTACTAACACAATGTAAACACGAC
This sequence comes from Apogon talboti, assembly GCA_037367365.1. Taxonomy (NCBI): domain Eukaryota; kingdom Metazoa; phylum Chordata; class Actinopteri; order Kurtiformes; family Apogonidae; genus Apogon; species Apogon talboti. Next base: position 11,248,944 of record JAPQRQ010000014.1, on the reverse strand, counting down.
AGGTGGATATTATTTCCATAGGCTGGATAGTATTTCTAGTGTGAAATTCTAGCATAGTTTATGTTCTCAAATAGCTCTAACACCCACATAAGAAAAGAACTGGGCTACAATGGCAGTGCAGAAGTGGTGTGTACATATAGTATGTTGCAGGCACTTAAAAGACCATGCACTGAGCCATTTTCTGCAAGCAAGGTCAACCTGTTATACTGGGACATGGAGGGTTGGTTTACAGTTTGCAGTGCACAGTTGTAGTAGTTTTGTGTTTTTCAGTAGTGTTTATTTCAATTGGTTTTAAAAAAGTATTTATCAGTCAATGTGAGTTCCTGGGCTTATGCATGAAAAAGTAAAAGTATTTTCTGTATAATTTAGTTTTAAACACATGTTTTTCTACACATAGTTTTTAATATTTTGTTAACATCAGTAACTAAGCCACATACAAAACCTACTTTACAACATGTCATTTAATGTGGCTTGGCTGCCTTTCCTTCTGTTTCTGCCATTATTATTCATGCAGAATGTTCTGTGGACATAAACTGTGTTGGTACAAACAGTGTGAAGTTGTGGGTTTATGGCCAGTGCGTTGCATACACACATTGGTGCCCTAGTTATCATTCAACAAGGAAATCATTTGTGTTAAATGTCATCATGAATATTATGTGGATCATCACAAGTTATCTATTGCTGGAAATTCCCAGGAAATTTAATCTAAAACACTTGATAGAATAGTTTTTTGACTGAGTAACGTAGAACTTACCTTGTCTGAAATGACCCTGCTTTCATCTGTCAGGTCATGAATTATGGTTCATTTAGTGTCTATAATATAATAGAAGTCAGAGCTACAGGTTATACAGATTAAGCAGTGACAGTGATATAAAATAGTCTGTTTCCAGAAGGATGTCACTATCCAAATACTCTTGGCGTTTTGAACTCAGGGTGACATTGTCAGTTGTGTGATTATGTGACAGCATGACACTGTTCTGCAGGCGAGCATGACGTACCCAAACCAGTCCTTGGTATCTGAGTAGGGCAACTCGGAGACATACAGTCAGTAGACACACATATACATAGCTGCTCTCCAATTTATTTCACCCCCTCCCACTTCCTGAAATGTCTCATATATCTCCCAGTGTTGTGCAGCAAGAGAAACCTAAGAACATCTGCTCTAATGGACTGTGACATAACAGAAAAATAGGAGCATTCGTGCAGCAATCCGCTTCAATTAAATTTCATAGTGCACTTCGAAACAATGAGGGGAGCAACTGCTGTGCATTAGGTATCTGCCAAATGGTTTGTGCTGGAAGAGGAACACAACTGGCAATACTTGAGTGCATGCAAAATGTCATGTTGTTTAGCCTGCATTTTTACTATCTTTCTCCAGTCGCATAACCCGACAAGCTTGAACTTGACGGCATGTACCCGAGTTCTGTCTCCATTCTGTGACTCATCAGCGACCAATGAGAGCAGCTGTAATGTCCCAGAAGCTGCAGGGTTAATCATCCTCTTCCAGCATAATTTACTCATGGGTACACAAACATACCTCATCTCTCACTTTTTTGGATTTAGTTCAGATTAGATTTAGTTGTTAACACTTCACACCTCTACAGCAGATTTCAACATTTTGGGAATTTGTGCCACTGCAGAGATTAAATGTCAGGTTTTAAGACAAAATGGTGTGTCTATAAAGTCAAGTTAGGGCAGTATGTCAAATTAAATTGATTAGTTGTGTTTCTGTTTTTTAATTGTCATGAAAAATGCTTAAATTTTAAGGTACAAGGGACGTGCTTCCTTTAGAGAACTTCCTTGGTCTGTAAATATTTCCGAATGCAACTTGTTGGTTTGAGAACGCTTTTCCATTCAGTCATTACCTACTAGCAGTGCTTTATTTTATTTTACATTATTTTTATTTTATAGCATATTGTTATTGATACTGCGAATATATGTATACATGTAGATTATCAAGAAGTTATTTTGGGTCATGTTTTGTCTTGAATTTATCCTGAGTGTCGACATAATTAAAGCTACAGGCAGCATCTACTTAGCTGAACCCTGGTAATAAAACATCCATATTTTTACCCTTATCCCACTTACTGTAGTGCTGTAATATAATGTATGTGTCTGCATTATTGAGTTGTTCAAAAGCACCACACGAAATGAAACATGCAGTGTTACATAAGTTTATGTGTTGGAATGATGTTGAGCGTGTTAGTTTTTATGCAAATGTAACCAGCAGCTTGATGTACTGTGGCTTCATGTTAACTTAGATAACATGAGAGAATCTTTCTCTGTTATCTGCATTATCCAAACTTTTACATCAGCTCTGCACTGTCTTTTTTTTTGAAGGTCAGTCAATTTTCAACTGACATCCTGTTACAAATCAAATGTAATTGTACATGTCACACATCACTGGTTGATGGCGTTTTCCCAGAAACATTGTTGTTGGCATGCAAATAAGTGATTAAATGATGCAGGCATATCTGGCTTGGTAGGAATGAGGTTTGCAGTGTTTTTGGAGATGTCTGGGGCTGAGTGATCTGTACACAGCTGCACATGTTCCAGATGAAGCTGTGCTGTTGAAAGTAAATGTTTTGCATTAGTGAACTGGCAGTTAAAGGAATTAAATCATTTTGGAGTTATTCAGATGTCCAACATTTACAACAATATAGTACAGGGTTTAACAGTTTTTTGTTTTTGTTTTTTTTGTTTTTTTTTTTAAACTATTTTCTATAAACTGTTTTTCAAGGTAACGGTGTTAGGAGCTCTACATTTTCTCACCCACATGCCTGCATCATCACTATCACATACAGTATAAGTATGATTCAGTGGTGAGAGTATTTGTTCTTGTGACGCATTGTCTAATTTGTTTTTAGGGCTTGCCCTGTTGCTGATTATATCATATCAGACATTATGGCACAGATGTGTCTTTGATGATGTAATGTTAGCCTGTTACTTTACCTTCATGTATATGGATTTAGGAGAAGGTGTGTGCTGGCTTATCAGAGCAGAAACGCCTATCAGCTGGATGACTGTGCGTCTGTCTGCATTTCCATGAGCCTAATGAGTACTTATCACTTGTTGTACTGCTGTCTGCTCTAGTGTTTATTCAAGATAATATGGTAGGTATTAGCTGGAAGTTTTTGTGTATTTTTGTAGATCATGTATCCAAAAGCCTACTTACATTGGTTCCTGTTCATCCTTTCATCATATAGTTCATTCTAACACAAACTATTCACTGTTCTCATGTGTTTGTCTCCTCAGATGAACCATCTAGTCCGAGCATCGACCAGGACAGCGAACCCATTCCCGCCTCTGCTGTGATCTCTGTAGCTCCCATCATCACCACCATCCCGCCCAGCCCCACGTCTCCATCCCCTCTCATTCGACGCCAGCTGTCGCACGACCAAGGTACGTATTCACCTCGAGGGAGTCGATCAGCCCTGAATAAAATGAATGTGATGATACAAATAATCGTTTGACCCTCTCTTAATAGATTCTCTTCGTCTCACAATTATTGAGTCAGATTCTGGTACGAAAACCGAGAGGTCAAAGTCATACGATGAAGGCCTTGATAACTACCGGGAGGAAAGCAGAGGGTAAGGAATTAACTTAAAGTGAATCAGTATGTCATTATGGCACAAAACTGTTGTTTTTGCCTTGTTTCATATCTGTGGTTACTTTTATCTCATAATAATATGTTGTCTTTTTCTAATTTAGGAGGTCCTTAATACCTGGTCTGAAAAGTCTCAGGAAGGTGAGTTCAGTGCACATTTTATCTAACGTGATTTGTTTTGCCACCTCAGCAGTAGCTGGGCTCACCTGCCACATGACTGGTTTATCTGCTTTTCCTGTTTGAAAGTTTATCAGATCAGTAGTTCACACCCACAAGACAAAAGTTTGCATACGGAAAACAGGGACTGTTTAAATTGTGTGCGAG
>JAPQRQ010000014.1:11223677-11244051 GCA_037367365.1 Apogon talboti | reverse complement strand
GAAATATCCCATTGAGATTAAAAACCTCTTTTACAAGGGAGTCCTGGCCAAGATAGGCAGCAGCAAATACAACACACCATTTCAGGATTACACAGTTAAAACACATACAACAGACACAATTGACAATAAACAGTTAGTAAAAATGACATTTACAAACAGATTAAGAAAAACAAGTACAAGTTATGGAGTCGGCCTCAGCAGCTTTCAGTTTGGTCTTCAAAGCACTCAAAGAAATGAACTCGGTTAGTTTCCAGTCTTTCTGTAGCTATTCTGTGTATAAGGTGTAGAGTAAACAAAAGCCCTTTGACCTGTTTCTGTACGGGCAAATGGAACACAAAGCAATATGTGATCATTTGCAATATCAAACTAAATATCAAAAATCAACACTGTTGTATGGACAAATGTAATTTTTCCATACAAATCATTTTCGCAGTCATTTTCCCTCAGTCAGCACCTCCAGTTGATAAACCTCCTTTTCGCCACTGGCCACTATGGAACTTATACCAATATTAATATGCTATAAACAACAAAAAATGTTTTATTTGCCCAGACATATAAAATGTTTTTTATTTATTGTTATTTATTTTTAAGGGTTCTGCAGGAGAGCTTAGAAGCCAAGATAAATCATGCATGATGATAACCTCCTCTTACATAAACATATGTGGATGATAATGATGGAGTTAGACTGTTTCATACTGATGATCTCTGATTCCCTGACTGTTCTTTATGGGAAGTATGACAATGCGGAAAGAGTGAATGAATGAGGAAGAGTTAAAAAAATTTGGAAACTGAAAAGCATACCTGAGTAAACAAGTCTTGTCTATGTCCACATTTATTTGGTAGCAGTTGTTTGTGTTTTCACGTACATGTGCTTGAGGGGTGGCAGGTACGAACCTGTACTGACCCACATTGTGAATCGTGGTGTTGGAGATCCACTCTTATCCAGAACTGCACAGTCTTTCATTTAGTGTTTTTTTTTATGTTTTCTAAAGTTGTGTGCCGTTTTCTTTCCTCCGTTGCAGGCTGTTGACCGGTCATCAGAAGATTCAGGGTCCAGGAGGGATTCGTCATCAGACGTCTTCAGTGATGCCACCAAGGAGGGGTTACTGCATTTTAAGCAACTGAATACAGAGAAGGGCAAGGTGTGAACTCCCTCTGCAGAGCTGCACCTCATGTCACATATTGTCACAGCAGATACATATATAGTAGATAAGCATGTGTTTAGAGTCAGGTCCTTAAGTATCGTGGATTTGCAATGAAGGATTCAAGATGTTACTGAAGGGTAGGCGTTCATGTTTAATTCAAGGGGTTTAACAAAAATATTACATATTGTACCAATTAGAAATTACAACCATCGTCCAAAAGTGGTCCAAGCATTACATAAACTGCAACCAGGTTTGTAAACCATAGTTGTGGTGCCCTGGTTTACAGTATATGTCCACCTCTACTTACACCTGACCTTTTTATGGTCTGTTTGTTTCACTTGTTTGACCAGTTTGACTCACAGCTACCTTTCATTGTGTTGTATAAGGTCTCATATTGTCCCCTGGGCAGTGATTACAGGTCATAAAGGCAACAAAAGGACCATATTTAACGTGACTGAATATAAAGATTACAGTTTAATTCCTCCCACTTTCCTCATCTCCTCCTCATGACCTACTTCTGCAGCGTGTCGGTGGGGGGATGCGTCCGTGGAAACAGATGTACGCCGTGTTGAGAGGCCACTACCTCTGCCTATATAAAGATAAAAAGGAGGGGCAGGCTCATGCAAACTGCCAAGCAGTTGACGAGCCGCTGCCAATCAGCATCAAGGCCTGCCTGATTGACATCTCCTACAGCGACACAAAACGGAAGAACGTGCTGAGGCTGACCACGTCCGACTGCGAGTACCTGTTCCAGGCCGAGGACCGAGAGGACATGCTGGCCTGGATCAGAGTCATACAAGAGAACAGCAACCTGGATGAGGAGGTAAAAGCCATGTGGTTTATACTGGTAACGTAATGGTCACCTGGCATGCAGAAATGACACTGCAGTACTGAGGAAATAATATAAAGGGTTGTTTTGTTTGACTGACTTTTTTAAGGCTTATTTCATTGTGTGGTTGCACTGATGGCAGGTATTGTGGCAGTTTTTAGTTTTCTGACTTCCCATTAGACTCTAATGCCTCTAAGTTCCTTCTTGCTAACTTGGCACAAGGTCCATTGGATGTCATTGTTTTCAACAGGCTTTAAACAAACACTAAATCATTTCCATTTTTAAGAGCTGCCAAAGTTAGAATACGGCACTCATAGAAATACTCTGAAATTAAAAACTTTATTAGACTTTATTACTTTTGTGAAATTTTTCACATTTTTTATTGTTATGTGGAAAATCAAGGTCAATGAAGTTACCATATTTGGTCCCTTAACCATAAGTGGCAAAAAAAAAACCAAAAAAAAAAACCCAAGAAGTAAATATAAAAAATACAAGAAAAACACATGTAAGGTGAAAGGAACGTGTATTTTAGAACATTAGAACATCACTTTGAGAACATTAGACCAACATACTGTAAGTGCTGATCCACACGCCTGTCAACATCCACATTAACCCTTTGAACATCATTACTTACATTAGTACCATTACTTCATGGTACCTAACAAATCAGGTACACTCACTGTTCATGCAGAGGTGGACCTTACAGACCCTGTAGACCACATTGGACCTGAGATTGTTGACTCACTGTCCTCTCTATAACTGTTGCTGTCACTGTCTATGTGTAATGTGTGCAGAAATTACCAAAATTAGTCACTTGCCGATAAAGGGTTAGGATGTTTTTAGACAGAAAGTTCAGATCTCCAGATTGTAGACTTTTTAAGGACTTGTGGAAACCTTATAGTTCAAGCCAAGAATACACCTTTTTAATTAAACTCTGAAAATAAAGGTAACAACAGGTGCCAATATCTTTAATCAAGGTTCCAAACTAGTGGTCTTGAATGAGAAGGACAAAGACACTGTGAGGCAAAAAACTGGCCCTATGAGGTGATCATCTCATAGTGACTGCTGCTATGACCTACGTCTGTTAAACAACTCATAGGATTTCAGCATGAAATGATGGACTGATCAGTTCAACACTGGCAGTTAAAAATACTTGGCTCAAACTCACCTTGTACAAATGGCGTCCTTCCCCAAGCCACAACCAGACCCACATTCTCTCTGTCTTCCCTTTTTTCAGGTTTTTCTTTCCTCATATACACAAATGCCAATATTGCAACAGTGCTATTCTTAGTTTCACTGTTTATCATTATAACATTTCAAATGCACAACACACACTGACGATGTTTTCTTATTACACATTGATCAGTTATCAGTTTACAATCTACACGCATCAAACCTGATCTCATATTTAAGTTTATCAATCCCACACAGTCTAAATCACAGCAAATTTGTAAGACAACTGAAATCTGTCTCTGTTGGGTTTTAACCTGTACATACAGTTTGGTGTCGTCCAAGTTCAATTTCTAGCAGTTCAAGAATCCCTTCAGAAGTAGCAAATATTGAACGGAAGATCAGTTTAGATATTTAGATTTAGATGTTTAAATACCCAGTAATTGATTTATTATTAGTAAATGTATCATGTAGCAGCAAGATGGTGTTTAATAGAAAAAAAAATATATGTATCACACAATATCTGTAATAGCTGTCAACATTTAACTATGTTGCATTATTTATGCACAAAAAAATCCCTCTTGCACATTTTAGGTCACTGTGTACAATCATCAAATATCAGGCAAAAAAAGATGATATGCGTGATGTTTTTACTGCTGTTTAATGTCAAACCGGGTCAAATTGCGCTCAAACAGTATCTAAGATTTACAGCAGTTTTTCCTTACGTTTTATTCACTTGTGTTTATATTGTGTCCTAAAATACTCAGCCCCCAGTCAGAAATTAAAGCCTGGCTTTCCTTTCCTCTGAAGGCCTAACCACACTGTCTATACCGTGACATTCCAATAGCCTTACCTGTGTCATCTGATAGCAGTGGAGTTATATAAAGATGTGTTGCAACCTGTTACATGCACGAAGGGAGCTGCTACTGCACCATATACCTTAACCAATGTCTATTGTGTCCTCTGTCCATTCTCTTGTGTTCCTATGTCCTTTCTTTCCTTATTTTTTTAGAATGCAGCCTTCACCAGCCATGACCTCATCAGCCGAAAGATCAAGGAGTACAACACCTTGATGAGGTGAGTGGAAGGGGTAGGGCGAGAGGACAGTAGGGCTGGAGAGGAGGGAGGTTTTAACGCTTTGGAGAAGTTGATTCAGAACGTGACACACTGCTCTTTCGTAGTTAGATCAGATTAGCTGTGTTTAAACTTATGTCCACGTTTCACTCAGTCCGACAGGCAGTAAGACGGAGCCGTCACCCAGACCCTCACGCCAATCGTTGAGCATCAGACAGACGCTGCTGGGAGGGAAAGGAGAGACCAAAACGCCAAGTCAACACTCGCCCAAACCAGAGCAAGAGAGGAAGAACATGCACAAAGGTACAAAAGGAATTAGATTTGTCTTTTAGACGTCTTAAACTAGGACCCATATCCAACTACTCGCGTATTCTGTGTATGCAGACGACACCAGCCCTCCCAAGGATAAAGGGACATGGAGGAAGGGCATCCCAGGACTGATGAGGAAACCCTTTGAGAAGAAACCAGCCCCTGGAGTCACATTTGGAGTGAGGCTGGATGACTGTCCTCCTGCACAGACCAACAAGGTTTGGTTTTATTTAAGTTTTAAACCAAAAAAAAATCCTCTCCAATTTTAGCCTTCTCACGTTGATTAATCTAAACAATTATGCATTTTTGTGTCATCTGTCCAGTTTGTGCCTCTGATTGTGGAGGTTTGTTGTAAGCTGGTGGAGGACCGAGGTCTGGAGTACACAGGCATCTACCGAGTCCCCGGGAACAACGCCGCCATTTCCAACATGCAGGAGGAGCTCAATAACAAGGGCATGAACGATATCGATATCCAGGATGATGTAAGTGCCACTCCATCGATCCGGTGTTGCTTTAATTAAACTGTTAATGGAGTCTGAAGTTTTTAAGTGCTGCCCTTGGTGTGTACTCTGGACAATAATACTGTAGCTGTCTTCAAGACTGAGCTATTTTGTTAAGATGGATGTGTGCCTCAGACAGTAAGAAGATGTGTGATTGTGCCAGAGGTTTGTTGCACTGAATGCTTGTCAGTGTTGTATCATTACACAATTTTAAACCTTTACACTGATGTATATTTTTTGGCATAGATAAGTACACTGTGACAGCTGACAACAGAACAAACTTGCATTTTTAAATCACCAAATTTACAGTCCATTCACATTAAGTGCATAAAAGTGTGACTCTACTAATAATGTTTGTCACCCCTCTAAATAATCCCGTTTGGCTTCATAACACGTCATAACCTATTCTCATGTTTTACAGAAATGGAGGGATCTCAATGTGATCAGCAGTTTACTCAAGTCCTTCTTCCGCAAGCTTCCAGAGCCCTTGTTTACAAACGGTGGGTTCCCTTTTAAAGATACCGCATGCCATCTAGTGGTCAAAAGTCAAAACTACAACCTAAAACATCATCAGGCTGCCTTGAAACACATTCTTTTCTATGTGTAGATAAGTATGCAGATTTCATAGAGGCCAACAGAATCGAAGACCCAGTGGACAGACTCAAAGTGATCAAGAGACTGGTGAGTTGGTTTTCTAGATTCATCTCACATTTGTCATTCCTTGTGTCTCCTACTGTTGACTAATCTTAGTGATTTTTCACTCTCTTAGCTCCATGAGCTACCTGATCATCATTATGAGACCCTCAAGTTCCTGTCAGCTCATCTGAAAACAGTGGCTGAAAACTCTGAGAAGAACAAGGTACAACTTTGCCGTTATCTGAAACAGCCAGTATGCTCTAACAGGAGGGATTGTTCTGGTTAAAACATACTTTCTCTTTGAGTCAGATGGAGCCAAGAAACCTGGCCATCGTGTTCGGTCCCACTCTGGTGCGCACAACAGAGGACAACATGACCCACATGGTGACACACATGCCAGACCAGTACAAGATTGTAGAGACCCTCATTCAAAATGTGAGCACCAGTGTTTCCATTATGTCTGAATAATTAACTAGTCTTAAAAAGAACAAAGTATTCATTACCAAATCTCTGTTTCAGTATGACTGGTTCTTCACTGAAGATGGCAACGGAGATCCAGTGGTAAGTACGAAATTGTTTTCTGGTTTTTAAAGGCTAACTGAGAATAGCTTTGGTCTTGTGGACTTTCTCATGATAAAACATCTAATACAGTTTTCTTGTCACAGCAAGTACATTTACCCTGTTATCTTGAAAATAAGCTGTGTAATTATGATAACAAGAAAAGGAAAAACAATGTTTCTGTGTAGCGTTTAATGTTTATTTTTAGTTTATTTATTAGTTTATTTGGTCACATTAATAAAACACAGGTATTGAAACAACAGCATATGTAAATGTGCAGGATTATAACTAAAATGCTCATTTCTGTGCATAGTCCCTAGACAGGTAGCAATTAAACATCACAATTCAAACATACCAACAGAACAATAAAAGTATAACAAAGGCTGAAAGTTAAAAAATACCACAAGACTGGTTTGCTCTCAGCCACTGTTAAGGTGATGAGTTAATGTAACTCTATACACTACAAATGTTCCCTCTGTTACTTAACAGCCTTTATCAGGTTAGGGGTGTCATGTCAGCCTGTATAGACGACATCTTGACAACTGTAGGAACTTATTCAAGCAGAAAAATTCAACATCAAGATGACCACTTTGGTGATTCACACATCAGTCTTTGCTTCCGTCACAGCTTTTTGGCTAATTGTGGCATATTGATGTGTTCATCTATATCAGGGGTGGGCAATCCTGGTCCTCGAGGGCCGGTGTCCCTGCAGGTTTTAGATATTTCCCTCTTCCAACACACCTGAATGCCATTACGTCGTTATCAGGCTTATGCAGAGGTTGGTGATGAGCTGATCATTAATTGAACCAGGTGTGATGGAAGAGGGCAACATCTAAAACATGCAGGGACACCGGCCCTGGAGGACCAGGATTGCCCACCCCTGTTCTATATGCACTGTCCCCGTTTAAATAAATACATGACAAATAAATAAAACCCCCACATATCTTAAGAAATCAAAAATCTGATTTCTTGATAATAGCACAACAAATAACTGATTATTACAAGAAAAGAAGCTTTGATTATTAAAATAATGCAATGACTTGAGAGTTTGAGAATATAAAAAACTAAATATTTTCTTCAGAAGTAGTAGGATTTGAAAAACACTCATTTAGTTTTACACTGACGCTCTACATCCAGTCTTGGTGAGTTTGGTGTTCAGTATGCTAACGCTGCGCTTCCTGCAGACTGTGTCCCAGGAGGAGAGCGCGGTGGAGTCTCAGCCCGTCCCAAACATCGACCATCTGCTCACCAACATCGGCCGCACGGGCACGTCGCAGGGTGAAGTATCAGGTAACGCGCTGCCCCTGGCAGACCAGCTCTGTGGTGGGTTTACCTTTCTCTACCCTTTCACTGCTGAACCCTGTGTTTCAAAGAGGGACTGGTGTGTAATTGAGTAACAACTGCTGCTGATGATGATGATGATGCTGCTTCTTCCCTTTGCTTCTCTGGCTGTTGCCATTAGATAGAAATGTCTATGGCTAACCATAGCAACATACTCCTAATGCCTGTGTGGGTTTCAGTGGGCAATTTATTTGCATCACTTTTCTGTGAAATATCTGAGTTATATAAAGTAGATGCAATAAATTGTCACGCTTCTTCATTTGCTTTAAAGAGATTTATTACCCAGTTTGGTACTTTTTAGTCTTATACAAAGATGTTTAATAGACTAGATGTCCTTTGTTTTTTAATCATCCCTCTGCCCCTTAATACCCTGTTTGGGCACACTCCACTAGTGGGCTGTGTGTTTCTCCCCCTTTTATCCTGCTTACTGTTGCACTAATACGGCATGTTCTTTCCCACATGAGAAATAGATGTTTTTACAGTGAAAGGCGACCTCTGATTCCTCTGTCTCTAGTGAGGCTCTGTCGGGTGTCCTAAAGGCTTTCCCAGCATTCACACATACTGATCTTGACACAGGCCAAGTGGGAGGAGTCTATCACACCATGATGTCACTGATGGACTCTATAATGTCCGTGATGGACAGCTGGAACTGTAGGAAGAAGGAGGATTGTTGCCCCCAGTGTAGCTGTCTAGTCTGCAGGAACCCGCAGTTCTTTTAAGTGCAAGAAGTGCCAAAGAGAAACCAAAAAAAAAAAAAATCATTAAACAGAGAAACCGCGACGAAAAGGGGAAGTGAAGCGGCTACACGGTACTGTACAGTGTCCGGTGTTGTGGGTTTTCTGTCAGAATATACCTTACACAGGCCGGTGCTACTGTCTGAAAGGCTCTCCGCTGTCTCTCCTCACTGTCTCGCAAGCTTTCCAAATGGAGAGATAGTATGGTATGGTCTCTACACCAGGCTTCTACGTCACCAGTCGGTGTGCACTTGCATATTGTGCTATCATCTGTATTGAAAGGGGTGTATAGGGGGGCTTGGCTATGTCACACAAACACAGCAAATTTTACTTAGTCACCAAGGCACACGTGACTGAAGGGCAGGTGAGAACTGATTATAGGTTTTTCTCACCGACACTCTCTTTCTCATGCAGTGTCCTCTCTTCTCATATAGCTAGCCCCTCTGTGACTCCCCTGTCACATCCTTTGTGTTTTGGTTTCTATCACATCCGTCTGTCATAGTGTCACATGTCATCGCAGCTCATGTCACTGCATATCGTAACGTTGCTGTCGCTTTGTCAGTTAACAGTGAACAAGTCTGTTCAAGATGATTAAATCAGATATTGGATCAAATAGTGTCTCACTCTGATTTTAAAGTGTTTCAGACTACAATGTTGCCCATAAAATTGGAATAATTGTTTTCAGACACATTCCTCTTTTTATTCCTAATGTATACACATCTGTAATCACCTTTGACCAGGTGTAATGATCACATTCTGAGTCCCAGTTACACTTTATCTATCAACAAGAAATCACACTGTCACAATCATTTCATGAGAGGAGAGAAAAACATTTTATTCCAACTTTATGGGCAACAGTGTATTTTAACAATTATAATCATCAATAATGTAACTAGTGTATTAAAGGTGCCACAAGACAGGATTTCTGCAGGTACTTTCTAAAATACAAAAAATATCCAATTTAAAACTGCAGTGAAAAGCAACAGGGAAAAGGCTGTTGTAAAAACTCAATGATCCCAGTTCAAAAAGTAAGTAGTGCAAAAATACCACAGCAAGAAACATGTCTGAGACACTTGGACACAAAAATAAAAGTCCTCAAGTGCAGATTTTCTACAGTTATGGAAAATCTGCCATGTGACAGGATGTGTTGGCCAATCATAGGTTGTTTTCTTTTTTTTTCTGCTGGGCTACATATGTTATCTATAGTTGTCTTAGTCTTTTGTGTTGCATAAGGAGGTGTGTATTTTCATATCCTGTCATTTTTTTTCTCTGATTTTAGCTCTTTTATTTGGGTAATATTTACATTCAGAGTAGATTTAGAGTTTGATTAAAAATTTGTAAAATGTCTTTGAAATTGCACCTTGTGCTATAAAACACTCAAGTTAGGAATTTGGGAATAGATGCAGTAGAGTTCCCATTAAAACCGCTGACATCAACCACATTGGCAGAACCGTATGAGTGAGACCTCAGTTTTCCTTCTCTTAAAATGCCGTAAAATAATGTTTGTTTGTTTTTAAAGTAACTTGGTAAAACCCACAGAAACCCTGCTTTCAGATATACTATAAGTACGCTGGATAAAAATCATGTGTTTACAGGATAAAATATGAAACATTTAATGTAGGGATCAGGTTTATTGATTTATTGCAGGATTTCATCTTTGCTAAACTAACTCCATAGCCGTCATCGTCCTGCATGTCACACTGTCCACTCTGTTGTTGTTAATTGTACTTGTATTGTGAACCAAATTGATATTGCCAAAGTTGCACTCAGTATCACTTAAAATGACTGGAAGTTGTTGACATCCTCTGTGTTAACCAGGATCAAGAGACTCCTCTGTAGTTTTTTGACTGCTAATGTTATGCGTAGGCCTATAGTCAAACCATGCGTGACGTCAGAGCGTGTCCGATGGGAAAGAACGCTTCATGCCATGTAGACGTGGACCTGAGTGTAACATAGAGCTCATCACGTGTCCCTGTGTGCAGCATGGCCTGTTGTCTGCTCATCTACGTGCTCACATCTCATCAGCCTTTGTGTCGTCACTCTCCACATGCTTCCTCTCATCAACACGATTCTCTCCCTTCCTTAATTTTTCCCTGAGCCATTTCCCATGTTGCGCTTCCTAGATGCGCTCCTGTCTTTTCAGATCATCTAATTTGTGTCTCTCTCTGTTTTACCTGCAGATTCACCGACTAGTGACTCAGCTAAATCCAAGGTGAGTACGTGTGTGAGCCCGTAGACCTCTGGTAGTGTAGGATGACAGGAGGTAGGTGACTCCACCTCCAGGCCAGAGTAGCATCACATGAGCTTAACACTGCATACGTTTGTTACTGACTGTTTAACATAAAATGTGGTCAAAAGAAACTTCAGTGGTATGCTTGAAGGTTGAAATAGTGATCAGAATCTCCATTTACTAACCTTAATAAAAACCACAAGCATTTAGGCCTTTTCCACCATTATGGACCAGATGCTATACCAGTTTGCACACTGAAATTTGAAGTATCAAAAGTATAATGTGGCCATTCATTTAAATTTTTCTTTGGTTTAAAAGAAGAAAACAGTTCACAAATTAATCGGTGTGATCCACCATCTTGTTGCTACTGTTTACTTCTATTGTGCAACACCCTTCATTGATGACACATCCTAGATTACAACGGTTCTTCTAAAAACTGGTGGAAATGAGGGCTGGTTTGCTCTATGGCTGCAAGGCTCCACAGTGGAACTAGTTCAAGACCCAGACGTAATCTGTTGTAGATTGACCACAGAATAATTATATACAAGAACCCTCTGTTTAGGGATGGGAATCGAGAACCGGTTCTTTTTGAGAACCGGCTCCCAATCGCTCAGTTCCTTGAAATCGTTTGCCTGCTTAACGATTCTACTTATCGATTCCGCCTTCGTTGCACATGTGTGATGACGTCACACACAAGCCGCATTGTTTTGGTTTAGAACGTAACCAACATGGCGTCGAGGCAGAAACGCTCCAAAGTATGGCCATATTTCCACCCGAAAAGATGACACCAGGGCCAGTTGTAACACTTGCAAAGCTTCCTGAGAAATAGCTCACCTACTTTTTAGGTTTGTTCCAAGGTTATGTCACACATGATTTGTGCATACTGTATATGTTATATTTTCTGTGCAGATATGAAAATATAAAAGACAGTTAATGCAAACAAACCCATTTGTACATTTTTATTCTCTCACCCAAAAAGAATCGATAAGAGAATCGATCAGGAATCGGATCAATAAGCAAAAATGATAATGGAATCGGAATCGTTAAATTCTTATCTATTCCCATCCCTACTTCTGTTAACTGTACTGTTTAAGAATGTAATTCCATTCAAATCCTTTATGAGGCAGAGTTTGAGGGAAATAAAAGTAAACCATCTGCATGGCTAGATACCGCAGAGGCCAACTAAGATATTTTTAGTCTGGATGAACCAACTCCTTTAGTTCCTGTTTGTTTAGTCTGTCATTACTGTCAGAACAAAGCCTGTTTGTGCATCTAGGGAGCCACAGTCTGTGTTGAAGGTTACCAGTCACTGCAGAGCGGTAAAATCTGTTCCTAACTGACTCCAAACTCCTGCTGAATGACGTATTCAGCAGGAGTTTAGACTCAAATACATCATTCAGAGCAGCTAGTCCAGATCTTGAGGACAGATTTTACAGTATATACTACTAATCAGGTGCTGCTCCCCATTGCACTGCTGTTCTGCTACTGTCCTTCCGCTGTAATGGCAGATGCTGTAATGGCAGCTCCATCAGATCATGCTTTGCTACTGCTCTGCTACTGTCTTGCATCTGCTCCAAGGCTGGCATGGAAAGTATGTGCTCCCTGTTGATCACTGTTAATGTTCCTCTCTCTGTCCACTTCTCTGGTTTGTGGCGCTTCATGGGAGCAGGTGGAGTACAGATCTGAGTTTTGAGGCAGGGGTGAAGGGTTTCAATTATCTTTGGTGTGCTCCTCGGGTTTCTCAACATCAGAAATATTTACTTAGTGTTTTTTCTTCCTTTTCTGCAGGGTTCCTGGGGCTCAGGGAAGGACCAGTACAGCCGAGAGCTCCTGGTCTCCTCAATCTTTGCTGCAGCCAGCCGCAAAAGAAAGAAGTCCAAGGAGAAGGCGCAGCCTAGCAGCTCAGATGATGATTTAGATTCAGTGTTTCCCAAGAAGGAAATCCCTGGCCAGAAGCCAAACCACCATGGCCTTCAGTCTGAGACGCAGAGCGAGACACGTCCAAGCCCAAACGCAAAACCCAGTGCAAAGCAGCAGGTACACACAGAGGAAAGGAAGGAGAACGGGAGAACTCTGGAGCTCACACCAAAGGCCAAGAGAGAGCACAGGAATTCATTCTTCCTAAAGGAGAAGACTCCGACCAGACACCCCTCACCCTCCCCATCCCCAAACATATCTGGATCTCCCAACATCAGCTACCAAACCGCTCCCGCAGGGAAGTCATCCTTGTCTGATCCACCGTCCCTGGATGAAAACACCTCTGACCTCGGTACTATGAGCTCTGGAGCTTCAGTGACACGGTCCCGACCGAAGAAGTGGACCTTAGGGCTGTCCACAGATCAGCCTGCTGGAGCAGGAGCTGGACTGGGAGTGAACGCAGGAGCCTCTGCTGGTGCTGAGGTGAGCTCCATAACCTCCGATTACTCCACGACTTCTTCTATCACTTTCCTGACCGGAGCCGAGTCCAGTGCGCTCAGTCCAGAGCTGCAAGGAGGGGAGGAGGCAGATGATGAACGCAGCGAGCTCATCAGTGAGGGACGGCCCATGGAGACGGACAGTGAAAGTGACTTCCCCGTTTTTGCCCCAGGTGGGGGCAGCAGCCAGTCCACCCCCTGCCCAGAGCAACCTCAGACTGAGCATGGGTGTCAGGGAAAAACTGAAGCGAGAGGTGGGGCAGGTGAAGGGAGCACCACGCCGAAAATGGAGTCGCGGCGCCTTTTCCCCTCGCATCGACTGATTGAGTCGGACACCCTGTCCAGGAGATGGTCCTTAAGACACAAAACAGACAGTGAGTCATCAGTGGAAGGGGTAACTAGCAGTGGGGAGCGTGGCGAGGGCAGGTCGGAGTCTTCCACGCGTTTGTCTCGGGTGTTAGAGGTGATGAAGAAGGGGCGGTCCACCAGCAGCCTCAGCTCGTCCTCGCGCAGTGAATCTGAGCGGTCCGAACCGGCCTGGCACCTTAAGATCACAGAACGCCTCAAGTTCAGGTTACGCACGTCAGCCGACGACATGTTCAGCGTCGCTACGCAGAAGAACCACCCTCCCGACGGCCGCGGGAAGAAGAAGAACATCCGCAGGAGGCACACCATGGGCGGGCAGAGAGACTTCGCAGAGCTGGCGGTCATCAACAACTGGAAGGAGCAGGGCGGAGTGGAGCAGGTGGCCGAGCTGTCCGCCGTGGACCGCCTCAAGCCCCGGTGCTCCTCTCAGGACTTCTCCATCAGGGACTGGATTGCGAGGGAGCGCTGTGGAGGTGGAGGTGGAGGCTCCGAATCCAGCGTGGAGGTGGCACCCAAAGCTGTACCCGAGGAAGACCATCCTGAAGCCCAGGATGCACCTCCGGAGAAACCCACAGTCTCCGCCTCCTCTGGCGCTCAGCCGCCGGCGGGTGAGCACGTCAACGGTAGCGGTGCACTCCAAGGAAAGTCCAAGGCGGCACTCGGAGCCGACCCCCACCCACACAAACTGTCTGGAGCACAGGTCGTCCGCTCACGGTTCTACCAGTATCTGTGAAACGGCAAGAGTTGTCTTGTCTAGTGTGTATGAGGGGAAAAAGGAGAATGGAAGTGTGTTCGTATGTGTGTTGGTATTTTAGCGAAGGTTACTGCACAATATTTTTTCTACAAGTATCCTTTCTGTATCTACTGTACATACTGTGTATAGGCTTCCATGATTGTTACTGGAATAATTGCTGAAGATGTCTATGTGTAATTCCACTGATTTGTTGGCCATACTGGAACAGACATGGAAAAAACACAAGCTCCCTCCTGTAAGATCAAATAATGAAAGAATGTGACTTAGCTGATGATATGTGAGACAAATGAACTGTGTGGAATGTTAAAGAGCTCTATATAAACCTACAGGGGTCGACTTGACTAAAACTATTACTGAAGAACCCCAGACCACTCTGCAGGAGGAGGCCTTTTTTCTACAGAATCACGGTTCAGTTCTTCCTATTCTAAGCGGTATGAAGAATGTATTACTCCTATATTTGGACTAACACTATTTGCTTGTGACAATACTGTCATTTTCAAAACAATATGTATATTTTTTTTGCCTGTACTTGAAGTATGTGGGTATAATCGAGGGCTGCTTTCTGAGCTGGGTGCTGTGGGAAGGTCTTGTTTCTTTTTTTTTTTTTTTTTTCACAGTACTGTCACAACAGCCAGATATTAGCTTAAGGGACTGGAGGATTATTATAGTTTTATCAAATAAAGACTGAAAAAATGTAATGAAATGCTGATACTATGGTATGTAATGCTTGGTACAGTAGTTTTTATTTCCAAACTTGTTCAGTTATAGTCCAAAAAGTACATTTTTACATATGTGTGATTATTTTTATCTAAAAAAAAATAAAAGTGCCTCTTTTGTTTTTCTGTTTTGTTTGTTTTTTTGTTTTTTTTAAAACTGTTTTTACCAACAGTTGTCGAAATGAGACAGATTTTAAATACACTTGTAGGAAACCATCATCTACCAGGCATTCCAGAGATCTTGTTTTCATTTGGGGTTTTCCTTTTTTTTAGTGTCTGACATCGGAGCATCTATATTTCTGTCAATGTATGTTTCCTTTTCCCCCTGTGTATAATTTAAATGCAGTAAAATGCATGGGCGTTAAACCCTGGGAGATCAGCCTACAGACCTACAGTATCTTGGAAACTGCATGAGACAATGTTTTCTAAACGGTAACGTCTCGCCTGTGTACAGCATCACATGGCTGTAAAGCCTTTCCTCAACAAACACTGGAAATAAATAATCTTTATTAGACTGCCTTGTCTGTCTGGTCTTATTGCTTTGAAAGTTACTGTCATCAGGAAGAATAAAAGTATTTTATCACATCCGTTTGCTGTTTCTACTACTACAGCCTACGTACACACTGGTTTTTAAACCTAAAACAGCTCTAATAACACACATGATCCTGCATCAGTTCCAAAGCTACTGTGGAGGAAATGGAAAAGTAAGTGGAGTTTTGTTTTCACTTTACAATTAGGTTGAAATGAACGTAAAGCACCTGGAAACTGACTCAGGGAAACCCACAACTGTTAGATTAGATGATTATGAGATTAAATAGGGATGTGAGTGAATCCTATGTGGAGCTAATGTTTACAATAGCGTTTCTAAAGTAATATTTTTGTTTGCACGTTACCAGTGTTGTCATAAAAAAAAAAATCAACTCAAATTGTCTTTTTGTTTCACCTTAAAAGAAAGTAGAATGCCCTTTACCAGTGCAGAGTTTTGATTCAGTAATGAAAGGTAAATTATAGTTTTCTGAAGTAAAATCTCGTGTTTTGTATGTATGTGTGTGTGTGTGTGTGTGTGTGTGTGTGTGTGTTTTAGAAGTCATAGAAACAAAGCATCAATGCAAACCACATGAGCATCTGTATGTGACAGTCTAGTGTCCTCCAAGTGTGTTTATCAACATACAGCGACTCCACACGTTAAAATGAAAAAGCACAACAGTCAATAATATCAAAGTTCCTTTGCCATCAGTAACAGTCAACCCACATGGATTTTCAGGATCAAGACTGATTATAAGCAGTCAAGGAGACTGATAACTGATAGTTGGGACTGATAATCATTTGGAATAAAAAAATAAAGGGAAGTCAAATTTCCCTTTAATTTTAATAATTGATTGATCAATTTTATTTAACTCAAATATATTTAAATACATATTTATTTATGATTTTATTTACCTCAAATATATTTAAGGTAAATAATTATGTAATATTTCAGCCATATTCATAGTCAGTGTTCAGACTTTTATGAATGATGACTTGGAGCCAATGATTGCAGATTTTTTTTTCACCACTTGTGCACAAACAAACAGTTCAGGGACATAGAAATTCTCCTGCAGGTGTTTGTTAGAATTGGGTTAAAAGAGTTAAAAGCCAAAGAAAAAAACTCCTAGTCTTAAATAGGAAGTACTTAAAACACTGTGCAAGAACAATAATAATAAAATAGAAAAAATATATTAAATCAGTTATGAATGCTGCAACTGAGGTGTGAAAACTATAAACGAGGAACTAGTAACATACTGTTACCACAAAGACAGACATGTTCCACTGATGAAACATGTACAGTACATAGTAAATAATGTGACGTGAACAGATGTTATTCAAGATCACACCATGGGGAATAAATAATACAGACACATTTTACAAATACATTCATTTAATTGGACCAATTAACAACACTGACCTAAATGTAAAAAACATACATGAAGATAAGATTGAGGCATAATGGGTGCCCTTAATGTGATGCTAAAATGTCTGAAATGCTACAGTACTAACAACATTTTGTTCATTTTCAGGCTGGTTCTGCATACACTATTATATGGACAAAAGTATTATGCATTGAATGCAATTGTTTTATTTCTAACAGGGATTTGAGCTATAAAATAATGACAACTACCATAATATAAAGTTTTAATTGTGATAAATACCACTGCAATAAGCGTTTTTATTTTATCTTTAGGCTTCTTTTTGTTTACTTTGTCATATAACACACTTACACAATTCTTAAGAGTTTGTATTTACTTATTTTCAATCAATGCTATACACTATAAATAGTCATTTTCATCCACTATTAACCATCTGGTTTCTTCAACTCACACTCAAGGAGAAAAATCAGCCTTGAATTTAAAAGAAATATTAATTTAACACCAATTGTAACTACTGACATGAACATTTTCATTATGATAATATTTCAAACCATATAATGAATGTTCAATCCTACAAGCTGTAAGTGTGATGTGTCCCAATAGGTTTGTCCATGTAGTGTATACATGGCTGTTTTTTTGGATAGAAATTAAATATCTAACTCTAAAATATTGTTTTTATTATCCAGGTGGTAACAGGAAATTTACATCAGGAATATAAATGACTGAACAGATAAATGTCATATAATTAAAATCTGGAAACAGTGGTACTTTGGCGTCATCTAGTGGTCATATTGGGAACAACTGACCGAGTTCATTTTAAAGTCACTAACTGATAAGAATAAGGACAAACAGTACATGACTTCACACACAGTCAGTCTTGTTGAACAATGTAATAAATGTCTTTAATGAGTAAATGAGCTGCAGAATGAGCACAGTGATGATACTGTGGACACTGAATGAATGAAACATTTAACCCTTGAGAATGTGCACATGATGACAATTTTGGACAATGAGCTGCTTCGTGTTGAGGAATGACGTAACGGGAATACACTCCCATATGGTGGAGAAGCAGAGAGTCAGCCTATTCTTTTTTTTTTTTTTTTCCCAGCAGCTAGTACATCAGATCGAACACTTGAAGCCCAGGACCTCTACCCCTCACACAACAGAGGTAGGACAAAATTTTACATTAAAGTTAAAAGGCGTTTACATTCAAATAATACACACATTTATAGTGTAAGTGCCTTTTCCAGGATTGGCCATTATTTTGTATTTTATTATTATAATGTTATAATAAATCTACATGCAAACATATATATTTTTACAGTGGGCTTATTCTTCTGTTTATGCTTCTAAACTATTTTATTTAACCCTTTCATGCATGGTCTCATCCAAAAGTCACTGAAAATCATAATATTAACAACATTTACCCTTAATTTGACATTTTTGGTCCAAATATAGTGCAACAAAACTAATGTTACTGCATAGATTGTCTAATTATTAGTAAATATCAGTTACATTTTACATGATGTTTATCTAAATAACTCATATACTATGGCAAGAGGCTTTTGGATACTATGATAAAAAAAATCTATGATTAAAGCTGTGTTGAAGCTACAAACTATCGACTGTAATATGTAACTCACTAGAAAGAATCAGTTTTATATTAATTAATGCATGAAAGGGTTAATGAAACTTAATCTGTAATTGCTTATACACTTATAATATTAAGATGAAGATCAGTGTGAAATGAAACATGTTTTGCTTTGAGGTAAGAAGCCAGTTGGATGTGAAGTGTTATGTGAAACCTGAAGAACAGGTGGAGCAGCTACTAATGTTGTGTAAAGCCACAAAAGCACAACATGAGGAGATATGCTTTAGGCTCTGGTGTAGTTTTCACTGCTATTGTGCTTGTCAAACCAAACACACAAAGTCAGTGATTTCCATCTGACTGAGGCTATGACGTGAACAATGTAAAGTATGCATATGCAGACAGGGATCATGTGACCTTCAGACTTAAAGCCATTTCTCCCCCTGCAGAAACATGTCAGCCGCCGCCGTCCTGCTCCTGCTGCTGCCCCTGGTGTCGGCCCAGACCTACCACTGGGGCTCCTGTCCAACCCCCAAGGTCCAACCCGGATTCGACCTGGAGAAGGTAACCCACAGCCACAGGCTCCCACTCATGTGCCCAATGTCACCCAGTGGTTTCCACAGACTTAATGGGATCTCTCTGTTCTGTTACAGTATCTGGGACGGTGGTATGAGATATGGAAGCTCCCTGCGGCATTTGAGAGAGGAAAGTGCATCGAGGCCAACTACGCTTTGAGGAAAGATGGGACCATCCAGGTGCTCAACTCCCAGTTTTAGTGAGTACAGAGGACGTTTTATAATGGCATCATCACTGTCATTGGTATTATTGACCTGAAGGGTCTTTTATGTGTCCCAGATTCTCCCTAAGAATCAAAGATGACACTTGCTTCAATTTCATTTTACATCCCTAAATATATTGTCAAAAAGGTTTTATTAAGGTGTAGTGTTCAGCATTGAGTGAACATAACATTTATAATTACCAGGTTATTAGATTCTTAAGTGCAGTTAGTTTGGGCAATTGGAAGTATTTCCAATGTTAATCCTTAATATACTGTGTGAGAGAAAAACAATTACACTTACTGTACTCCAAAAATCTGAACCCTAAATTTGGAGACTCAAGAATATGTCATATTTTTTGATAATAAACTACAAATATACCTTGACATATTTATATTATGTGTTTCTACCCATACTGTACTTTAACTACCTTTAGTTCTCTTCTGTTTAGATTTATATATTGCTATATGAGATATGGTATATGAGACTGATTTTACAGGCTTGGGCGACAAATAACAGCAAAGAAAACCTTGAACCATGAATGGGGTTTCATTTGTACATAGTACCTGGAAATAACAGTAGTTGTTTTTTGTTGTTTTTTATTTTACCTTAAAATAAGTCCTTTATGTCTACCTATTTATATATTGCTGTCATTTTTCTACACTAACCCAAAGGGGAGAAACCAGATACTGGTGGTGGTGTGTATTTGTCATATATTTTTCGACCTGTCAAGAAGAATAGATAGTTCTGCTATGAACATGGAAGGGGAGGATAAAGACTGGTGTAAACTGTGTCCCAGACAAAAACTGAGAAAGTGCAGAAATATCTTTGTTTGTGGAAAAAAAATGTCCTAGTCCTAGTTAATGGCAACTATTTCTGCTCTTATTAATATAATTTACATAAATTCTGTCCATTTTCTGCTCTGTCTTGTCATTGTGTCTCAGTAAAGACAAGACTAGGAAAGTAGAGGGCACTGCTATAGTTCCAGACGCCAGAGATGCAGCCAGACTTGGAGTGAGCTTCTCCTATTGTAAGTCCACTTCCTCTCATTTCTCTTCTGTCTGCGTCTGCGTCTGTGTCTGTGTCTGTGTCTGTGTCTGTATCTGTGTCTGTGTCTGTATCTGTATCTGTGTCTGTATCTGTATCTGTGTCTGTATCTGTATCTGTATCTGTGTCTGTGTCTGTGTCTGTCTGTGTCTGTGTCTGTCTGTGTCTGTGTCTGTGTCTGTATCTGTGTCTGTCTGTGTCTGTGTCTGTGTCTGTATCTGTGTCTGTGTCTGTGTCTGTGTCTGTATCTGTGTCTGTATCTGTGTCTGTGTCTGTGTCT
>JAPQRQ010000014.1:11160286-11173839 GCA_037367365.1 Apogon talboti | reverse complement strand
GGTTTCTGCCTGTTAAAAGGAAGTTTTTCCTCACCACTGTTTGCTCCTGGAGGATTCTGTTGGGTTTCTGTAAATTGTCTTGAGAGTCTGGTTTAGACCAGATCTATATGGAAAGTGTCATGAGATAACTGCTGTTATGATTTGGCATTATATAAATAAAATTTGATTTGATTTGATTTGATTTGATTTGATCCTTTGCCTTAACCAGTGACATACATTCTACACAGTATTTTTTACCCTCTGTAGTTGTTCTTCTATTTTAGATAGATCAATGATGAATAAAGTGAAAATTAGATTCCAAAATGTACTACAGAGAGTTGCTCACTGCAGCAGGTGTTGTATAAACTTCAGCATCATGGGAGCCCTTCACTGTCAAGGAGATAAGAACTAGTGTTTGCTGCATAAATATAGCAAGGGATGTGCAGAAGAGCCAGTTTTTGTATTTGCTTGTATTTCCATAAACCTAGCAAAAACCATAAACATGGATGATAATATCAGCCCAGCATGAAACTGGTGCCTACTTTGCCAGAGGTAATGTGGGTTAATCTATGGAAATCCCACTCTCTCTTTCTGATAATAAGAGACTGTAGCTAAAATAATGAGGCGATAACACTAAAATGGATTCAGAATGCATTTAATAACACTTATAAATAAAATGTATTAAAAATACACTTTACTTTTGTAGTAAAGTGTCTTGAAGGACTACATAATACATTCAGTTAACCTTCAAAGATCAAAACAGCTGGCAGCATCTAAAACCATCTACGGCTCTAAATTGTTTAATAACATTTGAACCATTAATGCTACCATTATGATTATATAACTCATGTAAAATGCAGTTTCTGAGATTGTTGGCAGCATGAAATGTGTCTTTGGATGTTCAGAGGCTCAATAGTGGATGTGAAAACACCTCCATGTTGTGCAACATTGATGCATCAGTGACACCCATGTTGTTTGACAGATGGTAGTGGTGGTAGATGCTTGTTTTTCTATTCAGTTAGTGATGTATTTTGCAGAAAAAGTGATGTTTGCATCAGTTTCTCTTGTGAAAATGCTGATGCTTTGATGATTTGATGCTCTTGCTGTGTATCTGGTCTGGTCTGACTTCCAACGCATCAACTTCAAGGACTAAATATTCACTCTCTACTTACCACTGAAAGTTACTATTGTAACAAGGTCCTCAACGTTACCGTTTCACTTCTCAGTGGACATAAAGTATTTGTATTTGTATTCAGACCAAACACACTACTGGTACTTTCTCATATACTGCATTCCATTCAGCTCCACACTACGTGGTGTAATTAGTCTTTTGAACAACAGAACATTTCTTCAGATGTCCTAGTATTTTTGCCCGAACTGTATGGAATAAGAGATTCTTTACAGTCTGAGCTTTTCTTTATGGAACATGGGCTTCTTCTCTTTCTCGTTCAGTCATTACAGATCTTCTTGTTCCTTCAGGAAACTCACAAACTGTTCTGACAAGGACAAGGAAGAGAGAGAAAGAGAGAGAGAGAGAGAGAGAGAGAGAGAGAGAGAGAGAGAGGGAGAGAGAGAGACAGAGAGAGAGAGAGAGAGAGAGATGCGGTGTCGTCTTGTCTTATCATTGTGGAGCAGGGTCGCTTAGAGACAAAAACCCATGAACTAATTTCATACCAAATTTACATGAAAATTATTATTAATTACTTAGATATATTAGGTATATTGGAAACAATTATGACTCACATGCACGCATTATTATGTAAATGTAATTTCATTTCTGTTCTCCATTTTAGGAATGAAGGATGGCTCATCCTGTTGTCGGGACTTAAAAACAAAATCAGGACAAACACAGTTGAGAGTGTGTTCAAGGCCAAATGTCATCCTCTCTCCTCTGTGTGTGTATGTGTGTGTTTTCTTTTGTCCCCATTCAAAAGTTTCCACTTTGTTGGCTCTTCCTTGCGGTTGCATAACTGAGTGATTAGTTGGATCCTGTGCCGTGTGTCGCTTGAGGGCCAAGGCTCTTGAAGGCAAGCGGCACAGAGCGGTAGCCTGGCAACAAACCAGTGACAAGTTGTCGTGGCAACCTTGGTGTGATAGATTTCCCCGCCTCCCGCTGTCGTCCAGGCGATGCTCTGGTGTTTATCTTGCCATCCTTCCCTGTAAGCACTAATTCATCACCCTGCCGCTCAAAGGGGCACATCCCCAGCTGGTTGATTAAATATTAATCACTTTTTAAACTTTACACTGCCAGGACATTTTGGCTATCGACAAATGTGTGTGTTTTGTTTATAATTTTTTCCCAAAAGTCTATGTTGGTAATGATTTGTGTCCAACCTTGCCTTCATTTTGTGCTTAACATAAGTTAGATTTGTTCTACTTCCCTTTATGTGTCTACATTTCCACATTTAATTAGAGCAAAGTAATGGAACATTCTGCAAATTGAATCTGAATGGCCATGAAAGTGGAGCTGTCTTTTACCCAGTGTGACAAAATCCATTCTAATAAAATTTTTCTGTACATATAAGCATGTGCATCTGAGAAATATTGCTGTGTCTCCTTCTGTGTACATTTCCTGAGTTTTCCCATGTTTGGTCAAGGAGCGGTGCCATCTGGAGCTGCGATATGTCAGGTTTCATGTGTTTGTGTATGTGTGTGTGTGTGTGTGCGTGTGTATGTGTTGGTGTGTTTGTATG
The DNA here is from genome assembly GCA_037367365.1 of Apogon talboti. Classification (NCBI taxonomy): domain Eukaryota; kingdom Metazoa; phylum Chordata; class Actinopteri; order Kurtiformes; family Apogonidae; genus Apogon; species Apogon talboti. Next base: position 11,171,167 of record JAPQRQ010000014.1, on the reverse strand, counting down.
TGTGCGTGCGCATCTGAAGTGGAGAGCAGCTGTTTAAAACAGTTGGCTTCTCCTCTTTTGTCCTAGGGCTCCTCATATTTAACCCTTTATGGAAGAAAATGGAGAAAAAAAAGAAACAACTCCACATTCAGCCCTGAACATGATAATTAGACAGTCATTTTCTATAGAAATTAGACATAATAGTCCTTCAAATACTCATGTGACATTCATATTCTTAATTTACTGTGTGTTATTTATTACTGGGAAAATTGGGCTTTTTTGTCAGTAATTTAAAAACAGCCTATTTCTTTATTAAATGAAAATAAAAACATTTTAAAGTGCCTTTTGCTTGATTTTTCATGCACACACAAAAATCCCCAATGTCAATGTGCTCTAACACTTAGCTCCAAAGCTGCATAAATTTCACTCGTGCTAGTTAAAATAATCAACTAAAGCACAATGATACGCTAATACAGGCAAAGTTGTGTTGTATATTGGTGCATTTTAAGAAATGTAATGTAAATGAAAAAGATTTTCTAAAATTACACCTTAACATTTTTCTCTGTTTGGAATAAAACTTGTGATGGAGTGAGCGCTAACACTGTGTACCTTCATATAAACTATCTTTGTGTAAGTCTACATAGCAGTGTATGCATCAGGTTCCCTGTGCTCCCTCACCTCCAGGCTTCTCAAAATATCCATATCAAAGTTTATTAATATGAATTCCTATTCCATGGTTTCATCTTGTTTTATCGTGTGCTGTAGGTTGTTTTGGAACAGGTTTGTCAGTCAGCGCTGCAGGAGAAGCATACCAACAGCACAATCCCAGCAGCAGCAGGCTTCACAAGGGATGGCATTAGATGGGAGATAAGAGGGAGCTGTTTTTTGTCAGAAAGAGCATTTGGCATTCAGCACTGTCGATTCAATTATTTTTTATTTTTTATTTTTTGAGTTTCATGACATCACAGAACCGTTTGGATTATTGGTTCAGTGTCATTAAGTGTTTTGGGAAAGGCTTAAAGGAGCTGTCACTGTTGTTTACTCTGAAGTGCCACAGAGCTGGTTTTGATCCCATCTTTAAGAAAGGAAATCTAAAGTCCAGTTTAGCCCCTCTCAGACATGCAGCCAGGTCTACAGATAAGTATCGTCTGATTTCTGAATGGCAGCCATAACAGGTCAGATCTATTAACATTTATGTGACTCTTCCATTACTGTAGCAGATGTGCTCAAATACACCTTTTTCTTTTTTCGTGCACAACCAACAAAAGATGCAGAAAGGAAAAACCAGTCAGGGTGTAGGATGGATGCACAGAAAGGAGACGAACGTAGGACTGAACACCACACAAGGTTCTTCCTGTTACACAGCTGCTATTAGGCTTTAATACATAGAAATAACTGTGAGGTACATATAGTTGTGCTTTGATTTATATTGTATGTCGCATAATATGCAATAATATTATGATGATGATGATATAAGTTGCAATAAATTAACCAACATGTGTATGGTAGATGTGTTGTTCTATGCCCATGTTAAAGGTTCAGTGGATGCACCGACTGAATAACCTTCATATCCTCAACTACAGTGGACACAAAAGTCACAGAGGTTGCTGTGTAAGGATGCAGTGCTGATAGTTTGTTGGTGTCACTGACCAAAAATTCAATAATCATCTTACAGCATATCATAGTTTGAGATGTCTGACAGAAAACAAGAGTTCTGCTCACTTCTGCAGGATGTTGAATATTTACGCGGTGGCTCAGACTTCAGCTAATCAGAGGTGTTTTCAGACAGGTCAGGGTTAAATACACGACTGACAGCTGTAATTTTCACTGAAGCTTGGAAAGGTGGCTTTTTCCTTATTCCACACCCGTGTCAAATGGCATCAGATCATGTACTTTTATATTTAGTCTTTCAATTTGGACAGAGAAGAGAGAGCTGCAGGAAAGTGTGTTTTTTCCCTCCTGATCTCAGCTTCTGCTGCTTTAAGAGACATTGATTTTTTCCACTCCTTTAAGTTTAGAGGGATGATAATGTGATAAATTATTTTTGAACATTTTTATTGATCTAATAACACATCTATCACTTAGTTTTTTCTTTTTTCTTATTTTTAATGTCTTTTAGGCAGTCTTTTAGAATGCGTTTAACAAATGTTTATCCATACAGAATGTCCCATAATAAGCACTAATTTGAATTATTAAATCAATAATGTTTTTTTCTTTTTTTATGTCACACACTGTGTATATGCATGTATTTACTGTATGTAGGCTATGTATGTATACAGATATAGTTATGGTTAAATCAAAATATTCTGTTTGATGAAATATATGATGAAAGTCCTATTCATTTGCAAATTTAAAATGATCCCGATAAGATGAATATCATGGCAATCAGCTGCATAATCACTCTCACACACACACACACACACACACACACACACACACACACGTACATATATAGGTGTATGTATGTACTGTATATATCTGTGTATAAACATTAATTACATTAGTTGATGTACATAGCACTGGATGTGACATTGAGAAAGAATACAAATTACATAACTCATATGATGTAAAACATAAGTACTGAACCAGTAAATATTTATACCTCCTACTCTTCACTTTACCATCTGTATGTGAATGACTGCATCTGCACATTCTTTATAAAGAATGATTCATTTCCAAGGTGAATATTGAGGGGTAATTTTTTTTCCATTTTATTAACAAATATAGCACAAACTTTCCATCATTTGGCAGGATATGCACATGTGTTTTTCTTTCAGTTTGAAATGGGATGATAAAATATTAATAATAATATAATTATTTCTGTCAGTAATAATAATAATAATTGTAAAGTCTTGATTTTCACTGGTTGCTAATTTTAAGGTCGAGGTTACATGAGTCATCTTTGGGTTGTGTTTCAACCACATATTAAACTCAAAAAATAGAAGATGTTCCCTTCCAAATGGAGTCTAATACATGACATTTTGGCCCCACATTTCATTTGTTTCAAGTCTAAACCTTCTATGACAGAATTCTATGAAAAGAGAGTCAAAGGTTAAGTAAAAGCACCATTATTTAAAAGCAGAGGGTGCATGGCTCAATCCCATAAATAACCAGAAAACACTACCTCCCTCCGACTATCAAATTAGGCTGAATCTTCTATAACACACAATTAGTCTGCCATTTCCCCAGATCCATCATGATCCAGCTGAGCGCAGCTTGCCGTGTCCTTATGATTGTAGTTTTGTTTCAGAAAATGGCCACAAACATCCAGGCAGCTATAAAATCATTATAGATAGTTTTTGTAAAATGAGACTGTAATGCAGACGGGTGGACCCAAGTGCAAAACTCCAGACAAGATAACGTCGTTTAAGAGTCTTTAATACACAATGCGTAAAACAACAAACAACAGGAATCCGAACAGGGTCCGGACTGGTGTCCGGGTCTGGAGACAGGAGGTGCGACAGGAGTCCGGAGGACGGAGGTGCAGACCGGGATGAGGAGCGGAGACTGATGGATTTACCGGGCTGAGACAGGTGAACAGGCTGAAGTCCGGAAGACGGAGGTGCAGGCTGGGATCCGAATTGACAGACGGGTAAACGAGGTCAGGAGCAGGCGAGAACGGCAACAAGGAGTCAAACAGAAGATAAGTGCTGCAGAGTCTCATGCAAAGGGCTGATGACAATCTGGCATTGAGTAAGAGTCTGACCGGGGTTTAAGTACTGCGGAGGTGATGAGTTTCAGCTGTGCAAACAGGTGAGAATGGTTGGTCTGATGAGGAGGCGTGACTGAGGGTGTGAACGGAGACATTTCTGGAGTAACACTGTTAGTGGCCATTAATAATACACACTACAAACATTTGGCACAATGTTAAGAACATCTATGAGGCTGCACAGGACAAGCTTCCAGGTAACATTCAATATATGTTCCTCTTATGTTGAATTCCTAGAAGCTCTTCTCTGTTTTTGCTTCCACACGTTTCCTGGGGGATCAAACCAAAGTGACACTCGCACAAGGTTAATGACCAAGAGAGAGAAGCAAAGGGGAATGAGCAGGTACGACCCCATTCAGGAAAGGCCTGGAAGGTCAAGGACAGCAGTAAGGATGTTTTTATGAGGTGAGGATGAGCTGCGTCGTCCCTCTTCATCCTCCGCAGAACAGAGGGGAGGACAAAAGTGAGATATGATGAATGAAGTGAACGGTAGCATAATAAACAACCCTTACATACACAGCTTTGTTCTCATGATGTGTGTGGGCACAGGAGAAGATGACTCTGAATGAGTGTGTGCACATGCAACCAAATTTGCAGCGATAAATACTCCCATTACACAACATGCCCTCTGACATTTCCCCGGGGACTCTGCGCAGAAACGCAAATGAGTAAATGAAAAGTCAATGAATATGCATGTGCATGTGCATGTGTGTGTGTGTGTGTGTGTTCAAAGCCACATATTATTCACAGCTGTGACAAAAGAACACAGACGCTACAACAAAGAGAAAGATAATAACAAAAAAAATGACTGACCCACAGTGAAATACAAGACAAAACTCATCTGTACTGTTTTGGCTTCCATTAAGGGGGGGTTTGCCACATTGTTTGTCTCTTGTGAGAGATTAACGTGAAAGCTTATGTAAATGACATAAGCCGCTAGGACACTTGGGAAGTGTTTGCCAGTTCAGTTTGGAAAAATATTTTTTTGTCGCACAAAACATTTGAGACTATTATTAATGCAAATATATGGGCTGCTATCTTTTGTTCATGTTTATTTTGTCTGTCATGATGCTATAATTGTAAGAGGTTTCTCATAAACTTCAGAGCAGCAGTTTATGAATTAACACGGTCTAGTAAACAGATACTGTTTAAGAGCCACAGTCACTGATTCACTTCTTTGACTAAACAAATGGAATGTGTCACTGAGGGTAACTTCTGTCCTCAGGGACACACAGTGTATCTGAAAGGCTGCAGTGGGTTCCATCTTCCACTCAGCTTTGTATACTTCAGGGTCTGATCCCCAATCCTTCCCACGTCCTTGAAAATGAAGCCAATTGTGCAGAAGTATCTTAAAGTGTAATACCTCTGACAGGCACTACACGGTGTCTCCAAAAGATCCTGGCTCAAATTGATAAAACAAAACAGCGCTACACTCCGGAGCTGAGAAGAGAAGCTAATGTTCAAGTGTCCAAATCTGCAGTAAAGTGAATGTCCACAGGGGGACCCCCATGGACCCCATGTTGAAATGGTTAACTTAACTGCAGAAATAAATAATTTTACAACCTGGAACTTTGACAACTGTGAATTTTCAGATAACTCACCACTTAGATCATCCAAAGTCAAAAATATGCATCATTAAAGGAGAGGCTGCTGTGATTGACAGGTGTCTGTCTGTACCACACTGTGTGTACTTTGACTGACAGCTGCTGGGTTGGAGATTCAAAGCTTTTGTTTACTTAATAAAGTTTTTTTTCTTTCTCCTTGACAGGTAGCTCTGCTGTAGTTGTATTTAAGGAATTATAACAGTTCCTAAAATCCGAATAACGTGAAGGACATATTCCTTACAAGTCCATCAAACGATATAATTAAATTTATATCCATTTAATAGTAAAATAGGAGATGCGGTTTATTGTGTTAGCTGATTTAACAATACTTTGTATTGAATTGAATGATTTATTAGCTAGGCTACTGAATAATACCCATTTCCAACTTTGACATTACTGTTATCAAAAACAACTGTATGAGCCAAATCCATAAAGAATGGATTATGCCAGCTAATTATAATTCTACAGTTTGTGTTTTTGTTTTTTTTTTGTATGCTAGTGCAAACACGGCCTTAAAGTTTTGCACCTGAATGCAGTCTGTCCCTGTTTTTCAATGGAGTTTACTGTTTCTCTGCATTTCAGCCACTGGTGGGTCTATAATGAAAACAGCAAAAAGCCACAGGTTTTAAGTCTAAAATAATCAGACACAAACACACATAGCGATTAAACCAACATTTATGCTTCTGTAGCATTTAATGTCTATAACACGATCTACTGAAATGTTCATCAAAATAGGATCCAAGTAAAATAATCCAGACATGTTTGATTAATGTCTGGTATTTACAATGACATTATGTGTCCTTGAATATATCTACAGAAACATCAGTCCTGATATTCTGTTTGGTGTCACAGTTGAGGGTGTGTGTCACGGCGCCTCCAAACCCCAGAAGAGGTGGTGTGTATTTATGCTCAGCACAGCAGCTGTAACTTCATTCTGCAACAAGAGATCAGTCAGGGTATGACCGTAATTAAAGGTCTATATTCTACAACTGTTAGTCACATTGCGGTGTAACAGGGCAAAGTGTACCCCCGTCTGGACTATAGAAGGGGTTAAAGCAGCCAAGGCCAGAATATACCCCCATGATATCAGTAGTGTTGAGTGATATACACAAGAGTTACTTACAATGCTACTACAATGCTATTTTTTTATTATTATATATATTTTTTAACTTTGATCATTTATATTGTAGGGAAGACTTGAAGTTTTAGGATGCTATGACTTTTATTATATTACGAACAGTCAAATTAATTATGTTCCAATTGCATTATAATGTTTTGTTTTTAATGTGCTTGTTTTAATGTGTAATTTAATGTGCCCCCCCAGTGTGGATGGCTCCCAGTGAAAGCACCTCCTCTTGTTACTTTCTGGTTCTGCTGTGCTCTGTCTTTTGTGTGTGTGTGTGTGTGTGCGTGCGTGTGTTGCCTGTGTTTGCGCGTGGGGGATGGGGGGACAGCTGATTTTTTTAAAAATTATTATTATTATTATTTATTTATTTATTTATTTATTTATTTATTCTGTTATGTAAAACACTTTGTGTTGCATTTATTTGTATGAAAAGTGCTATATAAATAAAGATTGATTGATTGATTGATAAACACTACAGTGAAGTATAGTCATAAACTTTGATCTTTGTGGAAGTCTAATATTTTTACAGATTGACATTTTTCTGGTTGAAGTAATAAAAATAATTGTTTAGAGTTTTAAGATTTAAGTCAGTTAGTTTTCTCACTTAACTTACAGTAGCCTACCTGACAAAGCTGAACTCCCACAAATATGTTGAAAAATTAAGTGGTTCATGTGTTTATCATTCAACACTACTGATATCATGGGGGTATAATCTGGCCCGGGGAGTATGAACAGGCCTCGGCCGTAATATACCCAGGGTATAATTTGTCCTAGGCTGCTTTAACCCTGGGTATAGTCTGGAGGGGGTATACTTTGGCCTGTTACAGCGGGATACAAAGCACACTGATCATCAGTGCTTTGTATATTTAAGTGCCAAAATTTAGGGATAACATGATCCCTCCAATATCTGACTGACAATTTCATATTTGACCTCGTTAAACATTAATTCAATATCATGCAAAGCTCATATATTTGACAGTTTGTATATAAGCAGATATACAGAGAAAGAGTGTGAGTCGGAGATGAGATTATGTGCCGTCAACACCAGCGTTCAGCAGACAGTGTTAGCACTAGCTAAACTGCATGGTGTAATTTAGACTAGTCTTTTGTGAAGTGACTGACATTTTTTCACCATGGCTTATTTGCATAAAGGGGCTGATGTCTTCACCAAATGTATGATATTCCTTAATTTATATCCATGGTAATTACCATAGCCCAAAACTGATGCAATCTGCTTGGAGCACAGGTTACTCTGAATTTCACCCTTTGTAAGTAATTTGTGAATTGCAATATTTTTGACTCATTTGCACCTGTTTTGTGCTCACAAAAACTGCAATCCTTTCACAGATCTGGATATATATTTTTAAATATATTAACTTGCTTAAATTACTCAGCGCTGTTTGTACTTACACTGTCAGTCGCTGTGGTCATTGTTTTTGGTATCATTCATTTTCATCCCTTGCTCTCCTCAAAGTCCACCCACTTATTCCCATAAAACCAAGATGGGCCGCAAGATGTGTAGAGTTACTAAATTCAAGGTATCATTATGGTATTTGTCACTTCATTTGGGCTATCTAGTATTTGTATTTTTCTAAATCATTGCTCTTTTAATAAGATGTTACGGCTAATAGACGACTGTGTTGTCTTCTATGTGGATTTGGTTTGACTGACTGGTGTTATCAACAGCTCAGAGTTTCTGAGCTCCTGTGTTGGATAATGCAGCTCTTCTGTGTCTGTTAATATTTAACAAGTAGGTGACATTTTTGGTGATGGTTAACATAGCAGTAGCTGTGTTTCCATAAAACGTCAAACAAATCTGAAGCAAACCCCAAACAGGCGTGGAGTGAATAAACGAGGCTACATGATAAGAATTCCCTGCTTGCATTTTCTTTCTCCGTTCAGTGACTTCTCGTTAAAAAATACCATACCTCTATGTTCTTTTCATACTAATGACATTTCAAGATCTGAGTGTGAGGTGTAAGACAGATAACACAATGGTGACGGTTGAAAAAAGACGTCTACGGGGTGAGTATGAGACGCAGATGCAGCGATGAGCAGGTAAAAGCATGAATAGCAGTGAAGCGTGGTGTGTGATAATGATCACACAGGGACGTGAGAAATAAACAGCAAAGTTAAGCTCTGATGGGAGGTTACGCGAGGTGAGAGAAAAAACATCATACCCATTTTACCTCTTCATGCCAGGAACATGATAGACGTCTGACTGCAAGGAACATGATGAATAACTAATCTCTTGAGTCTCTTAGCGGTCACGTAAAGACTGTTTACAGCAGTTTTTATTAAAAGGAATGTTTTAGACCATCAGTAATGGCACTTTCCTTTTGATTCATGAGGCATTTGCAAGAATAACTTAGCAGCTGATAAAGTACACGACTCAAAACCAATAAAGCTGCAACACCAGAAGAACAACATATAAATATTTAAGTATATTTAAGGATGGCTGTTGTTGTTTTAGGCTGGGCTTCAAGTAAAAACCAAACCAAGTAATGTCTGTTTTCTGTTTTCAGTCTCTCTTCCATGACATATGTTCCCCTCATCTCCTCTTTACTCTTGTCATAAAAACAGTTTTATGTGCAAAACTTCAGAACGTGTTTTCAGTAATTTGCCTGCCATGAATAATGCAATTAATCATTCACTTCTGGCAGATTGAGAACAACCATATCCCCCATTACCGTAAAGCTTTCATGTTTAAGGGCTCAATCTTAAACTATGACAACATAAACTATGATTTATAAGAGCACTTCTGTCCCTTTCAGGATGCCAAAACATTGACTTAGAAACACAACCCTCAATCAGTGAATGCAACTAAATTATATCTTGTTCATGTTTCAGATACTGCAGACAAGCTCCATATTTTTAAAAGATACACTATGTAGCATTTCTTCATTAAAATATCCAACAAAAACTAGAGCTCTGTTACTGTATCTGTTTTGCCCACTTGTACACTTATAAACCATTTCCAAGAATACCGTACCGTCTTCTCCCGCTTATCCGGGTCCGGGTCACGGGGGCAGCAGCCTCAGCAGAGGGGCCCAGACAGCCCTCTCCCCACCCACCTCCACCAGCTCTTCCGGGGAAATCCCAAGGCGTTCCCAGGCCAGCCGGGAGATATAATCCCTCCAGCGTCTCCTGGGTCGGCCACGAGGTCTCCTCCCGGACGGACATGCCCAAAACACCTCCCGAGGGAGGCGTCCGGGAGGCATCCTAGCTAGATGCCCGAACCACCTCAACTGGCTCCTCTCGACATGGAGGAGCAGCGGTTCTACTCTGAGCCCCTCCCGGATGTCCAAGAATGTTTTTTTAAAACATAACTCTCTTTTCTATTTGATGACATCTGAATGGTGTCATTGTAAAAGGTAAACACTGTCACAGTTTGCTTCGCTGCTGTCCTCTCCCTCACCTTGCCACACCTGATCAGCCATATCAGTTTCACCTGTTGCTCCCAGCTGTCCCTCATCACCTGACCAGCTCTGGTTCAGCTCCTCTTTACCAGATTGTTCTCGGGGTATGCCAGACTTTCCAGTACTGTTTCCTGACTTGACTTCTTGGTTCCGACCATGCTTGTTATTGACCATATCTTGTTGTCTCTGCTCTGGAAACCCCACCAGCCTTCTGCCCTGGATTTTGAGATCTGCTTTTGTGAGTCCGGTTCTTGTCCGTGTCGGAGGCCGGTTCCTGTTTGTGTTCCTGTCAGAGTCAGTCTGTCTCCAGTCTGTGTTTCAGAAGCCTGATTCCAGTTCCAGTTACCTGCTCTGTTTGCTCCATCTGCTACTGTCTTCACTAACACTATGTGCTCTGATTCATTAAAGACTGTTACTGACTTTTACCTGTATCTAAGTGTGTTGCATTTGGGTCCTCCACTCTCCACCACCCGTTACAAACACTAGATAAAAAGTGACAATGTTTTTTCAGATGCTTCAGGATAGGTTGAAGATGTTATAAAGTATTAGTCCAATTTCTGCCCAATGTGGCCAACATTGGACTTCACTCATGTCTTCTGATATGAAGGCTGATCGTAGTGTGACATAATAATCACACTGGGACATCCCATATCTTCTTCACAGAAAGTCTTCTGGAGCTGTCATGGTCTGTTTCCGGTTTGGCTACTGTTTGACATATCCAAGATTGATTTAAAAAAAAAAATCCCCTTGCCACCCAGCATTAGCTATATAGAAAATACATGTTTTTTTTGTATTTGTTATTTTTTAATCACAGCAGTGACATTAAGCAAAAAAACCTGGCATTTAAAGGGTTAAAATCCTTAAAATGATTGAATGTATGTTTTGTGCAGGGCTAAAGTTGTGTAACAGATTTGTGCAATTATTACGGTGGCCCTGAAGTGCAAAACACAAACGCAAAAAACAAAACACAACTGCAAAAGAGGAAACGTGAACACAAAAGAGAAAACACTAACGCAAAAGACAAAACGCAAACGCAAAAGAGGA
>JAPQRQ010000014.1:11118340-11133917 GCA_037367365.1 Apogon talboti | reverse complement strand
AACACACCTGAATGCCATTACGTCGTTATCAGGCTTCTGCAGAGCTTGGTGATGAGCTGATCATTAATTGAACCAGGCGTGATGGAAGACGGAAACATCTAAAACATGCAGGACACCGGCCCTCGAGGACCAGGATTGCCCACCCCTGTTCTAGACTGTGGGAAATCATTTTCATGATCTGTTTTAGACCATGGATGTCAAACTCCTTTTAGTTCAGGGGCCACATACAGCCTAATATGACCTCAAACAGGCCAGACCAGTAAAATAACAGCATAATAACCTATAACAGGGTCTTTGATCTTTATCCAAATGAAAATTTTAGACTTTTTCAAAACTGCAATTTTTTTCCCTCAAGACCTTGACTTTATGTACTTTTATACTTGCACAGCTACTTTTTTGGTTGAAATTGTACCTATTGTGTTTAGTAGAAGAGTTCATTTTAATAAATTAATAAATGCATAATTTTCAGTAAATTATGTTTTACTAACAGAAACATTTTCAAAACCTATGAAAATCATAAAAGTGCATGGATATCACGCAAACAAGTTTCACTAGAATCATTCCAGTACCGACCGGTTAGTGAAATCAGATCCAGTTTTCTATATGCTTTCCTCATGTATCTCTTATCTTACAAGATTATATGCCTTTGAACATAATCTAAAATTCAACTATGAGATAAACTTTTTCCATACTTTATTAAGACTTTTACAAAAAATTCCAGACTTTTCAAGGTCTGGATAACAGAGTTTCAAAATTCCAAACTTTTTAAGACTTTCAAGACCTGCACAAACACCCTGCTATAAATAATAACTATTATACATTTTTCTCTGTTTACTTTAAGTTGTAAAAGGTAAGTACAGTATGAAAATGTTTACATTTATAAACTATCCTTTCACAAAAAATGTGAACAGCCTGAAAACTGATGAACAACCCGGAATTTCTTAAGGAAATTAAGTGCAATTTTAACAATATTATGCAGTAACAGGCATTAGTAACAGGCATCTGGAACTCAACAATATAGCATTTAACCACAAGTTGTCAAGACTCAACGACACCCTTGACTGTGAATGTCTTCAGTGTCATTTTTTCATCCTGTGAGCTGGACTGAACCCTTTGTGTGGCTGGTTTTGACCCACAGGCTGTATGTTTGACACCCATGACTTAAACAGATCTTCAATGTATGTATAGTTATACAGATTATATGGTATCTATTTGACTTTAGACAGAATGTTCATTGTGTCCTTCGAGAAGTACTGAAGCCTCAGGTCATGTATTAATCTCTTGTCATTTAGACAAAACAACCATTGCACCATTGCTAGAGATAAGAGTCAGAGGAAGACTGTTCCCTAGATGGCAGACAGATCTTCCAGATACACCTTCCATTGTTTTTTACACAAGTTTAAGACTGAGCCCTGATTAAAGGCAGTTGGATTTGATGATCATTGCTGTATGATTCACAACTCTATTCTCGATCTTACAAGAATGAATCACCTGTAATGATTCAGATCCTGGGTTCGAGTGATATTATATTAACAAGTGGGAAGTAGAGGAAGACAGTGGGTATCCTATCACTTTGGTTCGGCTTTTAAAACTGGTGTGAACGTGGGCTGGTTTACCAGAAAGCTCTGAGGTTTTGATTGATTTGAACCGGAACCATGTCCGTCTGAAAGCAGTACATAAGACTACCAGCGGAGATGCAGAAGATAATCTGTTCATTGAAGTGTTATTATGGTTTGAAAATTGAGAGTCTGGTTTAGACCAGATCTAATATGTAAAGTGTCATGAGATAACTTCTGTTATGATTTGGCGCTATATAAATAAAATTTGATTTGATTTGATTTGATTTGAAAATTCACCTTCATTTGTCTTTGTGCAAATGTAGTTAAAGAAGTGACTAGTTTGTGCAGTTTTATGTCATTGTTAGGAAAATGAAAGGGAAGCTGATTTTACATGTGGTTTTCATGTATCTGAAAACATTTTTTAATTTTTATTTCAGTTAATGACATTATTATGACTACCTGTTTTGGTTTTAATCCATAAAGACCCATACATCCACTGTCGACCTAAACCATCTACTGATATAAATGTTTAATACCTGAATATTTTTGTTGTCAGACATATTTCTCTGTTTATTCCTATTTATGTTTTAGTCATCACCTTTGACCAGGTGCAATGATTACATACAGAGTCACAATCATTTCATGAGAAAAGACGAAAACATTTTATTCCAACTTGATGGGCAACAGTGTATTGTGAAATTGAACCTATTTTTGCAGTTGACAGTAAGTAATTATTCCATATATGTTATTAATTTTGCTAAGATTTAGACTTTGGACCCCATTCAGGAGCTCTGGTATGTTAACCCACAAAGACCCAGACATCGACCACAACCAGCTACTGATGTAAAATGTTTAATACTTGTTGATCCCCTAATCCTGTCAATACATGTAAATAATTGGTGTAAAATGCAGTTTGTCATCGTTTCATGGTCATCAGAGGCGCCATAGTTACCGTGAAAACACCGTCATCTTCTACAACATTGATTCACCAGTAAAACCCATGGAGTTTAATAAATGACAGTGGATGGTGACACTTGTTTTACATTCAGCTATTTATATCTTTGTTGAAAAAAATCACTTTTTCTTTAGTTTTATAATTTTGATATAATAGCCCTTGACTTTAATCTGACTTTTTATGAAAACTTACATGATCAGTAAATTAAATATAGGAAAATACTTCATTTTTATTAAAAAAGTAAAGAGGATAATATTTACAGTAAATTGTGATAAATCACTTAAGACAGATTAAATATAGAGGAAAAATCACTTGGGAACTGCCACAAAAGCAGCACAGGGTCTTTATGGGTTAATGTTCATTATGTAACCTTGCAACGTCTGACAGGGATAACTAATGGATGAGGGTTAAGGTTAAAATGTTTAAATGGATGTAGTTTAGGTTGTATTTCAAGCACGTGTTAAATACTGAAACTAGAAAATGATGCATTACATTTATTCTGATAGTTTAGCCTTAGTTTTCTAGGAAAATAATGTATAATAAAAAAGGTTAAGGTCTGTACTCTTTGAATGGAATTCTTCCCCTAAGAGAAAGTTTGTGGATTTTACAGTTGGGCTTAGCTTGTTTTTAATGTGAATAAAACAACCTAAAGTACAGCAGTTTAACCATGACGCAACTATAACCCTCACTCTACCTCCACTGTGAATTAGCTTTGATCAGGTCAATGTTAAAGGGTTAAAAATCATAACAAATGAAATAATGGAAATTGAAAAGTCATGTTTATGGTCAAATATAAAAATTTCATATATTTAAAAGAGATGTTATAATCATTTTCTGTTTGTTCCTCTGTTTGCCGAGATAACAGCCAAAGTATTACTCAACGACAAAGTAATATGTACTATTCCTGATGGAAATCTCCTGCTTATTGTGGACAACTGCAAATGACTTAGTTGATTTGGAGAGAAGAGTCGTGCACAGGTGAGAGTGAGCGGTCATGACTCCAAAGAGGTGGTGTTGAGGAGGCTCTGGCTATACAAGCTATACAAGAAGGGTTTATTTTTGCAATAAGGGTTCACTACAAGGTAGTAAATAAATCATTCAGTAAGTTCAAGACACAAATGGAGTTGTAATCCTCGCTACAAGGTGGAGACCGGTTAGGCGATGTAGAAGACCTCCCACCGACTCCTGAAAGGAGGCTGCAAGCATGAATTTACCCCCCGTGTCTACTCCTGCTGTTTTCTCCTGTTTCTTGCTCTAACCACATCAATGTGAAAAAACAGAAACAGACAGAGCAGAAGCGTTCATTTATAGAACGGAGGCCAAAGGGAAAAGTGTGGTTTTGCATGAAATTAATATCCGAAGCAAACACCTGCGACGAAAGTATGATTTATTCTGCTGGCTCTAAACACAGTATGTATAATGCTGGACCTCTGCCACCAAAACGGGTTGTTTTATCATTGTTAACCTTTTAACTTTCACTCTTTTGTGAAAATGTAACCCTAAAAACCAGTGTAAGATCACAATGCATAGATTAGACGTCATTTGAAAGGGACCATCTTTTAGCTTCTGTGTTTAGTGTCAATAATATACAACCTGAACAACATCACTTTCAACACAGCTGAACTGTAACCCTGTTAAAAGGTTAAATGGACGTAATGGCAGCAAATATTCTCCTGAAGTCTGTGAAAAATACTCCCATTTTCTCATTCAACAGCAACAATTTGTCTAATTTAGATATAATAAACAACTAAACATCAGTGTTAATAAATAATGCAAATCTAAAATATGTCAAGAGAAAGACCTAAACATGAGAAGATTATTTGAAGGCTGTATGTTTAGTCGTCTTCTATTTGGCAGTCCAAACACAAGTGTTGAGATGTCTGAACGTCCCTGAACAAACCCACAGGGAGCATGTGTTCAAAGCAACCCCTATTGTGTTTCTGAGACATTTACAGCATGTGACTGAGATAAAAATGAACAGTCTTTGCATGTCGTCTTCATTTAACAGTTAAATAATTTAAAACCAAGGGCTGTGTGGAAATCCAATAAAGTCAAATACAGCATGGTGTGGGTGTGGGCAATATAGCTAAATTATATCCCACCCACAATGGTATAGATATCATCAGACATGTTTTTGTTCTATAAAGTCAATTAAGAAACAGTTTCAGTAAACCATACATCACCACATTTGATTAGCATTTTTTTTTTAATGAGTCTTTCCATACAAACGCTTCCTGTTCAGAATTTTGTGTCACGTTCATTCTCCTCCCTTGATTCTTTGTGTTGGCTTAGTGTAAATTTTCCACCTACATCTGTGCCACATGGAGGAATACAAAGTGCCCACATGACAAGAGATGTTTGTCATTTTGTTCCAGCTTCATGTCATGTATACACCTGCGACTCCAGCCAAAGTGGAGATTCTGGAGCCTGTATGACGTTGTTATTGAAAATGGGGGTGGGTTAATATCTGTTTCTATAAATATCTAGCCATATACATATACATGATGTATTTTGACGACCAAATACATGTGTATATTACAGTATGTACAGGCATATTGTTATCAGATCAATAATCAATAAATAATATCTAAAGATTCATTGTGTGATAAGTCCCTCATTACAACCAGAGCATAACTCTGGTCTACACTCAGACAGTATAAATGATGTTAATAATACCAAATGTCCAGTTTTATGAGACAGAAAACAGGGTTCTGACCTACTGTAGTACCATGGAGACAACCTGCTGTAGATAGGAATGGCCCATTTTTAACAGTTCTTAATTTTTTGTGATTATATACTTATGAAAACTAATAATATCATATTAGTAACTTATCCAAGGTTGAAAATTGACATCATTTGCCATGTTGATCTGTGTAAAATGTGTGTGTTTTATAAAATATAAGCATATCATCCTTGACCTTGCACTGCCTGGAGCCACAGTAGAGAATATGTAGCAAAAACTATAATGGAACTTGTCAGGTAATAACACAATAGAACCTGTCAAAAGATCACACACATGCTCCATCATCTCTCTAGTGTACATCAGTGATGCTATCAGGGTGATTGAAAAGAATTATTTATTAGAAAAAGGTGTAGTCGGTGGGAAGCAACTGTGAAAGTGGAAACATAGAAGTGTGATAGTACTGGTGTGATTCTGGCTTCAGATAAGTTGGTCATTCTGGGGTTTTGGTGTCCAGCTTTAAATGACTTCCAGAGCTTCTGTTTATTAAATACAATGTAGTTCATCCTGACAGACTGTAATTGGAGTAAATTAACAACACCATCAAATTATTATTATTATGATGTGCAAATGTTTGATGAAGTTTATTGTCACTCCCATCCATATTATCATTACACTGTCTGGCTTGGTTTTAACCCTCAAACACATAAACAGCTGCTCACAACCAAAAGCATCAACTGATCCAAAACGTTCCATAACTTTTGAACCATTAATCCTATCAATACATGTGAATAATTCAGGTAAAATAAAGTTTTGCTGCTTTTCAATGACATCAGACGTGTCTTTTTTGGACGTTCAGAGGAAACTAGTGAACTCGGAAACATTGTCATCAACAATGTAACACAGATCCACCAATAAAACCTGTGTAGTTTGAAAAATGTTGTCGTAGCTGCTTGTGTTAATGTTCAGTTAAGGATATATTTTATAGAAAAAGTCACTTTTCTTCAGTTGTTTATTTGTTGATATGTTAACCTTTTAACACTATGAGCATTTATGACTATTTGCATTATCAGTGAATTAAAGACAGTAAAATAACAGATTTTCATTGAAAAAAAATCAAAATAGTGAGGATAATGATATGATAAAATAGTGACAACTTCGGACAGGCTAAATGTACAAAAAATAGTTCTAGGTCTTTAGGGGTTATCAATGCAACCACATAAGACCCAAACCCCACTGATAATCTTCAGGATGTATTTGAGACGACTGGACACAATGGTCCTTTTTAAACTCTTATGCAACTGGTGACGATAATAAATGTTGTGACATTTAAGATGACGTTGCATGAATATTGCATAAACAATGCAACAGTGAATCAAAGCTAGAGGCTGTCTAATGAAATATTGTTTGTAGGATTATTTTTTTGCCAGGCAGTGTATGACATGTCATATAGATATGTGCAAAAAGTAAGAAAGTCATATGTATTGAAGTTTATTCCATTTATATTGATTTCCATTCTTTTATGTGATTTATAAAGTTTTAGTTTTCACAGTAAAATCTCAGTTTGGTTTCTCCACTTAGCCCAAGGGCAAATTACCCATTCAGTCCTTGTGCAGTCAACCTTAACAAAATACATTTTAAAAGGCCCCCTATGCCTCTGCAGATAGAAGTGAAAAGGTGCAAAGTCTAAAGCCTGATTGTCCATCATGTTGACGGGAAGGACAAAGGAGGCAAGAATGTGTAGAAATCTGTTCAGCACAAAGTTAAAAACGACCATGATGTCCAACATTTGATCCTGAAGGGTGTTTAAATGAAATCTGTCTAATTGAGTATGCTGTAGATGATAAAATCAACAAAAACCTTTTATTTTTTATGTACAAGGGCAGTTGCACAATAAAGCAGTTCTTTTACAGACACATTGCTGATTCCACTTTCTGTACCTGAGACAGAATAAGAACAAAATTGCTGCTGCTGAAGTCAGCGATAGTTAAGACGGAGGTAAACCTGAGGGACATGCAGTGATCAGGGTGTCAGCTGCCAAGGAACTGAGGAGGTGACAAGCAGCTACAACTTCCAGACTGAATCCATGTAAATGTGAATTACATGCTGGGTGTAATTTAGAAGACAAAATGTTCTGCTTATAAATTTTACATGATATTTTGGAGTTTTCTATTACATTTCATATGCATTTTTTATGTATGTGCCCCACAAGTGAGAAAAATCTGTGCTGTGTAAGCAGAGGATTATCTTACCTACAGGTAACCTTACACCGAAGCCCCTGAGTGACAGCACTGCAAACATGTGAGCACAAACACACACAGGTGGATGTGTACACTCCGCTGACAGCAGAACGGTATTCGACACATTCCTCACCTGATGCCACTGTTGATCACCTCCAGCTTTTTCTTCTCTCCTCTTTGCATGAGATTATATTTGTGTAGTCTGTAATTAACTATTTCCATCATCACGTTACTCCAAAGCTCAGGATATTTAGTTCATTAACAGCAACGGTTATCTGCACTGAACTTTTGCTTTCCAATTTGGGCAACATTTGTTTTGGCGAGCACAAACACAGATTGTTTTAGTGTGAGCTTATTAGCTGGTAATTTGGATAATAGATTCATAACCTGAAGTAGATTACTGCTGGCAATATTTGCAATCAGGACGCTGGTTCATCCAGGCAAAATGAAGCGCCTGCAAATGCAAAACTATGTCAAACAAAGATATTATCTGGCCGCCTTCAGGGTTCGCTGACAACTGAGCAAACAGCCGTCTCAACCTTCCCTTTTGTCAGAGATATGAAGCTGAATTTGTGCCTTTCCTGAACTACAGGTTTGTGGCTTCTTACAGTAGAAAATCTTAGATGACGTTATTTATTCCATATGTCCTGTTGCTATTTTGACTTAGTTGTCTTGTAGAGGTTTCGTTTTTCGTGACGAACTTTAGAAGGAAAGTGCCTCTTAGTTGTAATATGGTGTAGTTGTCGAATCGGATCATTTAATCAGACATTAAGGACTTTACTACAAAACTAATGATTCAACACAGGTTAAGACGATTACAGGGACTATTACCCTGTCCACATGGATATGGATATTTTTCTAAACTTTCTTTTCAAAAGAAAGTCTGTCTACACATCCTTTGTTTTACATAATTCCACCGTACACACCAGAACAAAAACACAAATGCAAACCGGGTTTTGGTGAAATTTTAAATCCTGTCCACTATAGATCAGGCACTATTGGACACAGTGGACGCAGAGGCTTATGTCTGTCATGAAGTACAGCAAGGACAAGTTTCAAGTATATTATTAATAATATATAACAATGGTTCACCAAAGCTTTTTCTGTGCATTCCAATTTACAATAGGTCTCGTACTGTACATAACACACACACACACACACATATATATATATATATATGTAGCAATTTCAATGAGATGCTACATATACAGTGTCTTTCATAAATTCCAACTTTGTATATCCTATTGCAAACATATATGCATTATCGATGAAAGCAAGAATACACTGTTACCCATAATGTTGGAATATTTTGTGTTCAGATACATTTTATGAGGTAAAAATATTTTATTCCAACTTTTATGAGCAACAGAGTAATTTCATTGATATGTTCTTCACCTGTCACTTCAAAACCATACAATCCAAATGTATGAAAACCCATACAAAAGCTCCGGACTTTAGGAACGGAAAAGTACTATATAGACCTACAATTATCTTGTCTTAACACTGGTACACACTGTACATCCAAATGTGTCAAGGCTGTCTGCGCTCTATGGCAAAAAATACCCAAGCCCACTGAAAAAATGTATCTAACAAAAACCCACATTATCCTGTTATCATTGCAAGTGTTAACTCTAAGGAAACCTATAGAGTCTATATAGTTTATATACTGTATCTGGCACTGTTGTTTTTTCAGGCATTTACAGGTCTATGTTCAATAGGCTAACAATGGGCAAGTTTGTAAAAACCATTGACAAATCTTTTAAACAAATCCCTGCTTCACTGAAGTAAAATACTGTTTTTAAGTCAATAAATCATGTATTCTCAAAAATCTTTGTAAAATATTTGTCCTGGCACAGGTTGTGGATATTTATTAGTTTAGTGTCTTGACAGTACACTAAATAAAAATCAGTATTAATGATGAATAAAATTCAAGAAAAATATGTGACCGTGTGGGAGAGAAGAAAAGTTATCTGGTGTTAATGAATTTTTTTCCAAAGATAAGAGAAGTATATTTTACCCTGTTACACTGTGGCATTTATTTGCCAAATGCGTATGCCTTGAAGGAGGCCGGAGACCTGAAAGCGTATGTTTCAAAAGGATTTTGCACAGACTTGAGCGTGCAGAGGCCTTTTTCCAATTTTATTCCTGTTTTCTAAGCCTCATTAATTATAAAGTGGATCTGACAGTGTATGAGCAGTGAATTCTCCTTCATGTTAGGATGAGTGTGAAGATCTAAAACGTTAAAGGACCAGTTATTGAACTCTGAGGAGCTCTATGAATGGGAGCAGGTTTAGAGGCATTTTCAATCATCTACAGTTACACAAAAAGGTATATGCAGAGAAATAGAGTTTTACCTTTAGGGCCATGTAGGAAAAAAGTTAATTCTGTCCTTCAAACACACAATGCCTGAGACACGTAAATGGACACGGGGTTAAATGCGTCTGGCTGCCACATGAAAAAAATGAGTCATCACTCATCCATCACCTTTCCCTTCTCCACCATCACATCTCTCTTTTTCCCTCGTCTACTTCTCTATCACCTCCACCCCTGCGAAGATCAATCAACATACCTGCCATCCGTTATAATGTGCCACTGACAGGAAACAGGACTTCTCACCACACCTTTGTTTTCATTGTTTTTTTACTTTAATTAAATCAGAAACCATCATCGACTACCTGACATCGCCCTAGGAATCAATTTCTCCACATGTCTAAAATCCTCCATTCTTCTTCACTCTATCATAAGTAATGCCTTCAGCAAATGTTTACTTATCACCCAAAAAACTGCACCAAATGAGGAAATGCACCCATCTTATCTGTCTAGTGGTGAAACTCAGTGTGTGATGGATGTTGTAGAGCAGCATCTCAGCCTCACTGAGGGAAAACTGCCAAGATTAATTAGTGGAATCTCCTGTCATCACTGATGAGAAACTATGACACAGACACAATAAATAAAGCTAAGCAACAAAATGTCCTCCTAAGCAGCACAAGACAGTGGATATTTAAGTTTCTTTTTGTTTTATAATCATCCTTAGGTCACATGATTTTTTTTTTATCCAGAAGCCAAAAGTTCAAGGAGCGCTCCAGAGCCTTATTTTCACATTTTTGACCGTCAAACAAAATGATACTGAAAATGCAAATTGAAAGGAAGCATTTTTATTTAAAAAAAATGTTGGTGCACATCCACAGAAGCATAGTCTTTATAGCAAAAAGATTTTTCTATGCAGTTTTTACCCCTCCAGTGAGGAAGGTGTACCATCAATATCCATAACTATAAAGGTTTCACTTGTTTTTTTTAAATATATATATATATATATATATAACTTCACACGGTATGTTTTTTGATGGAGGCCCTGTTTCAGAATATAATAGCAAGTTAAGTTTAGTGTGCTTGGAGCCACTGTCGAAACCCACAGAGGCATGGCACATGAGCCAGCAAATGGTGTGGTAAATTAAATTCTTGTGCAAACAGTGCAAATCAACAGCCAGTGTTCACAGAGATGAACACGAGTGCAAGTTGCGGCTGCAAACAAACATGTCTAACCGTTCCACGCTGAGTTAGGGGAGGAAGTGTCACACGCATGGGATGTGAGTGTAAGCTTTGTATGCATAGAGCTGCATAATAAACAACATTTCACATGAGAATAAAGGCCAAGCTAATGTTGAACGTGAATAAATAAGAAAGCAGACACAAAAATGTGAAATAGGTAGGATCACAATGCCAAATTGTCAAGATGCTATCATTTTAATTTACTTGAATATTTCATTTTCATTCTATATTACTTATCCCGTTGCTTGCTTTATATAGATGCGAAATAAAACATTATATAATACTTTTCAGTGCCTACATAAAGGAAGCCATTGACAAGTTCTCATTTCCAGAATACTGAGGTCTGCCCTTGGTATCAGTGATAGTAGTTAAAGCCCTGGTCAACCTACAGACACCCACACCCACACCCACACACACACACACACACACACAGTGGCTAAATAAAGATGCTTTGTCTGGTATGATTATCTGACAGTGGGGCGCTTATGTCAAGGTTTAATGAAGTGCCTCAGCAGGTTATAATGAAGACGGCCGCCTGTAATGCTGTCATTAACACCAACCTGCACACAGGCCCTCTATGTCTATGTCTAAATTAAGTCTCTGAAATGCTCTCACTCAAAACTCCCACTATAAAAACAGAATTTTCCTCTGACCTGCTGTTACCTAGTTCTCAACTTTGTCTTAGTGGAACCTCAATCTTAAAGTTTAACTTCACCTCAGTCCACCCACTGCATGATCCTGAATCCTGAGCGCTAAAAGAGGCTGTGGATGGAAGTGACAGAAATACTTCAGGAACATCCACACAGACACAGAATCACAGGACACCTATGCAGAACCATATTAGAGTTTGAAAGGGCAAGTTTGGGTTTTTGGAACACTTTATCACAAAAAAGAAAAAAAAAATCAATGTTGGTTTAAGCCTCTTTCTCCGGTTGTCATGTGGAACTGACGGCCTGAAGCACTCTTGACTTCCCAACAAAAAGAACATTTGTGCAGCCAGTGTTCGTTCATGTGTTTTAACCTGCTATTTTGTAATCAAACCTACAAAGTAACCGATTGAGGCAGCACTTTTAAAAGGAAAAATTACATACCCGGTAGGAGTCTGATGGTTCCGGATAGAGCGATAAAACAGATTCAGTTCCCTGTCAGAAAATAATTAAGGTTTGGCAGACTCTAAATGAAGGACAAGTGGGCCACACACCTCTGATTAGAGGCATTACCGTTGGCTTTTTATACAAATTGTCTGACATTGAGTGATCCACAGTGATTGACTCTTTTTCACAGTCAAGGTGGGCGGGCTAGAAATGATTTTATAGCATAAAGTGGTGTGTTGAGCCATTTTCAATGATCAAATTCAGATTTTTACACATTATATTAAACACTAAACAATAAAGCAAAGTGACCATCTATAGAAAACATTTTTATAGCTAGTTTGGTTGGTAATTGGCACTGAACCATGTGGAAACATGAAAACGTGTAGCCTAAATAAAGACAATGAAAGGCTAGTACCGAAAAGGACAGAAAAGATGACTGTTGGTCACAGAGAGAGATCAGTCAAAGTGCAACAGCAAACAGCTTTGGCATAAAATGTTTACAGGTCTGAAGTGAAATGTAACTTGACTTGAAATTTTGTACCAGCCTTTTACTTTCTATTTTTCAGTATTAATTGTGCACTGTACAGAAGATGCAAGGATAAAGCACAACACACTCTTCAACACAGACACACAATGTACATTATATTCAGCTAATAAGACTTGGCTTCAGACACTTGAAAAGTGAAGATGAGAAGAAATAAGTGTTGGCAGCTCTAATAGATCAGGCTATGGAAACGTCAAACCTAAGTGGAGATGGTTGTGGTTGATGGTCAGCTGAGGAAAGGCTTCATTTCTCATCTTTCAAGTGCAAGTCTTTGAAATGTAAATCATATTTTTCTTCTTTTGTAAACTTTGCAGCAATTAGGCTGGAGGTTTTTGACATTATTCAGCAATGCTTCCCAACCTTTTATTTTGAGGGACCCAAAAAAAAGTTAAAGAGTTTTGGCACAATTTACAAAAAGCCCCCCCCCTTTTTTTTTTTTTAGAAATCATGAAAAGAGTAAACATTTATGATCACCACCACTTTGTACTATTATACTGAATAAATAAACTAGGAATTTCAATGAAATACTATATTTTATAAATGACAACTGATTAATGTTTTTTGAAAGAAATTAAATGCATGATGAATGCACTCTTTGGTAGTGGATTCTATAGAAAAGCATGTGAAGTAGCAGAAAGTTTAAGGCATTTATGAACAAGTTTTCATTTTGCACTTTTCTTCAACGACACAAAGTAATTTACTGCCAACTACCCAGACATCTGGACTTTGTTAGTCCAAAACACTTAATATGTATTCATTCACTCCCTGAGGCAAACTTTCATTATGTTTCGTGTAACATTTACATTTGAAGAATCGCACCTGTTTGATGGCGTGCAACAGCTTGCCGTAGGAGTAGAGAATGACGCTAAACGGCAGGACCAGGCAGAAGGTGAACAGGCAGACGATGTAGGAGATATTGTTTGCCGTCTTGGTTTTCCAGTCCACGGAACAGGTGGTGCCAGGACCTTCAGGCCCGTATCTGCTCCAACCCAGCAGCGGAGGAACGGTCCAGGCCACAGAGTAGATCCAGGAGAAGCATATGCCCACAAGCGCTGGGCGGTAGTCTCTGCCATCGGCAATAGTGGGCGCCATCATGGTGCTGTAGCGCTCGTAGGACAGAACAGCGAGGGAAATCAGGGACACGATGCCTGGGTAGAGAGAATGAACACATAAACACATCATTAACAACATCATCTGGAGCTCCACAAGGCTGCGTACTCTCACCACTCCTTTACATCATGTACACAAACGACTGTGAAAGTCATTTTGCTAACCATCATATTGTTTAATTTGTATATGACAGTTATTGTGAGCTTGTTAACAGATACTGAAACCTCCCATGATCCTGTTTGAGAAATCCAGGTGTGTTAATCTGATTTCTCAGAATTAAATAACTGACATTATCTGATAAAGCATATCAGATTATCCTGTTTACATGATCACTTAAATAATCTGATAACTTCAGTGTGACGGGGTACCACGAGCACGTCTCACTCTCTCTCTCACTCTCTCTCTCACTCTCTCTCTCTCTCTCCCTCTGTCACAGGTGACCACTGAAGCTGTTGGGTTTCTTCCAGGCAACCCAACTGGGGGCGTGGCTCCAACTTCCTGAGCACAACAGTGGCAGTTGGCGGTTGGCAGTTGCTGTGGCGATGTGACGACAACAAGGAGGGTTGCTGCAGAGGTGTAGACACCACAGAGAAGGCCATGAAAGGACAGCAGTGGTGGTCGCCAGCTTTCATCAGACGGACTGGTCTACGTGCTAGTTCTTCGTTATCTTACTTCGTTATCTCCTTTTACTTAATAAATTCTCCTTGCTGGTCGGCATACACCCTGAGTTCACGTGTTTTGTCAAGGCTCCCGAGCTGGTCTTGACATCCAGAAATCAGATAATGATCGGATAATTGGTGTGCATGAAAACAGGCTCAATGATGAGGTTGTTGAAATAGTCTTATAAGTATTTGGGCACCCTAAATGATGACAAACTGTCATTCAACAACAACAGTGACATGTTGGCGAAGAGAAGTCAGCAGCACCTCTTTGGCCTGAGGAAACTAGCTCAGTTCTCGGTGGACAGATCTCTGATGACTTAGATCTTTTTTGAGTCCATTATTACATTTTCTTTCAGTTGCTGGTTTGTGTCTATCAATCTGAAACAAAACAAACTCATTAACCAGAATAATTAAAGTCAGCTGTAAAATCATTATTACTCAGCAAAAATCTTTCAGAACTGTGCAATAACCAGGTGTCAAAGAAGGCAAATCAACCATGTCCATGTGCTCTGAATGTAAGTTCCTGCCGTCAGACAACCATCAGCCAAAACCAACAGATACAGAGTCTCCTTCATACCCTCAGCCGTCTCCATGCTCAACCCTGTACAGCACAGGTAGCATTAGCATTAGCTCAAATGTTATTGAAGTATATGCTTTTATTGCACCACCGATTTTTATGACTGTCATCTTGTGTCTCACTTTGTTATTGTCATTGTTGTTTGTTGTTGTTTTAATTACTGCTGCGGCAGAAACAATTATCCCCCGGAGACAAATCAAGGTCTTGAATCTTGATACAAATAAAGACTTAAAGGTAAAACACAAGGGGTTGGTTTAGGGATGTTTTACTGTTTAATATGTCAACCTTTTGGTTGAGTTTAGTTGGTTTATCTTTTTGTAATATTATTTTCATGTTTACATGCACGGAACCATTATTTTGGTCTTATTTATTTGCCTTTTGTGGTCATTGTTGTAGAAAAACCGTCAAAACAAACAGACCAGTTCAGCTGCTGATTTATGCGGTGTGCTCTCCATTATTAATCTGCTGACAGAGTGGAACTGAACACATTTGTAATGACAGTGAGAAAAAATGCTGTGTAATAGTGCTTCTTTTTAAGTCCTGCTGAGGCTGGAAGACATTGTATTGTGCATTATCGAAAGCATTAATACTTGTCATTGTATATATA
>JAPQRQ010000014.1:11023621-11051167 GCA_037367365.1 Apogon talboti | reverse complement strand
TTAATTTCTTATCAATTCCCATCCCTACTTACACATCATCTTTTCAAAATAACCTTGAACCAAACTTAATGCAAAATTGTGGACAAAAATGTTTTCTCCATCAAGCATTACAGCTACATGTGGAGGTCAGAATGTGTTAGGTTAAAGGTATAATATAATATATTGTATAACATTTTTCACCTTTTTTGTAAACAAACCATTCAAACATTGCCCCCTCTTCCTCAAAGTAAAAGAAACTGGAACAGAAAATGAATACTTTCAGATTGGTTAATAGTGGTTATGGTAAGTTGCAAAGGCTTGTGAGTCTGTGTGCATAAAGATCTTCCTCCATTCTGTGGCTGAGATGTCTGGACAGTGTATCTGTGTAAGACACCAGCACCACCTTTGGAGTGAAGTCACCACAATCTGCCTGCACTGAGCTGTTACTTATAGGACTTCACTGCACAGAAGTCCATGACAAGAAAAATTTTGAGACCAAAGGGAAAATACAAAGGGTCACTAACTCAAGGTAAAGGTGAATTCAGTGATTTAGTGTGTAGTTTTATAATAACAGAAGTAATAATCACAATTATAATTAAGTGATCATAGTAATAGTTATAATAATAATAAGCAATAAGAAAACTAACAACAAACAAAAATTGCACACTTGAATAAACAATAAACAGCAGAAACTGCACAGTTAAAACATGAAACATTTGTAGTAATGCTGGTAAGACCTCATGAATTCAAGATAAACACTAATCACTTTTGAAACCTTATTTATAAACTGAATTTAAGACCTAGTTATGAACCTGTAGACATCCTGCTTCAATTACTGAGTGTAGAGAGTGTGGTTATACTATTATTACTACTGTATGGAAACTTTAGCGAACAGTTAAACACATCTTTTCATTTACATAAATGTCTGCAAGTTTCACATGTTTAAAAAGTCCTTCACTGCCATACTGAGGAAAAACTGCACAAACTCCCACTTTCTCACCATTTTCATGTTCTCTGTTTTTCTTGGTCATAAAACACAGACTCCTGGAAGTCATTCCAGGTCATCTCTTTCTCCATGCCTGGATCTTTGTACATAGAGAAAACTTCAGCTGGGCAGTAAATATACTCAGTTATAACTCCAAATTCATTTCTGTGACCCAGTTATATCAATGAGATTCCTAAGATATATAAGCTCAGGTATATATTTCCAGCATTTTGAGTTCTGTCAGGCGTCATGGTAACAGTTTCTGGGGGACGTGGTGGATGAAAAGTACACATACCATTGTAAAAAAAACTTTTTCAGTCACTCATCAATTATTTCATATATTTAATCTACGTAACAGTAAATAGCCGTTTAAACCAACTGCCTTTCACAAATCCAAGGAAATTCCACCAAATGCGTTACTCACATTCTTCCACATGAGGGCGCCTCACAGCATTTTTTTTTTCTCGTAGTGTCTTTCACCTCTCAATGTTCGATACTCTCATACAAACCTTTTGTGCCGCATGCACTGAAAGAATGGCAGAGAGAGATACTACATATGGAACAAAATAACATTCAGCATTTGTCTTCAGCAGATACTAAGTATGTGGTGCAATAATCAGCTAAAAAACTGACAAATCAGATGATTTAGTTTTGTTTAACGTGACTAATTCCTTTAAGCAAAATTTTGCAGTGTAGTATCATCTGTGTTCAGAGAATGATGGCTTGTGCCTCTTTACAGGGAGTTGGATATCTGTTCAGTGAAATGAATGAATGAATGAAGGAGAGAGTTTGCAAAATTCCAAAGTGACATTTATTACTTTACCCAGGTTCTTCAGGGATAACGCCACACACAACACAGACACATGTTGTAAATATATAAACTGTCACGGGATTTACAGTCAGATATAACCACAGCGTTCAGCCTGGTGTACCTGAAGGGAAAGGAAACAGTGGAATAGTTTCACCATCTCTATCTCCAACATCGGCAAACCACTGACAATGTGGAGGAAATAATGAATGAAAGCCAGAAAAGCAGTTCTGAAGGTGTGTATCTTGAGCGTAGGAGTGGGTTATGAAGTACAGAAAACCTGGTCACATTTCCACTGGACCCTGAAGTTTGTCTACTAGGGAATCTAACTAAGCTCAAGTTGACAAAGTATGCTAAGAAACTTACAGAAATCCTGTTGACAATCGCTAAGAAATGTATTGCAACAAAGTGGAAATTAGACGCTCCCCTTTCAGTTAAGATGTGGTTATGTGAAGTTAACTGTTGTGTGCCCCTTGAGAAAATAAGTTACTGGATGCAAAAAAAGAAGTAAGGTGTTTTATAAGATATGGCAACCATTTTTAAACTATATGGAAAACCTACCAGCACATTAGATTGGTTAATCTCTTTGTACTCGAGGGTTTGCAGGATCTGGAGGTGTGAGGTCACCATATGACTGTCTACGCTTCATATGTTTCTTTTTTTTTTTTCTTTTTTCTTTTCTGTCCATGTGTATGTCTGTTGTCTTTGGTCCTGTCATTGTGAGTTGATGATATTGTCTTGTTTTGCAAGTATGTAACTGTATTTTTGTTCTTTAAAAATCAAAAATAAAATATTTTTTAAAAATGAAGAACAGAAAACCTGCAAGTGTTTGTTTCTTGTGTAAAAGTTTTGCTAAAGTTTACGGTGGGAGAACAGATGGCGTTACATACACAAATGACTGTACCTTATACCTTTGTTCTTGTTTTGTGTTTTCTTCATCAAATATGCTTCATTTGCATTAAACATTTCTCATCCAGGCAGCAATCAGAAAGTCACAGTGTCCCAGGAAAACAGGCCTACTTGTTGTCAGGGATCACATAAGTTGTTTTGTGCAAGTCTTTTCTTCTTTTTATTGTCTGTAAAAAAGGGGAAAATACTAATAATGGTGAAGCTTAAAGACATAATTCTCCAGTCACCATGAAGTAAAGATGCAGGTTTTAAATAATGATAATAAAGTCATATAGATGTAAGGAAATATAAGAAGTCAACAGAGTGGTTATTATGTCTTTGTCTTTTGTTGCTGGATCTGATTTGACTATGTATTATATTTGGGTGCACTTGAAATAAAGAACTCTGAACTTACATTTAGAACTGAATGCACAGAGAACAAAGTGTTAAAATCATATAGTGACTCACCATAGCCCACTGTGGCTGTGGGATTGTTCTTTTAATCACTGAGAAGTTTTTTGATGAACTCAACATCACAGGTATAATGTGTATTAAATAGAACCTGGCAGATGACGCTTCAGTATTTTATTACTACAAGAGACGTTTTCTGATGATGAAGTCCAGGTCTTTTTTATTTTCAGTCATAATTCAGACATTACCTCCAAACCTGTTTTTCTCTGTTTTGACACTGGAGGCTGCACTGTGGAACATATGAAAGATGTGATATATCAACTTTACCTCATGAAATGCATATTAACCCGGATTTGACTGTATGAAAAGTCAGACTGAACTGACCCGCAAATAACACATTGATGAACTAATGTTACTTTTGACTGCTTCAGTTGTGTATTCCTTATTTCCAGGATCCTCTACTGTCGTCTAGAAAAGATCAAGGTTCCTCAAAGCCAGTGATGGTACACCCAAATAAGTACAACCACACCTGTAAAGAGTGGCGTTTCACATAAACAATGTTGGTCTTATTTTTATGTGAAGTTTAATCGCATTTCTGTTTTAACCGTCTAAATATTTTGCATTCATCTGGAAATATCATGGTTGGAGACTAAACCTAGTGCAGGATCAGGCATAATATTGTGGAAAAAAAGAGAGAACAAGATGATCAATAAACAGTAAGAAAGAGTTAATGGCAATCATTGGAGATCCATCTTGATATTTTGCTTACCTTTGTGAGTTTGCCAAAATGTGGAAACTAAGACAGAAAAAGGAGAAAACACAAAACCACAGCAGGAGAAAACACTGTACATGAGCCTGGGATGACTGGATACAGCTCAGACACGTACAACGTGAAAACACATTTTTGTGAACCACTTTTACCTCCATTCATTTCACAACTATATGGAACATACACACTGTCCTTTTCTGCATTTGCTTAGTAACTCAGCCTGTGCAGAAGTTGAAAACTGTTAATAAATACCTGTCATTATATGGTATAAGAGGACTCAATGCCTGTGTCTTCAGTCCTTATGTGTGAAAAGAACTTGCATCATTCCAGTGGCAAATACTTTACTGTAATAATTTTTGGGGATTGTGTGGCAAGAGTCAAAACTGGAATATGTTCATTCTGTAAAAATAATACAGTTCATGAGATCAGAAATTCGTTTTTTATGAAGAAAGATCAAATAATATCCTGTCGTATTATTTTCCTTATAATATAGGTTAAAGATAATTTAGTCATCGCTGGTTTCAGTTTTAATTTTGATTTAGCAAACCATCCTAACTTTTTCTGATTTGTTGTTGCAACTGAGCTGAAGCTGTCATTACATTACAGTGTATTTACATCCCTAACCAACGTTATGGTTCTATGAGACAAAACTTGTTATCTATCACTGATAGATAACAAGCTTTGATGACCTTTTAATCCCAAAATGCGCTGGACACAATCAGTGTAAGTATTAAAATGAACAACATCAACAAACATATCCATAACATTACACCCTTTACTTGTTTCATACATTCACTGAATGATTCATCAAAGTATAAATATCAGAGAGAAGAGTTCAAGTGTCTGATTCGGTCATATATCAATAGCATTTCACATTTTGTGACACTGGAGGGCAGTGTGAGTTCAGAGACATGTCAGCAGCACAAAGGGCTGCACTTTAAAACAGATGGGAACAATAAAGTGCTTTGAGAGGTAAAGTCATCCTAAATGAACAATTTATGAACAGCAATAAGTCATACATAGGTCCCATCAAATCATAATGCCAGGGATAAAACACATTAAGTTTCACAGACTTTTCAGTCAATAAAGAAACTGCACTTAATAGTGTTCAATTCAATGAAAAGAAACTAAAAGAAAAGAAAAGAAACTAAAATGTATAAATGATGCGTAGTCATACATACATACTGTGTCAAGGTACAATGTAACAAATAGAGCATTGAACAAAACAAATAAATATGTACATCACTTCCGAAAGATTTTACATGAAAAACCCAGATATTATAGAAAAGAATACCAATAAAACCACCAAACTGAGTCCATCTTTAATGACTCGTCCCCTGAAGACACTAAGAAGGTGCGGTACTTCAGACCTGCTGTGGTCTGGTAAAACCCCCTCTGGTCACTACGATGACAGTCAAACAGCAGCACCCGGGATATAAGTGAGATATGAGGCTGGGAGCTTTTGTTGTAACCTTCAAAGAGACCACAAGAAGAAGAGGGAGATGAAGAGCTATCTGCTTACAGAAAGTCCAGCCCCTCAGCTATAGAGCAGCACATGTGTGGCAGTGATTTAATGAGTCTCCTCCTCTTCTCATGGGGAAAACATCTGTATTGAGTAGCTGTATCAGTCAAGAATTGAAAAACCTGGCTGATAGCGAGATCAGAGGATATCGGAAATCTTCAGAATTATCAGAAGATTCAATCTGGGCACAATCCGGCAGAAAAAGAACATGTTAATTTAACATATAAATACATGACTGGCATGTGGCACAGCAAAAGAATGGTATCTGCCTCGCATTAGTGGGAGCTTTGATCAAGGTGAAACCAAAACCACAACGTGCACGGTGCAGATATCCTGAAGGACAACAGGCACTGCTGCGTCTTTCCAACTCCTCCTCGGTGCTCTATTTTGAGTGTCAGTGTACGTTAAGGTCTGTATTCCCCTAAGCTGTGTGAGGCACTGAAATAGAGTGACAAGCTGTCTCCATAAATAAGAGCCCCTATGGGGGAGCATAAATGCTTAGTGAGCCTATGTCGGCTTTATGGGCTTCATGGTGTCCTTTTCCTCCGTCAGGGGAATTTGATGTCATTTTATAGGCTTGATAATGGCAACTTCTGCAGCTTTTCACTTTGACCTGACCCTGATCCTAAAAGATGACCCGAGCAACCAGGGTCAGGACCTAGAGGCGACTCAGGTCTACTTTGACCCCAGTGGCCTCGACACAACGGTGAGGAGCAGAACAGAAGTATCACGTAGAGTGACTGTGATGTATATGTGGGACAGGTCAAGGCCTGCCTTTGTTTATGGACAGTGTGTCGGGGGAGGTGGGGGTAAAGCTAACATGGGAAGAAACAGGTGGGCCGCACTGTGTTGGTTTTCTTAAGGCTGAGGTTTGTTCAAGGGCACTTGGGGCTAGTGTGTCCTGTTATATTAAGAGAGTATATATTTGAGATTAGAATTCTTGTCACTTTGCATCACTTGGCAAGAAAATGCACGCTCCTCTGAGGTTGTGTGATCTGAAGGCATGAAAAAATAAAATCACAGCAAATCTACGCACGCTTTATGAGTCTAAGGTGTCTCTGTTTTTTGACTGCATTACTGTTTTGGATTTTCCTCAGGTATCAGTACAGACTGCATAGTTAAATGATGTAGACAGACAGGCAGGATGTCATTCCCAACAGCTCAAAACTCTGCCCTGGTGCTTGTCTCACTGCAAAAAGGGATGTCAAGAAAGTAAAAACATTTCCCACCCACGCAAAGTGAATGTTTTTTCTAAAAAGTATTACATCGTTTAAGGAAAACATTTCTGAGTAATAACATGCTACAGCTAATACTCAGTTAAATGAAAGTAGTAACAAAGTAAAACACACTTTTAATTTTAAGAAAATTACATTTGTTTTAAATAACTGTGTTTTTATTGCTTGCTGTCAGTAAAACCTGCTTTAAATGTGCCATATTTTAGGCAAGCGTCTACATTTTTGTGCAGTTTTAAGAAATCTGGCAAAGCAAAATACGCTTACCCCATTAACAGAATTTTTTTTATCATGTCACAAGACAGTTAATATAAATGATGCTCCTGGGTTTGTAAATCTACATAGCATCCAAATATGACTAGATTAGATTTTTTTTTTTCACAAGTTTTAGTCGCTTTTGTTGGTTACAATAATCTGACCCTTGTCCCCACCATTAATGGTTTTGATTCTTGACCTACAAAGTGTTGATGCAACTCCAGAACCAGTTTTTCCTTCCCAGAGCCAGTTCTCTGTGGCTGTGGAAACCTGATGACCTTGTACAATATTAGCCACCAGCTCAGAAAGGAGTGTAAGCTTCAGAGTTTTGGTGTTTCTGTCATACACACATATTTGAGTCATTCCTCTGTTCCAGAATAACCTGGAAATAAAGCAGTCCAGTCCTAGGATTCACACCCACTCTGATCTTTTCTCCTGTGTATCATCATTTGCCTGTGGTTCTGCAGTACTCAGCTCCACCAGCGTGTACTGACCCACCCTTTTAGTACAGACAGTCGCTGTGGAAGCATCACCCTCAGACCCTGCTAACCCTCCTGTGAATGACCCAAGGTCCCGCCTGGGTGGAGGTGGTGGCTTTATCCGGCTGCGTTTACTAACACGAATAGATCTGGGTGTCCCCAAAGGTTCCGGGGGACAGAGGGCTACCTCGCTGCCTTCCCGTTCCAGGGGTTCCTCTTGGGCGGCAGAGTATCCATTGTTTCCATTGGTATTGCAGCCTGGAGCTCCCGGAGGGCGAGGTAGTGAGGATCGCTCCAGGCATTGTGGATCCTGATCTAAGCCGAGCGCTCCTCCTCCTCTACTAGAGCCCTTACTACCTCTCCTCTTTCGGAAACTCCCTGCTCGGCCAGCATCTGCGTCTACGTCCTGCTGAGCCAGTGACGTGTTTTGGTCTTTTCCCCTGGAGGCTGCAAGAAAACACTGCTCTTCTTCATACATCTTCTCCACTATTAGCTTCTTCTTGGTCTTCTGTCTCACGGAGCGCTTGATGGCGCAGAAGAAATCCAGCACATTTAAGAAAATTGACAGAGCTCCCACACCTAGCATGAAGTTGAGCATCACTGACTTCTCAGTGGGTCTGGAGATGTAGCAGTCCACCTGGGTTGTGCAGGGTGGATGCTGACACAGGAACCTTTTGGGGATGTAGAAGCCAAACAGATAGTAGTGAGCGGCCCCAAACCCTGCCTCCAGTAAAGTCCTGAACATCAGATGGAGGATGTAAGCACCAGTGAAGCCACCAGCAACAAGTGGCGTCCGGTTCACAGACGTCCTGCTGAACGCCTCCTGGTGGATTTTGAGGAGTGCCGCAGCTTTGCTGTGGCCTGAGGAGTTCAGCTCCATATTGAGGCTATTTGCAACTTTATGAACCACATAGATGATAAAGATGATCAAGGGAAGGGACAACGTGATGAGCTGCACCAGCCAGAAACGGAAAAGAGAGATGGGGGAAAACAGATCGTAGCACACATTGGCACAGCCAGGCTGAATGGTGTTACAGACAAAACGCTCCTGTTCATCCTGGTAGAGAGGATAACCGGCGAAGAGGAGGATCAGGATGCGGAGGAAGATCATCACAGTCAACCACACCTTCCCTAAACAAACAAGGAAAATTAAGGACACTTTGCACACAGAAATACATATTTAGAATCACTAGTAAGATGAAATTGTTGTACTTAAATAATGAAGTTAGCAAAAAAGTAAAGGGTGAAAACTTCATTCATTTCTGTTGCGCCTCACCCAGTAATGTGATGCTCTGATTGACAGAGATGAAGATGACGTCTGAAGCATTTGTTCCCACCATTCTTGCTATCCAAAAGAACTTTCAGGCCCCAATATAGATCGTGAAGCCAGCAACACTCTATCCAGCTTCGCTTTCCACCTCTACCAAGTGGAACAGCAGCCTCCAGTACCACAATAAACTCCAGACCGACGAAGACAAAGTTTTCAACAGCAGCAGCGTGATGCTGTTGTTCGCATGTGGCAGGACCCAGTAGAAAGAGAAAAAAATACAACCTAATCCATTGGATTCTCTCTGAGAATCCGCCTCGCCTCTTCCTCTGTCCCTTGCAAACAACTGACTGTCCTCAGACAACAGAAGACGGGAGCGAGCCCCATTGTGGATCTATTCTTAACCCACTTCCAAAGGCACGTCGCCGTCCTGGCATTGCAGAGATATTTTGGTTCTGCTGCTCGTCCTTACAGGATAACAACAAGTTTCCTAGCTTACTCATGCAGAATTGTTGTATTAAGTTCTCAAACACAATAGCAAGCATGTTGAAACTGGTATTTAGTTGATACTCTTGACATAAATCATCCTAATCTGGAGATACACAGACTATTAGCAGTTGTAAAAAGTAAGCTTATTGTAAATTATGAGCTCTTTGACAGCTCATGCTTGTTTATGACTGATGAGGACTAGAATGTAGTCATCTAATCAGGGTATGAAGTAAAAGTCCCATTCATACCCTATAAGATTAACTCTACATTTAGGCTTTAAACAAGTTCTCGTCTGTACTTTTCAGTTCTGCAGACTTGCCCTTTTGACAAGAATGACGACTCCGACCCTTTCTTACATCCTGCATCCACTCCCTCCCACAGACTAGGTCTCTGTTGGGACACATGGCTGAAGACTGCTGCCTTGGCTCATAATCTCTGCAGATCAATGGTCATTAGCACCTCCAGCAAAAATCCCATACGGCTCATTGAAAGTGGATGGCATGATTCTGCCTATTATAGCATGTGGAGTTAAACCTTTGACTCAGCCACCTTAGTGCTGACAGTTATTTACACTTATACGGCTAATTCTGACCATGAAGGCGTGTATTTTCAAGGTTTACTGAGTGAAGCAACATTTCATTAACAAAACCCATGCCAAAACTTTTCTTAGAATGGTTTCTCCGATTCCATTCCCCCGTGACCACAGCTTCTTTAATTAGTGACATTTCCATAGATATTTCTGCAGCTTGAACCCTGGAAATTATTCACCACCTGTCAAGCACCTGCCACACGGATTGTCATCATCTGGCCGTCCAAATGATCCTGCAGCTGTTCGCTTTTGCACCATTAACATAAGCATGACATAAACTGGACTGATATGCCAAAAAGGCCCGTCATTATTAGTGCAGGTTGATTCGGAGTGTTTCCATGTACTTTCTTGAGAGTTTCTCTTATATGATGTGTTGTCTTATAAGTTTACATACCCTGACAGAATACACATGGGATGGTATTGGATGTTCCAACATGACAATGACTCAAAACACAAGGCCAAGTCCACCTGTCATTGGCCACAGCAGAAAAAAGTGAAGGTGAAGGAGTGTCCATCTCAGTCTCCTGACCTCAGTATCATTGAGCCACTTTGGGGAGATCTCAAACATGCAGTTCATGCAAGACAGCCCAAGAACTTAAAGGAACTGGAGGCTTTTTGCCAAGAAGAATGGGCAGCTTTACCATCTGAGAAAATAAAGAGCCTCATCCACAACGACCACAAAAGACTTGAAGCTGTCATTGATGTTAAAGGGGCCAATAGAGTAGTGTGTGTAAACTGTGGATCGGGTCATTTGAATAGTTTCTGTTGTCAGTACGATTTAAAGAGCAAACACATTTGTTTGATAATAAATGGCTTCACCCAACCACTGACCACAAATGAAAGAAAAGTTTTTGTATTATCGTTCATATTCTCTGAAAAATGGCCAAAGAATCATTAATTCTGCTAGGGTATGTAAACTTATGAGCACAACTGTATGAACATGAAACAGCTCAGTAGACTTCAGTCAGTCAGTCCAAATATTCTCTTGGACTTAAAGATGACATGAAAATACTTTGGTAGTCAAAGGTCAACATCACTGTGACCTCATATCCATCCACTCTTAGGAATGCATGGAGGGAATGTCCTCAAATTTGGCACAAGGAGTTACGCTGTTTTAACAGTCAGTTTTAGTACACAATTGTAATTTACTGCACTGATCTCATTTTTTGAGATTCCAGTGTGAACTTGTGAGTCTGGAACTGAACCACATGCACAACAGCAACGGAGTCAAAAGTGTTCAGATGATCTCCTACAGTAAAATTATTAATACACACTGAAAGTACTTTACTACAAATACAAATTGTGCATTCAAAACCTTATGTTTAAGCTGAAACACACAGTATTAATATTCACAGTGCTTGTAAAAAGGCTCCTGCCAGTGTTTAACTGTTTTATTCGTGTTTGTGTTGTATTTGGACTATGGTTCAACATGTGAACGGAGATTTGTGACCGATCACAAATCCAGTCACATTCCAAAAGATTTATTCTGTGTCTGATTCAGGACCACATATTAAAGTGGCCTGGAGGATTGAAAAATTAGATCTCATGTGATTTGGCCTGAAAAAATTTGTTTTTAAAAAAAATCTGATTTAGGCCACTTTTGCCCGCAGTGTGAATGTTGCCTCCGAGTCAAGGATGAACGGAGTAGATTTGGTAGAGGGGAAAGATTAAGAGGATGACAGAACGATAACTGACACAACTGAATGAACGTATGGTTCTTGTCAATATTATGAGGAAACTGGCTTGTAACATGTATGAACATAAAAAAACCCTCTTATTAATGTGGTTTGACCTTGTCTAATCCTATACTACACATTACCATGACAGACAAACAAATGTCCTTAAAATGAATCTTATAGAAGACTAATGCCCTTAAATTCACTGTAATGAAATGGATTGAAAAGCATAACTTTATATGGAAGCTTTATGTGTTTGAGTGTAATGTCAGTTTTTCATGTTTAAAGTCAAAGAAAATGTTTGACTAAAGGACAAAGCGTTTCTCCATCATCACTGAATTGACCTGCAGAGCATTTACCAGAGCAGTGAGTGAAATGCAAATCAAGGCTAATTCGGAGGATTAAATGTGTCCCTCAGTGGCAGAAAGGCACAGTGTAAGCTCAGTATTACCACTTGCTCTAAACCATTTAAATGGTTCTTTGAGAGAACAGAAAGCCTGTTGAGTCACATCGGATCTATGATAAAGAACCAAAGACAGGACTGTGATACAGAAGGGAAGGCATTTGTCAAAAATCATATAGGATGTGCAAATCCATCCAATGTGTTTAGGTTAAGCATGCCTATGACAGCGATGGATTAAACAAGAAGCACACACCGTTTACTGCAAGGTTTTAAAGTTTAATTCTCAAACAGATTTTTCTAAACATTGCTTCCGAAGAGAAGAATTGAACAGTTCTTTAAATCATAGTAAACCTACAGATAAAGATTTGAGTTTGGCAAACTGAGAACAGGAACCGAAAGACTGATTCACTGAGGAGGAACTCAAAATGCACGAACCATAACGACAAGAACAACAGAATACAGTGAAAATATCCATTAAAGGAAAAGAACAAAAAGATCACAGTTACAGCAGATGACAGACGTTAGCGCAGGAAACTGTCAGGATCCAAGCTGAATTTGTCAAAATCCAAAAATGGTCATTAAGGAGAGGAAGAAATAAACAAAAGTAAAAACTCTATGCAGAGGTAGAGTTCAGTGCACAAGGCTATAACACACACTTAGTCACCAGTCAACAGGACACTACAGGCCTTTGCTGTTGTTGTAATGACGTTTTCCACCTCAGGACTTATCGTATTCATCATCGCCATCATCATCATCATCTGGGCTTGAAACACCAGAGATACACGTACAATAAATAGAATATACAATCTTTGAATACCTCGAACAGATTGAACTCCAGTAATGTTACTTTCCTCTGTACTTAGTTTTCACTCACAGCACCAAGAGGAACAACCTCTATCGATCAGACTCTGCATTCTTCAGGTGGAGGCGGGTTCGGGCCAGAGCGACTCCACAAACACGATCGTCCTTGGTTTCACGACTTTGGTTCAGCTCTGTCCCTCAACACCTGCTCCTCAGGGTTAGAAATCATTCCGACTGTTTGGAAACACTACTCAAATCACTGACGTGGAAGCCGCAAGTTTGATAAATACACTGTAAATCAGGGAATGTGGGTTAACATGGATTTAGACTTTTCAAATTTATGTTCGTCGTGTCTTTTTTCATATATTTCCAGATTGAATCATGGAATTTAATGACACAGTTATGAAAAATGTTAGACATGTTGGTCATCATAAGGCAAACAACCACTAACACACTATGAACTTTATCGTATAAAAGCATTAATTTACACTTTAACTGAAACCAATTATTCTTTTTATGGGTCCTATATCTGTAAGGAAAAAAAAAAACAAAAATTAAAAAAACAGGAGATGCTTCTGATAGTATTTCCAGTAAATGCCTAAAACAAATACAATCAGTTAAAAACAATGTATGAATTAGGCATAGAGTTCACAGAAAAGGGTAAAAAAAATAGTTAAAAATGAAAACAAGCCATAAAATAAGCCTGAATTGATTGTATTGTCTATAAACCATGTACAGTATGTAACATATAGAAAGTTGGCATTCTCTGCAAAACATTGTAACAAGAAAAAACAAAAAAAATCTCAAGTGGTGTCTCCCATTTATATTCAATACTTCGTCTTTTCTCTGTACTTGATTTGTCATATTTACCTCCCTCCTCATGTACAGTAAAAACTGATCTATTATAAATATTTTAACATTATTCTGTTTCGTTTTTCTTTTTCTTTTTTTACAGTAAGATGTCAGCAGTGGTGCCGTATTTACACTGTACAGAGACAATTTAGCAAAAATTATACAATCTATCTTTTTGTAAGCAGTGGTTCAATCATCACATAATGCTTT
This sequence comes from Apogon talboti, assembly GCA_037367365.1. Taxonomy (NCBI): domain Eukaryota; kingdom Metazoa; phylum Chordata; class Actinopteri; order Kurtiformes; family Apogonidae; genus Apogon; species Apogon talboti. The sequence continues at coordinate 11,037,552 of JAPQRQ010000014.1, read as the reverse complement.
TTTTCATTCATTTAGGTCCGCTCGAGAACAAAACCCCTGAAGAATCATGCCTTTAGTGGTTTCTAATGTCAATATTCCATTTGTGCTGTTTCTTTATAAGCTGGAAGAACTGTATAAAATGTTAAAGAAAAAAAAATACTTGATTTATTTGTTCTATTTCTCCAGAAGAAAAAGGGGGAGAAGTGTTAGACTAGCTTATTACAGGCACCACAGGTCAGGACAATGGCAGTGAGTAAAGTACAACAAAACTCTACAGTATGTCTCACATCTGACCCAGAGCTATAGTGGACCTCCATGTCTTCCAGTCTGTCTTCTCCCATGTAAAAACAGTCTCCTCTGCATGCTTTATCGAATCAGAAGAATAAAGCGATGCGTGAGTATTGCTTTGAGTTGAACACCAGCTGTATGCGAGACAGCTGAGTTGTAGAACGTGAGACTGGAAGTTTTACAGGTTGAATCCTGAGGTCACGTCAATAAGCGGGTTAAGTGCCCGGAGCTAAACACTGATTTCTTTACATTTACCGTCAGCGTGTGTGAGTGACACCTCCAGCTGATGGCTGCAACAAGTGGAATATTTTGTCACGCGGGGCTGATGATATGTGGAATGTCCGTGGAGCTGTGGATGGGAATGCACGTGAACAGATAAAACACTGAAAGAAAAACACAAACCAACTGAGGACGTTTAAAATTTTAGATGCGTTTGTAAGCCGTCAGAAAATCATCTCATGCTTCAGCTACGAAAACCAACGGAGCCACAAGATCTAAATGAAAGGAATGTACACAGCCTCTCTCCAGCGTTGAGCCGCCGCTGTCGTGTGCTGTGTTTCACATTAAGCTTGATCCTTGTGTCTTTTCCCAACTTCACACACAGTCTTCTGTACTGCTAATTGGACTCCCATTTGGCTCCCGTCCTTCATGCTTTCAGTCACACACTTCAGTTTGGTTCAGCTCAGCTCTGTTTGGTTCAGCGCAGGCAGCCAGTGGGACTTCTTTTATGTACAGAGAGGGTGCAACCACACTGGTCAAAGTGCCAGATTGTGTGTGTGTGTGTGTGAGGATGTGTGTGTGTGTGTGTGTGTGTGTGTGTGTGTGTGAGGATGTGTGTGTGTATGTGAGGATGTGCGTGTGTTCTGGTATGTATGCGTGTGTGTTTTCCAGACAGACCCGCTGATCCACAGGACTGCTGCCCACCTGGTTTTCCCTGCTTGCCAGGCAGAAATAACAGTTTGTCTATGACAGACAGGTCTATCTCTTCCTCTGCTCTGTGTGAACACCTGACAGGCCAGTGTTAGGAAATGATGGCCGGACACCACCGCACCACTGTCAGGTTGTCCGCGCTCACTGACCGCTTCTTGGCTAATTTCCTCAAGTCCTTGTATTTGTCATCACACAACCTGGAGATTGCCTGTAAATCAGACAGAAATAAGAGGGTGAAACCTGCTGTTACATACGATCTATTTTATGTGTAATGATTTTTTTGGCATTTAAATTGTACAGTTTTGGCCATATATTGTTATATATATTGACCCCAAATTATACCTTTAATGTCTCTAATTGTTACATTAGCCTAAAATCAAGCCATCCCATCCTTAAAGCTGCAGTGTTTAATGACTGTAATTCAACATATTGTAATTCAAGGGGTTTGAGAGGACATGAGAATTCTGCATCAACCCCTTGCAAGTACTTTCAAGTTGTAGAAAATCTACCCTGTCACAGCCCCGTTTTAGCAAATCACAACCACTTTCAGACAGGTGGTAGCGTCAGATGCGACCTGGACATTACTCTACTGTTCAACCCTGTCTTGACAGAAACGTGGAAAAGTGGCTTCACTTTTTTGTTTTGACATCAAGTCATGGGTACTTACATTAACTCGTCTGATTTAGACTGAGAGGAGAGAGCTACAGAGGCAAGGTGCATTTCCCTTGAATTTCCTCACTCAGCTTCAACAGTACGGATGGTGATGTAAAGTTGAAAATGTACCATGATAAAATATTTCATTTCAGGATGACTGTGACACTCTGGGCTGATATTCATACTTATGTTCTAACAGTTTAGCTAACAGCCAATGCTGACACCAATGTTGCTTTGTTTCCCTGATTTATAAAAAACAAGAGCTTATTAAAATTTACCTATAAATTTTCATTATAAGCAAAGCACTTTTAGTCCCTTTCATCATCTTTGAAAGACCATAAATTCAATTATACTATTTTTGGAAACAAATTTTAATCTAACGCAGATAAATATTAACCTGGCCATCTGTGAAATGACGTCTTATTTGCAGAGTCAATGTCAACAATGGCCATCACCATTGTTAGTCCTATGTACTATATCTACACACCCACAGTCACAGTTCAGTTAATATTGATAATTACTGATATCTTTGACATATTTAACAAACAGGAGACAAAAGAATGGAAACCCAAAGATGGATCATTGCTGTGTCACTGTAGTTGGATCATATTTACTAACTCTTACAACTCTCAGGTAGAACTGAGAATGCAGTACAGTATGTGAGCTGTTGATGTGCGTGTTAAATCATTGGCTTTACTGCGATTAAACTGGCTTATATTATCTGTTATCACGACTACTACACCTACCAGGCTTACATACAGTACAACTGACCAGGTCTTGCTGATATGTTCTAGTCAAGATTGCATATGTTGCAGCTGTGTGACTTATATATGATTTGTTATCACTGGTAGATATTACTTGTCTCTGCACAGGCAGGAGTACACTTGGGGTTTATTCACGCTATGGAGCTGTCCATCTCTTATCTGCTTGCCTCTCTTATGTGCTTTCATAGTGGTTTGAATTTCATCCATTTAAGTAAAACAACATTTTTTGTTAATGCAATTGATAAAGTGATGATTTTATTGTCCAATCTTGTCCTGTAAGATCATGAAATTAAAAGTTTTGGCTTTCAAGTGATTTCTTTTTTTTTGTTCTAGCCTTATTTTGGCCCAAATATCTACTTTATAGGCCACTACACATTAAGAGGCTAATTTTGGGGTAAGCCAGTGTCAATGACATCCTGAACTGTAAACGTCAAATATGTGTGTACGCTGCTCACTTCTAATTTCTGGGCCTTGTCCCTGCTGAGTGGTTCCAGTGGGAAGCTGAGGTTGTTTGCCTCAGCCAGGGAGCGCAGGTCAAAGTAATACTTGGCGTAAACGCTGGATGGCACGTTGATGTTGAACTGCAGCAGCTCCAGGAACTGACGCTCCAGCTCATTCCTTCAACAGAAAAGACAGAATGAGGAGAGTTGACTCAATAAAACCACAGTGACATATTTCAACCAGGAATGAAAAAAAATGTGATACATCATTCAATTTCTAATATATCCTATAAAAAAAAAAAAATAAAATAAAAAGCCTAAAAGGACGTTGGCCCACATGAGGCCATCCTGGTAATCCATCAGCAGACGGTGGCTTTCATTTTCATTTACAGTACCAATGCACATGCACTACGTAAATCCCACCAAAGTTAAGCCTTTCCTCACACTGAAAAGGAAATGCAGTCTAAGGAACAGGGCAATAATAATCCACCATCCTGATTATGCTTTTGTCATGAACTGCCTGGTGTTTGACAGCTCTGTGATCCCTCATGCAGCCTTATTGCTTTCATCCTACACTTCTGTCAATTCACTCTACCTGCCTAAGAAGCACCATCCATCTCCCCTTCTCTAGCTTTTGTTTGATGCCCACGCACATTTACAGGCAAGCAGCAACAGACGGGCTAAATTTAGACTCTTATATAGCCAAACTGCCTAATAATGCTGCTGGGTTTTTATCTCTCCGTGGCACTCATTCAGATATTTTCATGCATTTCTTCTTGTCGTTCTCCTCTTCTACCCACACTCCCCTGTGGTTCTTTTACGGTCAGGCCTGTGTGGACCTTCAGTCGTACAGCAGAGATTTAAAATGTCCAAAAAATGATCTTCCAAGCAAGTCTTCGGTCAAATACTGAGTCAGTGTCCGGTAAATTGCCGTTCAGAGGCACAGCTGAACCACATTCTGGGCTGCAAACAGTCCCTAACAGGTGGATTGCAGTCATGGCTGTGTGAATCTGACCCAAGGGCAAAAATATACGGCCACTGGTGCAGAAAAGCATGAATGCAGTAGAGGTCAGAGGTAGCAGCAGTGGCAACATGTCTGCAGCATCGTGTTCCCCCTCAGAATCATCCGGCCAAGATTCCTGCGGATTATGAGATGGACATGATATGCAGGACATGCTCAGATGTGTCCTACAGTACATTACGCTGTAGTCATGTATTACAAATGTAATAGATGATTTGACTGGACAAAAATATCTAATGTCCTGCAGTACTCAATGATCACATGTGTACTGGTACCCATTCAGTACTAAACTGTGGTGACCATGATACACTGACAGCTGAGCGTTTTATTCTCTGACTTTGGGTTTTAAGTCCTGCCTGACAGACAAAACTCAGAATAAAGTGAATGAGTAGTTAAGAAAAAACAGTAACTATTTAATCTTGCACACAGATACCTACTCTAAATGAGCACACTATTATGAAAACAGAACTACAGTTTTACAGTTATTTATATAAACTAGTTAATCCAGTTGCAGTACACTTAAATAGTCAAAAAAGTCATGTACAATTTTTCACCGGGCTGCCTTTAGCCTTGCATTCTCTGCACTGCAATGTCACAATGAATGTCACATTTATTTCTGTCCAGGTTTGCATTAACTTTTTGCCAACATTCTGTAGCCTACTGCAGGCACTAGGCATGATGGGTAATCACTTCATCTGCCTCTCCTTTTACCCTGATGCACCTATCACTCTGGAACAGGATCAATCTGGACTCATCAGACCACATGACCTCTTTCCATTGAAACACAGTCCAGTCTTTATGCTCTCTATCAGACTGATGTTTGTTCAAGAAATGAGGAGCTCCTCACTCTATCAGTTAAAGAGTTAAAGTAATTATCCAATAGAAGTATATCAACTATCAGTCTTTCAGTGAAGACAGTATGGTGACACACTGAAGCAGACCTCTGATACTTTGGATATAAAATATCATCACTTCTTTTTGATCCACTTACTTGTTTGCTTAAAATGAATAGCATTGTGTTGTTTAGTTCTCAGTGGCATTGACCTTTGACTGACCTAACCATAATCAGTTCATTCTTGAGTTTCGCTGCATTCCAGAGATATAGCATTCTTGAGAACTGGATGGATGTATGGATGGACAACCTGAAAACATAATTCCACATAATGGTGTAGCTGTTGCTAGTTCTGGGGCATAAACACAGTCAGATAATGCTGTTCTTGTTTAACCTTGAGGCACCAGATGGGCAATCATTTCCACATGGAAACAATAAGATGGTTAAACAACAATGTTGCTCTTCTGTACTAGGGGTCAATTTTACATCCAAAATACACTGTACAATGAGCACGAAATTAGAATTAGAAATGACACAACCCAACACAATATAAAACTGTTAGAAGTCTAATCAAAATGCATCAGTAACAATAACACAAAAATACAACAAAATTGCTGCAGTATGGAAGTGTTTTTCTCTTGGTAATTATGTAGTTGAAAATAACTGTGTAAAATAAACTGTAATACATGTCAGACAGAAATAAATGCTATATTTACTATACTTTTGTTGGTTTCCTTTTGATTACTTTTGCATTTAGTGGTGTTCATGGGCAGCGTAAGTCTGTGTGCATGCAGTATATACACCTACTAAAACCAACACAAAGTGGGTCAGGGTCACCAAGGGCATTTCAGACTTCCGTACATGTGCTAGCACCAGCTGAACCCAGGCTGACATTACAACCACACTATTCTGAGCATCGAAACACCCAAGGAAATGTGTTAAATCAGGTAAAAGAACAGTGTGCCAGACAATAGTGAATGTATGTATCGCACACATATAAAGTAAACGGAGTCCCAGTTTGTCTGCTGCCAACTTATGTTTGGCTCTTCACCTCTCACTGCACTATTTCTGACAATGGGACATAAAACTGTCTTATTTAAGCCGTCGTATGGCATGTTCAGTCATGTGATTCTACACCTCCTACACGAGTGCATCAGCTTCCTTTAGAGAGAAGCTGTTGTGGTGGAACCAGTCCAGACTCTTCTCTCAATCAGGAAATTACTGTGGCACTAAAGAGAGTAGTACAACAAAGGCTCCCAGTGGGTGATGTGAACAGACCGATGACGCCAGGCCTTTCTTCAAATACTGGTGATATACTACTGCACTATAGAATAAATTCAGAAAAGTATCAAGTATATTAAGGTCATACATCACTGTAATTTCAATTTAGGTCTACTTACCTGGTCATCAATGCAAATGCACAGGTCATTCATTCTGAAAGGGATATCTTTCCCAACTCATCCACACAAAGTTAAAAAAATACAAATACATATCCAGGTTCTGTCTCTGCTCAGTGTCATTAAATATAAACTATGGTCAGTGAATACAGGTCTTGTTTATTGTGATTACAGTTTGTTTCGTTTTGCAGCCCTGCAATGTATGAAGTTATTTTGGTTTCTTCTGAATTTTTTAACAAATCATTTGAGTAAAGTGACACTTTCGTTGCAATGCACAATGAAGCACATCTCCCTCCCTTTTTTCTTTTATATATGTTTATTCTAACTACTTGTGTCATTGTAAATGCTGTGCAAGACAATCTAAAAGTTTAGTTATGAGTAATGTCATGTTTCAGACTTGACTTAAAATAGATTCAGTTTCTTCTCTGTCAATCTTCACACAATATTCAATGTTTGCAAAATAAAAACAGGTTGTTAATGTGTTTCAATTTACACTATCATCCCATTTACTTAAGTATATATATTCTTTTGTTTTGATACAGTTGAGCTCTGGTGCCTCTATCAGCGGCCCTTCAGATGCTTCTACAATTTGTTCAACCAGGTAATGAGCATCACCTCATACAACATCCGGTGGCTGCAACGTCATACTATGAGGGTATTTCAATTTTTTTTGTGACAGAGAGTCTGAGGTAAAAATGGCTGCAGAAAAACAGAGAAATCCTCAGTCAAAGTCTTTGTGCTTACAAAATCAGTCTGGCACATGAAAATAGAGGAGTGGCTTTGGGAAAAATGTAAAAGTCCTTCACTAGTGAGTGAATCTGCCAAGAAGAACAGGAAAAACATGCAAAAAAGGTGTTCTAGGCTTGTGAATAGAATCAATCATTCAATCAATTCCTAATTGCTGCAAATTATATTTCAAGAAAGATCCCAAGTAAAGGGTCTGAATATTTATGTTAATGGAATATTTGAGTCTTTTAGTTTTACCTCTTAATACCAGGTCACTAGCAACCACGTCAGGGGTTGGGGTGAGATCTGAGCCGTGTCTGAACTCATACATTTACACTGTAATTTAACTACATGTGAAACACAGGAGGTAGAAAATGTTCATTTTGGCTTTACAGTTCCTCTGTTAGGAGCCCAAAGTTGAGTCAAAGTTCGTAAGTCGATAGTTTTTTATTTGTCTTTTTTTTCATTTTTCATTTGCCAAATTGAATTAAATACATTTTCAGATGAGAATGAAAGATAACATGAAAGGTCCTGAAAAAACTGAAAATACACTGTGTATACCCTCTAACAGTCTACAAATGCACTTGTGGTGACCTTCACATCAAGACAGTTCCATGCTTAGAGTGTGTTTAACGATATGTTTCCGGTGACTCACATGTCCTCCACTGTGATATCCTTGAGAATTTGGCAGTAGTCGACATTCCAGACCGCCTGGTCGTCCCAAACTTTGGATGCCAGGAGGATGGCTCCGAGCACGATACGTTTCCAGTTGGCAGGACAAATGTCAATCTCAGCATAGGTCAGGAGTCTCTCCAGATACACCTGGGACAACAAAATGTGATACATGTATATTTATCTCAGAAGTGCCCTGTTATTCGCATATCCTCACTCCTGCTGTGTTCAAAACCCTGCCTGCCTTCACCTGGTGAGTTTGTTTGGCGCTTTAGTGTATTTGCAGTCTCCTACCTACACCTCCTCCAGGTAAAACCATAATAAGATGTCAGGCAGCTGATGAAATCCAGCTTCCCTGGAGCTTGCTCATAAAATATCCATGCTGATCGAAGTGTTCCATCCTCCTGCCTTCCCAGCCGTTTTCATGCCTCTGTCTACAGTATCCCCAGTTGCCATATTTTTCAGATTACAGTGCATACTTAGCCCACGGGCACATTTTCTTTCCATGCTAAAACACAGGCACAGAAGCCGAAGTGGCTTTCATATCTATTGATCTGTATTTTGTTTGAATCTAGGGGAGCACAGATTTTATTAGTGGTTATATGGTTCTTTGAAGACATCTAATATTTAGCTTGTAATACGGAACTACATCTTTCCACTTATATGCATCCCAATTTGTGTCTCTCCCGTTGCACAGTAAAATATCAACTCTCTTCTCAGTGTTGTTGATTCATAAATATGCATGAGTAGTCTTTAGAGAGTCACACTGAAATAGTTCTAGCTTGATCTTAGCTTTTGGCTTAGTTTTCAGTATGATTTTGACAGCTATTATTTTGTATTTTCTATAAATGTACCTTGTTTTTTGTCGTTTTCATACAGGCAGGACTTTAATAAGGTGCAACCCAAAAGAAAACAATAAATTACATCCTTGCAGTATGTGCAGACTATATTTTTCATTTTCCATGAATAAAATGTACTGTACCCTCCAGACAGCTGCAGCAGGAGTCCTGAAACCTGTCATCCAAATCTGCTAAAACTTTCTGGCACAAATGCAAATGTGGTTTCATTATGAGTATCATGAGCTTTAAAAACAGAAAGCCAACAGTAAACTAAGAGGTGATTATTACTACTGAGTTATTGGCTGGTGACATTTACTTGTGGGTTGGACAAATACAGATGCAAAGGGAAGTGGAATGAGAATATCTTTTCATCTTATTCTGTCATCTGGTTTGACTTGCCCAAAAGCTCATCTCAGGTGGCTAATTGGACAAGTCATGCTGGGCTCGGCTATATGCCTGCAGGCGAAGCAAACCCATCTCTGTTATGGCCCAAAGCCTGCCAACAGACACCACATATACAGTCATGTGGCAGTTGACTGCAAGTACTGAAGAAAAGCCACACAAGATGAGAGCCAGAGCACATACCGAGTAAAATAAAAGCAGCAGTGCAAAGAGAAAACTTTACAAACAAGCACAACAAAGAATCCAGAGGCAGTGTGCATCACGAGCAGAAGCACTGTGCCACCAGATTAATGATATTTTTTTGTGGTGTATCAGAGCAAAATGAAACACAAAAGTGAACAAGATAAATTCAGTCACAGTCCTTAAATATTTACATTAGAAAGGTAGGATAATGAAAGATCACTGATGATTTGTCCCTTCTTGCATGCATCCATTTTAGTGTTAAGGTTAGGATTTATGTTTAGATTTAACTCAACTGGTTAAACTTAAACTGGTGTATTTTTAGTTGGGTTTCAGCCACATGGTAAATGCACCTGAAGTCAAAGTACAAATAAAGTCAAATACATGTCTATTCCCACTGTAGGCTTCTATGAAGACAGCAGATATTATAAGATTAAATGTTTTTTGGAGTGCAGGTGCTGTGTTTGTGATGCAAAAATAGGACTAACTACCTGCAAATCTAATGTAATTCATTCATTAGTTTACACTGACTGGCCTCTATCACCTAAGAATGGTTGATGACTTTGAGAGTAGTATAATTTTCAATGGAATGCATAAGGGTATGATAAGCTGTGTTTCCATTCAGTTCATAGTTTTCACTGACGTGATCTGTTAATTTCAAAAGACCATGTGGTCTGATGAGTCCAGATTGACTCTGTTCCAGAAGGATGGGCCCATCAGGGTGAGAAGAGAGGTGGATGAAGTGATTAGCCATCTTGCTTAGTGCCTACAATACAAGCCTGTGGGGGCAGTGTAATTCAGTTGGTCAGGTCTAGCTTTAGAATCATTATGTGTCTAAAAAAACAGAAATAAATTCTGTAATGTTGCGTAACCATATCAAAACAATGAGCCCGTTTACATGCACTCTAAATCTCTGACCATTGTCCGATTTCTGGAGTCATCAGATTATTCAAGTGATCATGTAAACAGCACAGTCCGACATGATTTATCAGTTCACTGCAGTAATCTCATTATGAGAAAAGACTTCTCCCCAGTACTCCAATATCTTTACGTATGTATGCCCGTTAATCTAATTTATTTTGTTCTTTTACATTTGTACATGTGCAAAAAAAAAAGAAATCATAGAAAATGGAAGTGATGTGCAAATGTGAGCAAGAGACAATTATAGGAAGTTTGTCAGTATGAACATACAAACTCTGAAAGAAATCCAATAATGACTGATACGTGTAAACCAGGGCTTTTTTTCTACCAAAATGATAGCTAAATGTAGTAAATATTAGAGCCGGGGCCAGGCTGTGTATTTATCATCTGAGTGGATTATTATTGCCCATTTAGGAGGTGAACAAAAAGAAATTCCTTAATTAAAGACTAACTATCTAATGGTAACAGGCGATTCTCATCTTGATGATGTCTTGTTAACCTCTGCTGCTGCGGTCATAGTGACAGCCAAAGTATTCAGGTTATGTTAACACAATATCGTGTGACATAAATCTAATGTACACATGTTTCCGGTGTCAGGGCAACTGTTTCTACAGTTCTAATGGGCCTCCAGACGGTCTGCTCTGTGGATGAGAGCCTACAGCAGCACTAGGACCATTATACATTTATTTTTATGTGAGTTTTTTTCTCGGATGGAATTATGTACAAGCAGAGCCCAGGCTCATCTTCATGTCACTTAGTGCATCCAACTGAACAACAACCATGCACTATTTTAGCTAAATAAACCTGATAAAATAACCAGCAATCAGGGGCAGAAAGCCTTGTTTTGTCCTCCAGGTGGGTGTCACTATGTACTGTATGTGTGATGTAAGGTGAAATCCAGGAATGATCAATTGTTACAAAAGGGGAAAGAAACAGTAATTAGGCTTAATATGGTTTGTTACACGTGAAAATAATTAAATGTGCTGAAGACGTAATGGTTATGAATTGAAAACACACTGTTTGTGTACCATCCATTAAAAAATCTTGAGGGAGAGACAAAAACAAAAATCAGTCTTCATTGACCTTTTTCAGCTTTTACTGGTTTCTAGCTAAGCAGTCATGAGAGTTACATGTTTACTACTATATGAAATCATTTATTCAGAAAAATTGAGTGCAAAAACCAAATTAATAAAAAGAAGTTTCTTTTAACATTTTTCTATTGCCATCAGCCATGTGATAACATGAACATGAATATAAACATATGAGGGGGCTTCAAAAAGAACATAGCTTTGACGTAGTTTAAATTGCAGAATTGTATTGACCTTCAGGGGTGTCAAACATACAGCCCGTGGGCCAAAACTGGCCCACCACATGTTCCAAATCCGGCACACAGGATGAATTTGCAAAGTGCAAAATTTACACTGAAGATATTAACAGTCAAGGGTGTCAAAGTGATTTTTACCCAATTTGATCTCAAGTGGGTCAGACCAGTAAAATAATAACAGAATAACCTATAAATAATGACAACTCTAATTTCCAAACTGCAAAATTTTAACATTATGCCTGTTACTAAATGTTTTGTGCCGTTGTAGATCCACTGTCATCTATAATTCGCATGTATAAATGATAAATTGAGGCGCAATATTATTAAAATAGCATGTATTTTTCTTTCAGGTTGTTCAGGTTATTCATTATTTTTTGTGAAAGGAATATTTGTAAATGTAGACATTTTAACATAATTAAATTTTACTTTTAGCAGTAAAACAACTAGAAAAATGTTTGGAATTGGCAGTATTTATAGGATATTTTTCTCTTATTTTACTGATTTGGCCCACTTGAGGTCATATTGGGCTGTATGTGGCCCCTGAACTAAAATGAGTTTGGCACCCCTGACCTAGATGGAGCATATGTCGAAAAATAAACATCATAACTTAAACTGTTTTTTCCAAATGCCCTTTTTCCACAAACATTCTGAAGCCCCCTCGTAATTTCCGCTGGACACCTTGATTAAGTGATTCAGTGACCTTCACAGTATAAGTCATCTCTATGAATCCCCCTGTCTCTCTCTCTCTCTCTCTCTCTCTCTCGAATAAATATTTTCATTCTCATCCTGTGATGTAATGATAGACGATAAAAGGAAGATGCCCATGCCCCATTGCAGTTTCTGTCTAAAGTTAGCTGTCAGCTCCTCTTACCCATAACCAACAGCCAACAGTCCTACTCAGTTACTAATGGCATGGCAGACGTTACTCTGTGGGAGTGGAGGACGTTATGCCATGTGCAACAATGTTCTTTGTTTATCAAAGACAACACCTGTACACAGACATGGCCGCTGATAAAGTCACAGACCGTGTCTCTGTACCGCTTTCTCAATCGCTGCCTGGATACAAGCCACCCACTGGCACATGCACTTCACACATTTGTGCATCTGTCAGGAAGCAGAGCAACACAATACCAGGCCACCGGGTCAGCTATATTAACCCGGCACTTCCCAGACTCCAGGGACACACAACAACAAGTGTCAGGGACAAAGTGTGGAAAGAGATGTTTGTGGACAGGTCAGTGAATCAATCAGCTGTTATTTCAACTGTGTTTAAGTGTATGAATCAATGAAAAAAATAGAACATTATTGAGTAATTACAAGATTACACCTCTTAATTGTAAACTTCCAAGTCCAGATCTGTGTTAAAGCCAAGGAAAAGCAGTGTCTTTAGTGTCTTACTGGGACACAGACATGCAGAAATAAATTAGAATTTGCCTAAAAAACTGCATTTTTCAGTGACTCTCTTCTCTGTAAAAACAATGTTGAATAAATGTCCTTTATTTAGTGTTTAATCTACATTAAGCACAAGCCGGTGTGCCAGTACTAACAGCCTGTACTGACAGAATTTCAATCACAGCTAACAAGGGAACGTCGTTCATCACCTCTAACACTGAAAAGTATTGTTGGCTAGCTTGTAACACACTGGTCACCAAGTAACAGACACAGGAAACAAACAATTCGATTGCTACCACACACAGATAAACACATGATTGACTGTCTTTTCCGCTGTTAAAACACTGTCTCTTTGAAAAATTCCTCCAACTTTCCCTCACGCTGAGAACGCCTTGTTTGAAGACTTCAGTCCAACTCACTTTAAGGCTTTCAGTGTTCTTTCCAAAATGTTATCCATCTGTTTTAATTGGGAAAAAGGATTTAGATATCGCAGTACTGTTATCAATTTTACTGAGTTTGGAAAAGCCAGAATTAATGGGTTAAGACTGCAGTCGAAATAAAGAGTCAGAGAAAGAAAAGACAGAGAAATTATATACAGGAGGGTCAAGCTGATGTGCTTTATAAGGTTTTAATGGATGTCATAAATCCTGGAAAGTTTACAGGTAAGTGCCAATTATTTCTCTGCTCCAGGCGCAGATGTGCTTCACACCAGAATAAATCTGAAAGGATGCACTGATAAAACTTCTTTGGTCATAAAAGTTTCTCCTGTGAGAATTAGGCAACTTTTATCTGATCTGGACAGACTCTAGAGGAATGTTTTTATGTGATTCACAGCTAGAAGAAATCAGTTATGACACTACTTGAACCAAACAGAAAACTTGATATAATTGATAAATATTGCTTTTTACTGAGAGACAGCCACGTTAAGCTTTGCATATTTTTAGAAGGAACAAAAATAAATGTAAAAAGAGGCGGATGGTGATCATAAAAGGTAGTGCATGACAGTGTAGAGCAGGGGTGGGCAATCCTAGTCCTTGAGGGCCGGTGTCCCTGCAGGTTTTAGATATTTCCCTCCTCCAACACACCTGAATGCCATTACGTCGCTATCAGGCTTCTGCAGAGCTTGGTGGTGAGCTGATCATTAATTGAACCAGGTGTGATGGAAGAGGG
>JAPQRQ010000014.1:10999949-11023521 GCA_037367365.1 Apogon talboti | reverse complement strand
ATCATTAATTGAACCAGGTGTGATGGAAGAGGGAAATATCTAAAACATGTAGGACACCGGCCCTCGAGGACCAGGATTGCCCACCCCTGGTGTAGAGACTGAAATAATAAGGAGGCAACACTCCCTCCTAGTGTCAGGACACACACTCACCAATGTGACGATGGCACACTCAGCGGTGAGCTGGGCGGCGCTGAACAGCGTCCTGACAAAGCGGTAGATCTGTTTCTGCTCCGGGTCGTGTTTATCATAATCAGGAGGGACTTCAGATTTCTACGATAAACATAACAACAATAAATAATCACAACTTCTGACATGTGGACCCAAATGAAAACAGCAGCTGTTGGTGGAGATTTCTGCTTCCAAATGAGCAGGAGTTTGGATTAGATGTGGATCTGGCGCCGTGTGTACTAGGCACAATGGTTATGTACATTACTGGATTAACACCCCGCGAGTGTTAAGTAAACGCACTGAACTAAATCTACAGCTGAATGTGAACGTCCAGATGGCTCCTGCGATTACTAGCCAGATTTCCCTGTTGTTTGATCCATGTGGGCTGAGTTGCCGTTCACCAGCTTGTGTGTTTCGTCTTCCCTGATGAATCCTGACAACTCTCCACCCTGTGCAAAAATGAAAATGTATTTTGGGTGAAAGCCTTACCGAGAGTGGGTGCTGTTTCTCATCGAAAATGTCTAACAACATTCTTCCGTCGACTTCTCTGGAAAAACAAACAGATAGGAAAACATAGGTCTGTGCTGGAAATAAAAACAGTTCCATGTCCATTGAAATATGAATTTATGTTCTGAAGATATTTTCTGGCCATTTAAGGGAATTTATTTGCCCTTCAAACAGCTGCCTTACATGGGCTTCCCAATGCTTACAGTGAGCGGGGACACCCTTCAACAAGCCTGCATTTCACTTCTGACGACTTCACGGCTGATGTATTCACCCTTTAGGTAAAATGTCACAGTATCTGCACAGCTTGACATTTAAATGTAGGGCTTCTTTGTGCTACAGTTTTATTTGTATGCTAAACCTTGCAGCTGATTTAATCCAGCGGTGTGGAGTGGAGTGGGTGATGGAGAAAAGCACTTATAAGAGTGGGTCAAAAGTCAATTTTCATACCTGTTCTTTATGTGGTAGTATATTGCCAGGGCTACGCTGTTAGGACAGAAAGTGAAATAAAAGAGATGTCAGCATAAAAGAACAAAACACTCTGTATGATGCACTGACGGGAATTTGTTGCATAACAGGCGGTTTTCAGATGTGCTACAGCCTCACAGACAGGTTACCATTTGATGGTGTATTTGAGGTTGGGCTGACTGACGGTGCTGTCATCGAGGAATATGGTGGAACACGAGCTGTACTTCCGTCTCACCGGACCTGGGTGATGCTGGAGTTGAAACACAAACACACAAGCATGTCAGTCTCTATTTGTGTCAGCCAACAGGCCCTCTAACCTGGAAAGTAGGGCACCTGTACGCTCGCAAACTAATTCTGCCCGGCTTCTGTCAGCTCCTCATGTGGCTGCATGCATGAACACTACAAATGATGGAGTGGACCCTTTAGAGAATCCCCACAGAATACTGAAGTGTCTTAACAGGATGAAAACACTGTTACAGACACTGAGAACAATTTACAACATGTGCATCTAAGGAACTACATTGAATAACATCGTCTCTTTGGGGAAGGTTTTAATGACAGTTTCACACAAATAAAATCTGGATCATTTTTAGCCTCAAAAGTCCACGACCCTAGCCTCAGAACCTTTGTCACCATGGTAACCTACAGGTAGTTACACCAGTTGTATCAATGGAAAAAATGAAAGAAAAAAAATGTTGGGTGACAAAATTTGGGGTTGAATTGTAGTTTAATAATATAGTGGAACAAGAAATGACAAAGCACAGTAAATGTTGGGCATAAAAGTGATGAAGATGCTGTCAAGTATTTAGTGAAAGATAACCATCCTGAACCTCACTGAAGAGTTATCACAAGTGCTACATGACTTTTTTTATACTTTATACTGTACCTGAAACGTGCTTGTAAAATCTATTATAACTGCTGAAATCTGTTGTGACAGTAGATATTTTCTGGAGGAACAAACTGACAGGAATGGTTTGATGTAATCTGCTGTATTTTTTTTTTAGTTTGAACACAGTTTTATTTCACCCAGAATTCAAAGCACATTAGTCTGACTATAGTCAATAGTAGCTTCATGCAATAGATACATTTATGATGCAGTCAGACTAATGGTATCAACTCAACTGGACTTGGCTCAGTTTTAGTACCAGCTTAGTCTAAGCTTGAATGAAGGTCCCAGAAGACATTAACATTCAAATCTAACAACTGTGGTGTGAAAAGGAAGTGATTATGGCAAAATCTGAGGTCTTTACCTTATTTTCCGAAATGTGTGTAAACTTGCAAAAAGAAGTAGAAGACATTGAAATTAACATTGGTGGAAACAATTTTGCAGTTGGCAGTTGAAAAGTAAAAGAATTAGATATTCCTAAAAACATCCTATTGATAATTTCTGTTACTTACATGATTGATGTAAAGGCTCTTCCTTTTTTCTCGAACTGAAACAGAAGAAGGAGGACAGGTTTCAGGAAATGCTTCATGTGTTGTGCAATGCACAACCCTCACAGACAGGGAGCAGCATTTATCCAGGGTTACCGAGTTATCCAGCAGTACAGATTTACAGCTAATACTGATGCCTCTAATAATTCTACACTACATTACACAAAGCACAGCAGTTATAGTAGACACATTTCCTGTTTTTCTCTCCTGTGACAATGGAAATATTATGTTTGGGGGTTAGTGTTGGTTATTAATTAATCCATTCATCATTTTTGGCTGAGGTGAGATTAAAGCTGGCCGTGTGACTGCAGTATTCAAGAGAATACTGTCATTTTAACCAGTCTGGTTTTCTGTTTGTTAACATCTGCTCATTTGCAATGCTAATTTGGCCTAATATTTGCTAGTTTTACGGAGCTCACTTCAGTTTTCTGTTAGAATGCACACAGCTCATGTCACTGTGTCTGCATTTGTGTCTGTATGTGTAATTTATTCTCTCTGATTTGGGAAAATACAGGGTGAAAGGATCATTGGCAAAGCAAACGTGAGCAGATGCAGAGCACACGCACACACACACACACACACACACACACACACACACACACACACACACACACACACACACACACACAGAGTGACATCGTTGTCTGTCTGGCACCTCTCAGCCCAATACTGTCGGTTTCTCACCTCTCAGACAAACACACTTCACTTTTCCGCTATGTAGTCATGACTGTGTGCTGCTTTCTAGTATAAGCGTCAGTCTCTTACATCATAGTTAGGGCTGCATATTTTAGTAAAAAGTATGAAATTTTAAAGCAATGAAATTCTGTCTGTGGTGATTTCAGTATAGATTAATGCCTAACTTTAATTTGTTTCACAACTCCTCTTCAGAAGTGATTTATTAAGTGCAGCTAATGAGGGAAAGCAGAAACGGGTCAGTAATCAAAATACTTTTTTTTGGGTCAATCTTATGCAGCCCTATTCGTAATGGAGCGTCTAATGAGCTGACATGCACATGGGCACAAACACACAAATATACAGGACAACATCAGCAGCTCAGCAGCAGAGGCACATCGCCTGCTAACAGCAGAAGACGATACAGATCCAGTACAGTACACTAATACATTACAGCTGGAGACTACATGAAGGGGCCTGCAAAGCCTGAACACACAGTATATGCAACTACCCGCCTACAGAGACCACACACAAACATGCTTACCTCTCTTGTTGGGAACAGCAACTGAAAAACACAAAGTCCATGCTATCTATATGTTTGATTAAGACACACATGTGCAAAATGGCCAGTGTGCAGATAAAAGTACACAGAATTGACATTACATATTTATATTGGTAATTAGAAGATTAATCGACAAACACAATGTCCTCTGATGTAGATTTGTCTTATATGGTAAACAGGAACTGTTCATTGTTTCAGATCAGGTTTTCCTCTGTCAGTGCCTGAAGCACATAGTGATAGTCATCCACTATATGTGGAGACAAGAGGGCAGCCGGTATTCCCACCAGAGCATCCACAACTATTATCGGATCAATTTATCAGTCTTCAGGCTGTAGTTTTAAAGCTTGAGATTTACCTGCTCTTCACAACTCTGTGTAAACCATCATCATCATACTGAGATTATATCTAACCTGAAAATACACTTAACATTTTGTTGGATTACATATTACTGCTGGCTGCTGCAGTATCCTTCTTGCTGCTGGACAGCAATGATCAAAACATCTCAGTGTGTTGGGAAAATGTGACTCAGGCAGCTGGTGAGGATTCACTGTAGCTTGCAGTTCCTTTATGACAGATAAAAGAATGCTGGGCACAGTGGTACTTTGGTACAGCTCCACATCTGAAATCCTTGCATCACTGCAGCAGCCTGCTTTCCCACAAAAACAGATGGCCCTGTCCAACACTGGACCTGTACGAGACCCAAACATCAGAGAAAATATTGCTTGAAGTGCAATCTGCCACATATTGCACATCGAGCAGTATGTGCAGTATTTCTGTCAGCAGGGCCACAGTTTGAAGGATCAGTGACAAGTGATACAAACACAAGCAACATGCTGTGTTAAAAGACACACTGTGGAGAATATTGTGTTTAATACTAGACTAAAAGCCAAAATGAGACAGAAGATCATCCAGCACAGGGATCCTGAGGGACTTTGATGAGAAATGTGACTAAAAACAACTTTTGATGGAGTTGTGTGAACTGTGTGTCAAATACCCTTACTGTTTTACTTTTATTTGGGATTGTTAATTCATTGGTATGCAGCAAATTGGTTTACTTACTTGCTTAATTACTTATTTTGTGACAGGATAGTGCTAGTTTCATGCAATTTCATCAAGCTTCTAATACTGGATAAGGCATATATAATTCCACAGTGCTTTAAAGTTGCCCACGTCTTCTTTAAATTATGGGCTGCAGATTTACTGTACTACAGATAGGACAGCCATAAGAATTTAATCATCCAAAAAAGACACTGGTGAAAATCCCTCATTTATCCATTTCTAAGTGCACATCTGGTGTTCTGTATAATTTAAAACATTTCTAAATTCTATTTTTTCTGGCTGAAGAATGTAAGAAAAAATGCTCATAAGAGGGCATTATGTCACTGCATAACTTTTCAGTGTTTGCAGACTAGAGGATACTATAAAGATCAACCAGATCTTCACTACATCAAATACCACTGACCATTAAGGACCACACATCTCTGCAGTATGTACCATGACAAAAATAGAAGATCAGCACACTGAACATAGCTTTTGCAGTTTACATTCTCATTAGCACAAATCCATATCTATTTGAAAAAAAAAATCCTAATCAAATGAAGGAGAACAAAACTTAAAAGAAAAGGGCTCATGGCTTATGACTCACCATCAGTCTGTGATTTACTGAGGAAGATGGTGCTGGCCCGGGGATGATCTGATGGGTTATACTCCATGGGTAGATCTAAAAAAAGACAAAAAAAAAAAAAACACAAACAAACGTGTTAGAAGCAAAGTTCACCCCAAACAGACACCTCTTCCTTGAGAAGGTGACAGCTATGACACTTTTTTTTTTTTTTGCATAAAACCAGTCTTCACTTGAGTCTGCTTGCTGTATGTTTGGCTACTGAGCTAGTTTTTCATCCTTAAAATACTAAAAATGACATCACAGCAACCACACATACAACATGCAATATCATCAGTGCTTAAGAAATAAGAAGCGGCGGCAAAAACCATGACACTGTACCAATATAATCACAACATATCTGCCATGAAACATTTCATTTTGAGGTTGAATGCAGAACATTTTACAGTTTAGGGGTTAACCACCTCTGTTGTAATGGACTGAGCTAAATGGAAAAACAATCTGTCAGCCAACAGTTTGCTGCACCAGCGCTGTGTAAACGGTGGTTTGTAAATCGATGCACTCGGCAAACACACCAGAAAGGTATAGATTTGTTTTAGATCATTGTCTGTACACACATACCACCGAGGATGAACCAGCAGAACAGACAGTAGCTGCTCATGGAAGCCAAAATAAGTCACAAGAAAAAAATTCTAAAGTATTCAGTAAATGATGAACTCTGACAGCTGGTTTGTTCATGCATCTCACACTGACTGTTTCAACTACAGCTATTTGCACCCAGATATTGTCTGGTAAAAAAAGTAGCTTCAAGTAAACTTTAGTTATGCATTAAACATACAGTATTTGTATGTAGAACTTTACATCTACTGTACATTTAAGACAACATATTGATTTGTCTGAGTTAGTCCTGACATCCCTGACACCCTGACATATGACCTGTGTGTCATGCTAACCATTTGCTGCACACATTAGCCTTCGCATATACATAACAAAACATCAATAGGTAAAAACAAGCCTGTCAGTTTTGGATGAGGCTGGATGCAGGTCAGCTGAATCTGTACATTTTGTGCACACACATGCACACACACACACACATACACAAATGATTTTAACATGACTAACAGGTCGCTTTTCCGAGCTGCAATTTATAAATGATGCCTATTGGTGAAATAAATAACTATAGTAATTTACTCTCCCTGTTGTCAGGCAAATAGACACAGAGCTCAACCCTGCAAACACAGAGATAAACACTGCCCAGTAGGTTAGCAGACAGACAGAGTGGAGGCACATTCACCTGTAGGCTTTACATCAACTGATAATCTGCTGATATGTAACTTGAAGAAGAGACAACACACGGTCACCTGTCAGCCTCTACGTCCTTGTTCTGATCGTGCATGATCATGATATATCTGATCACAAGTGGGCAGCTCTATGCTCCTCTGTTCATACCAAAATTAAAAATGTGTCACCAAATGTTTCTTGAGTAATTACTTGTTAATGAATCTCTACATACTATCATACAAGCCCATCTGACCTAAAACTTTGTGCAAATTTTCTATTCAAGATGCAACAGGCTGAAGGAGGTGCTTTCCTGCCTCTTACCTGTGCATGAGCAAACTCTGTCAATCAATTAAAACACCTTTAACATCAGTATATTTGTTTCATTGGTTGTCTGGAATTTCATACACTTTAGTGATGACTCCTTAAGGGTTTAGAATATACATAGAGGGTGTCCACAAAGTCTCTTTACAATTTAAAAAAATTATTACAAAAGCAGTTGATGTGATACATTAATCAGACTATGTACATAGCATCAAAGTTTTTAATCATATTATGGGATCATGTGCAATCGAATCATTGGTTCATTTTTCTTCAATGACAGATCAATTACTCCAAATGTTTATTTTGACGTTTTGACTGAATATGTGGCACCACAACTGGATAACTTTCAACCAACCATCATTTTCCAGGTAGATGGTGCACCACCACATTGGGGACTACATGTTGGTGGGTTCTTAAATCAAACATTTCCAGACCAGTGGATTGGAAGGGATGGCCTAATTCCCTGGACACCTCGTTCACCAGATATCACTCCCCTGGATTTCTTTCTATGGGGTTATGTTAAAGACACTGAACAAAGACAGGGGATATCATCGTGCTACAGCAAACATGGCAAAGAAATTGAGTACAGTCTTGATGTGCTCTGTGCAACTAATGGTGCTCATATTAGGTGTATTTAATGAGGGAAAAAAAAAACCTTCGTTATCTACTTTTCATTTTGTAATAATTTCCACAGATTTTTCTATTCATTTGCTTTTGTAATAAATTTGTTAAATTGTAAAGAGACTTCATGGACACCTTGTATAATTTCCCAGCAGACTGTGATCTGTAGATGTTCCCTAATGGAGAAGCATCTTTCAGGTGCTCTCTAGCAGCACCAAACATACGAAGCATATATTTGTGAGCTGTGTGAACATTTCAGATGTTGACTTGCTGAGTGTCACTTTCAAAGATGATCAGCTGAGTAGGCAGTGCTTCGTCCTAAGATGCAAGCTCAGACTACTAAAAGGGTGTCTCTGAGTGAGTGTCTCCGAGTGATCTGATCTCAGTGCAGCTTGATTGCATTCTCAGTGTGTTCACACTTTGCAGCATTTGAGCTGTCTGCTTGTGATCGGATCATCCGGAACACGTGTCAATGCCAGGTCTGCATTACTACGGAGTGGACTTTGAAGTACAGTGACCGGTGAAATCGTATACATAGACACAGATTTGTAAATTAAAGACCATTAAACTGTTATGTGTTATGTGTTTAACTTGTGTTGGCTATGACTGCAAACATTTCAAGTGAGACCGTGTTTAGGGAAAATTAATTTGAAGGCATACAGCATTGTCTAATCTTTTTACATGGCTTTATTTTGATGGGGAACCAGACAGGGAATGCCACGTGAAACACATTTCCAAGGCCAGACCCAGGACATAGCAGGACACAATCAGCCTTTTAATGCACGATCCTTTATCTTAATTCTTAGACTTTTGGAGGTACTTCTCTCATCTCACACTCTAATGTTACTTCTTTCCAACAAACAAAGCTGATTTATAGATTTTGTGTTTAAGAGATGAGCTTATAAAAGATTTTTGCTCTAAATATGCAATCCTCTTTAATTTAACACATATGTACCAAACCAGAAGCAGCACCAGACCTTGGCACACATCTGCACTGTAAAACCACTGAATATATTTGAATCAATTCAGTGTCCTCGTTCTTTGCCTTGGTTAGATCCCACAGACTGAAACATTTTGGTGAGAGTTTCATTATTCTGTTATAAACAAGTAAAATGGAAAATGGTGCCTGCAGAAGACATCATCCACATAGCTGTGCTTGGTGAAACAGAAAGCCACTGTTTGAGCAGTGGACGGGTGTAATATATTTTTTCAAGGCTGCTTGAACTTTATTGAGGCTTTGTGAGGTCATTTAATATCCTGAACAAGCTTTGATGAATCATATGTTGACACAAGGTGATGATCATTATCCTGTTCCAGTTCAGGTTAAGCATTAACTCGAAATGCAACTACTCCTCATTCCCAAAATCTCAGCGCAACTAAGTACAAACTACAACACACACATGCAATCGATGCATGTGGTGATCCCATCAGCAACTTCCTGGCTTTCATAGATGATGTCATTGAAGCAGGAAAGGTCAGAAAGGACCTACACCCAGATACACTGAGAGAAAAGAGAAGAGACTGGACTGGGAGACGTGGCGATAACAAGGGAAAGGGAGGCAAGAGAAAGGGAAATGAAGCGATGAAAGAGACAGATTTGACAGATTGACAGCAGAGAAGAAAGCAGGAAATGAAGAGAAATGAGGGAAGAGAAAGACATGGAGAGAATCGAAGGGCAGAAGATATGACAGGAGAAAACAGGAGATGAGGGAGATGAAATGAAAAGAAGGAGAAGAGGTCAGTTTGTTCAGGATACTGGTAGGACTGGGTGACAGAAAAATAAAGACAGGTTACTGTGAAAAATATTATCATGATATGAATTTTTCTTATGTGTTAAGGGTTGAATTTGTAAAATTTTCACTGTCAGTGAAAAAAAACATTTTTCAATATGTGGGTTTCCATCAGAATGCAATACACATATTAACTGAATTTTAAGAAATGTGGCAAAAGGAAATGCTAATTTCTGTATGTTTTAATCCACTACTGTTATGTGAATGTTAACAGACGGTTCATCATCATCATCAACTCCATCATCGCCATCGCTTTTTAACATTTCAGCGTTTCCGCTGGTGAGGTTTGACCGTGGCAAACTCCTTGCCACCACACCATAAATTTGATACAAAAAATCATCACCGTCGTGTTAGACTTATTATACATATGTATAATATACAATAGGCCTACTATTTTCAATAAGAAGCTGCACGTGCTCCATGCCGCTGTACAATTTTTACCACCATGGTTTTTTTACCCCCTAAGAATTATGCACATGCTCCAAACCATCAGGCATGCGCAACTGTATTCTTTTCGAAAGAATGCAGTTTAGACAAAGCATTTGTCTAATGTTTCTTTCTGCAGCGCTTCTTGAATTGTGGTATGTCAGTGCTGTTTTCCATCTAATATGGTAAGGTATGGACAATTTTTCACCGAATCAGTTTCCATTGCTCTTATGTGCTTTTAACTTTTACCACCCAAGTGTAAAAACTTATTTGCAATATGTTGAGTTTTTAATGCTAAAATTGAAAATGGAAGAAAATACATCTGTATGGAAATGCACCTATGTTTGCATCTTATTGAAGAGAACAAAATTAGATTATGTTTTTGTCTATATTTGTTTTTGTTTTCATTATATCTGTCTTGTACATCATCTTTCATGTTCGTTTCATCACTTTGTTTTTGTTTTGTTTGATCATAATACATCTTTTATGTTGTTTTTGTCCCATTTTGTATTAGCTGTTACTTACGGTATATCTACTACTGTTTTTTTCCCCTTTTCCATCATTTGGGTCATTTTATCTTTAACATTGCGTTCATTTTGATATGTCTTTAATGTTACATTTGTGTTCCATTTCTTTTACATTGCTTTTGGTTCGTTTAGTTTCCACAACATTTTAATCTTTTTACATATTTTGCAAGTTTTATTTTGTTTAATCTTTTCACAAATAACTGTAGCTTTTTCAACTTTGACTCTGGAGCAAAAAATAACATTTGTCCTGTCATCAAGGATTCTAGAAATGAGTTCCAGGCCATTTCTTTTAGTTTACATAGCAAATGATATACATCCATCAGATCACAGAGACTCTTTCAGCACTCCACAGGTTACACATCTAAACCACTGCTATTGTGTCCAAACTCTTTTGAACTAGTGTTTTTTTGTGTATGAAAGCTACTTGAGGAGCCTCAAAGGACACACACAGACCCACATCCATGCAGATACACACAGATCTACATCCACACACAGATCCACATCCATACAGACACAAGCAGCCACGATGTAGGAGGCAGTGACACACATTGCTGAATAAAAGATGGGTGTGTGGGAAGAAGCAGAGCGTGGTGCAGGACAACTGAAGGTGGGTTAATCAAGAGTTATTGATGTATAAATATTCAGTACATTCACAACACATCACTACTTAATGGTGCATTGTGAATGTGTGCTTTCTTATACCGAAGTATATGTAACATGGTGGTGATGTAACATTTTAAAGACAGGAAGCTGACTATCTGCAGTCATTGGGTGTGTCCCTCTTCATTGCTGGTATTAGTGACCTCTGGTGTAGTTCCACCCTCCCATTTTTGCCCATTTTGGAACCTGGAGTGGACCAAAGCACCCAACTTCCTTTGTTGCAGGAAGCTGCTAGGAAATGAAGTGGGGGTGGCGGTAGCGTATTGTTAGAGAGGTAGGCTGAACAAAGAGTGGAGGGAATAGGTCAGAGCATGGACATAAGATTCCGAAGCCGACTGATCCCTACAGTTCTATACAAACACTGCAGAGCAGATCTGTGTGACACAGAGGGATGGACCACAGTAAATGAAAAGGCCACTCAGTCAACCATAGGTCATTCATCTACTCCTCACTCCTCTCATGATACCTGAAAACGGCCCGGACTGTACGTTCATTCAGGCATTTAAGTTTTCCTAGTATTTTTATTAATGATTACAGCTTTGCAATATGATTATATACACTATATTGTGTGATGAAAAGTATGTGAGTAAAAACAGTCTTTACAGAAATATTATGATTTGGACAAAGGCAGTAAGGTTTGGTGTTGTGACGGTATATACAATGCAACCAAGGGATTTGTAAATGCTACTTCCATTATGATTCAGGGCATGCTTATTGCATAAGTACAAGTTCAGCAGCCTTGCACAGTACCATTCTTTAGGCAGTTAAAACTAATAAAACTTTAAAAGATATTTTGAATTTATTTCAAACCGGCATTGCATGATTACCAGATCTCTGCATACTGTAGTGGTAGACACAGAACATGGGAATTCTATACAGGAGCCAAAACAAAATGTGAAGTCTGTAACTAAGAGGGGTTACTTATGTCGCGTAGATGTGCTTTGGGTATGAGAACCATTACTTTGCAAAGACCAGGCATAGCAACTAGCTCAAACATCACATTCTATTTTACTGCCTAAGAAAGAATGATGTCAGAATAATAGTAGAGTCCAGAGCCTAAGACAAGACCCAGACTCAGATGTTTGGATATTCTGTTACATGTTTAAGTGGAATTTTGCACAAATGTTGTAATTAAAAGGGGAGAAAATCAAATATGAATATGAAGTTCCACATATTTGGCAAGTGTAAATCAAAATGTAATAAGAGATACGCCTGTTCATTCAGTCATTTTATGAAAAGACAATGTGGTCTATTGTGATATAAGGCCGTTTTTGTCATATCACAGTCACAAAAATTCCCTTGACAACAGCAATCCAAAAACCTGTACTATGAAGGAGCTGTTTTGGGCTTCATCTGCAAATGAGAAGAAATATCTGCATTACAGTGGTGACCGGTTCAAGACACTTTCTGGCCATGTACCCCATAATGAGGGCGTCTCTGAGTTGCGCTGTCAGCCTAGACAGGAAAGCCCTTTGCTGGTTTTTGGCTGGCCTGCTGTGATCGGAGCCTGAGGGCATCCAGATGGTGCGGCGCTGGCCGTACCCTGGCTGCCAATAGCACGTTATCAAACAGTACGCCCACGTTAAGATAAGGAGCACACAGCACATCTTGTAATGGAGTGCTTGAGAAAAGAGCACAAGATGTATCTGGTGTTTGGAAATAGATGTGTTAAAAGGAACAGCGTGTCTGCTGGTTTTTGGTAGTGTGACACTGGATGCTATATTTAGAACTTTAATTCAAGCTGTTTTATTGCTGTTTTGACTGCTGACGTGTGATAATTTGGGCTCTTATAATTCGCCTAAAACAGACTCAGTTCTTCTTGGAATACAGCATTTTCCTTCAGCATTAACATTTGTAATGCAAAGTAAAGCCAGCAAACCCTGCAGTCATAAAGCTTTATGAAAGTGCTGAACCATGCTTTGTGTTGCCAGGCTGATCTCAGATAACAAACCTGCTACTGTGTACACATTAGAGCTCTGCAGTATTAGAGCACCAGTCTGGCACGGGTTAAAACGACTACACAGGTCATATACACATTTAATGACTTTAAACTCTACATCCACCAGGTCACCAGTGACGCATTTACAAGCTAGAGTTAGGGTTACAGTTAAACCACGTTAGAAATTAGGTTTGGGTTGTATTTCAGCAACAGGGAAAACACAGAAACTACAAGATGTTCCCTTTCAACTGAAGTTGTGAATTACACTTAAGCACTATTTGGACTGGATTAGTTTTACATGGGCACATGGGGGAATGCCACTTTACCACAGGACAACGGTAATATTAATGGCCAATTCACACAGGATAAGAAATATCAGTAAAACTACCACATCTGGAAGGGGTAAATCCATTCACGCACTGGTGTCCCCTCCATTGTTATGTGCGTATGACGTTGCTTCCTGTTATCACTGCCAAAATAGGCTGGGCGGGGAGGGGTCGCTGTACAGGCAAACCTCCTAAGACTTTGTCTCCTCCAATGTTTCTTTATATCTAAATAAATTATTGAGGAGAAGTTCTAAGAAAGAGGTAGAATTGGTTGACAAATATAAGGTCGGGAGTTGCAGATTGACTTGCGCTGGCCAGTGCTTTGCCTTTGGCTCCCTACTATAAACTGTCTGGTCAGTCGGATCAGGCAAGGGCGGTCATCGAGACAGCTGTACCTAAACTAACCCTAACCACTGGAAAACTGAGTGCTTCTTCAAGTGCCTCCATGCATGAAAATCCATGAAAAACCACATGTAAACAGGATATGACCGAGTATCTACACACATATTAACTACTGGTCTAGTCGCACAGGATTAGTATTACCTGGGGTCATTTTCCCTTTTACAGAAGGTAAAAGTTGCAGTAATCTTTACTGACATTGAGCGGTAATGATTACTGATGTAGCACATTTGGATGGAACTAAAATCTTTGGCAATTATTAATTTACCTACGCAAAACTAATCCCGTCCGAATAGGGCTTTACTCTTGTTCAAACATTTGAAACCTTGGCTTCAATACCGGTTCATAGCTGATTTTTTCAAAAACAATTTCCCATCTTATACAAAGAAGATTACAATCTATGTTATGGTACAAATCTTTCTGACGAATGGCGAATATGTTAATTTCTAACCCTATATATTTAACACAATTTGACATTGCCAGTTAATGTACATAAGGAAGTCTATGATGTGTGCTACACAGACTAAAATCGATTAATTTATCTAAGAATTCAGTTGGTCTTATAAACACACTGAAGTCAGGTACCTGACCCTACTCTGTTGAACCTATAGGCCTAATATAAGGTTCTTTAACAACAGTGGATGTTAACAAGGCAAGTTTTTACTGGAATGGGATAATAGAATAATGTAAGATATCAAAAGTAGACCCATAGTAGCATGCTGCTTCAAAGGATTTACTTGGTGTCTGCATAGTATCTTGCAAGATTATGCTTTAAGATCCAGCCTCATTTGGCTTCTATTTTGATCTTGTTTCTCCTCCTCAACCTTGAATCTCATCCATCTGTTTTTTTTTCCTCATTCAGCCTCTAGACTGCAGTTTGGAGCAGCAAAGAAAAACAGTTTTCATCTGATACTTATCACAGTGCAAACTTTATGGCCACTACACTGCCTGATACTGTGCTGTGTGATGCTGGCTTTGTTACCACATTTATGTAGCAGGTATACATCTTGTAATGCCAAAGGAGAAAATGACAGAAAAGTAAATTGTGGGCAGTTATGTAGCACCTTGAATAACCAAAATGTCACAGAGCACAAATGAGGACTGGACTCACTTATCAGTAGCTCATTTATAAACTAGTCACAAACCTTAATAGCACCATCACAGGCAACCATTACTTTGAAAACAGTATTTACTTGTGCCTTATTTGTCCTACTGTGCCTGTAAAATGAAATGAAAAAATTTCAAATTCTAATGTAACTCTGAAGCATCTGTGTCAAAGTTTAGAAGCCAGATCCATAATCTACAGACTTGTCATAATTCTTGGTCATCTTTTCTTCAGCAGCAACAAACCAAGACACTACACAAACAAACATAACGTCCTGCACACTTTAAATACTACTCAGCCAAACAAAGCCATTACGTCGGTGAAAAGACATGTCACCATTTGACCTTGAAAAAGTAGGTCCAGGTCACCTATTTTCAATAGGCTTCTGCTCCATGCCAAGATGCATCCACAGAATAAATTTGGTGCAGATACGTCAATGTATTCTTCATATAATGCAATTACGTCATTGAATTGACGGACAGACGATAAAACAATGACAATACCGGTTTGGCCAGAAGTCAGCTGAGGGGTAAAAACTGAACATTTTACTGTGGACAGATACCACAGTATTGCTAGAAATAGACTGAAATACACTTGCTAGCTTACTGATCTGTGTTCATGATATAAATGCTACAAACCCATTGATTAGTGCAACAAAATATTGCAAATTCTCTGGTAAATGGGCCATTGGCAATGACTGTGAGCAACACAGAAAAGTTTTGACAGTGTGACTTCTTATTCTTTTAATGACATGGTCTATCCCATATTTCTTTGCTAGACAAAATGACAAATGGTAAATTGACTGCACTTGTATAGCGCTTTTCCGCACATTAATGGTGCCCAAAGCCCTTTACAGAGCTTCTCATTCACCCATTCACACCCACAGTCATACACCAGTGGGCGGCTGTTGCCATGCAAGGCGCCAGTGCCAGGCTCCACTGGGAGCAATTTAGAGTTCAGTGTCTTGCCAAGGACACTTCGACATGTAGACAGTCGGAGCTAGGATTCGAACCGCTGACCCTTCGGTCATTGGACGATCCACTCTACCAACTGAGCCACAACAAGTCACAAGTCAAGTCTTAGAAACATAATAAGCTGGACGACATCCGTCTTTAATTGCTGGACTTTGATTTGCAACAAATACTTCAATAGGTTGCAAAAAACATTGCATTCAAGAATGAACTTGAACAAATATGACTTCTATGTTCATTACTCCTTCAAAGAGGCCTCACTCTTTTATGTGAGAACAAACCTTAAATGTAACTTAGCGTTTGTGTCATGATTAAGCATATGTGCATGTGTGTGTGTGTGTGAGAGAGAGAGAGAGAGAGAGAGACAGAATGTGTCTAGTATTTGTGAATGTGTGTGTATGAGAGTGCTGTTTGTGTGTGTGTGTGTGTGTGTGTGTGAGAGAGAGAGACACACACACACACACACAGTGATAAATATATAGAGAAATAGGTAAGGTACCCCCTTACGAACTATTCACCCTCCACTCCCGTCTGTGCGTAGTACCTCACAATTTCACTCTGCAAGCGCCTGACTCCATGTTTCATAGCCATGGAGCTGCAGACACTGGCAGCTAGAAAACTACATTGAAATGTAGATGTAGCAGCTAGCGCTAGTTAGAACTAATCTGCCAACTAAATGTGCCAATTTCACATACCATATTTTAGTCAAACTGTCCGTCATTTGATAACCTGGATTAATTTAAAACTAAAACGTCAACATGATTCAAACTTGATGTGGTCTGTAATGCCAACAGTAGGCTAACGTGAGGTTAACTAGGTAGCGACATTACTCACTTTTCCTTGTGTAATCTGACATGCCGAATGAAATTCACCGTGGTGCCGGAGGTGTCCAAAATTGTGGCACTGCAGACCTTGCACATGGCAAATCTTTTTTTGTTTTCATTAGAAAAGTCTTTAAACCCAAATTTTATAATTTGGGGAACAGCTGTGCCAGCAACAATTCCCATCCTCCAAGCTCCGGCCAACCGCTGCAGTCAGTGATGGGTGCGTCACTTGGCTAGATTACAAGTTGCCAGGTTTGCCCACATGCAACGGGAAATATACGATTGAAAAAATGTATATATTTTTAATAATTCACATATTAACCAAGACAGCAATGACTTGTCAAGTCATTTCAAGCAAGTCTAAGTCAAGTCTCAAGTCATGAATAGCAAGTCAAAATCAAGTCTTTTATCACTGTTAATCAAGCAAGTCACAAGTCCTCAATTTGGCGACTTAAGTCTGACTCGAGTCAAGTCACTCAACTCGAGTCCCCCATCTCTGGTGCTGGGCAATGAAATTCGTACTTTGCAAGTTCCCTTCACACGACAGTTAAAGTAAACTAAAATGAAATAAAGGGAATAAACTGTACTCTAAATAAATAAAGGTAAAATAAAATGAAGCATGTACTCTGTGCAAAGAGTAAGTGTAACAAGGTGTAAAAAAAAAGATTGATTAACTGTGCAAAAATACAAAATACTGTCATTGTGGCAAGATGTTGAGTACAAATATTATTACTGTTGTGCAAATATGTGAGGATATGTACAGATATGAGTGTAAGTCAGTCAGTGGTTCAGTAGCCTGATGGCCTGTGGATAAAAATTGTTTCTTAGGCTGGTTGTCTTTGCTTTCACGCTCCTGTAGTGTCTGCCAGATAGTACAGTGTATTCTGTGGGTGGATGTGGTCCTTGATAATGTTGTGTGCCCTCTTTGTGACCCGGGTGATGTAGATGTCCTGTAGTGGTGGGAAGGTTCCCTACCTTCTTCCACAGCCTCCTGTTCTGAGAGGGGAACAGAACTTGGATCTATGAGGAAAACCCTCATGAAGGACTACAGTAAAGTGTAGCCCATGCTGTGTTGAAGGCCTGCATTAAAAACATCTAGCCAGCCCAAAATTTGTACTATCCATCACTGTGATTTGTTGCAATGACACTCCCTGGCTGGCATACCTGCCCATGTGTACTGATGTGCCGGATGTGGAGCTCTGTTGTTGATTACTTTTACACTTGACAGATGGCTGTGATTAGGTAGAGCTGAAACATAAAAAGTTCAGGGCAGACCGCAGAATCTGCATGAAGGCCAAACCAGTCTGAAAGTTATGTTTTAAGACAATCTAGGCAACCATGTCAATTTTGTTGAAGGGGTCAAAAAGATGCAGAATCAAATGATGATGGAACTGTAAATCAGGTTGTTATTGGTTTTTATTTAACAGAGCCAGTTACTCAAACTTTCTATGTCTATTAACCCGATGGGACTGCAATAGATATGAATACAAAAACTAATGGAAAGTGCTTTGCTGCAGTACATGAATCTACACTGATTTATACCTCTTCTGATCTTCTAGAGTGTGAGGTTTTGAGGGAATAAAAAGATCCTGTATTTCCCTGTAGCAGAGTAACACTTTCTTGAAGTACAAGGAAGAAAGAGTGCATTAGTATGAGCTGCGAAAAGCACAATGGGTGAAAACCAGATCTGACAGAAACTTTATCGCTAGAACTACTGAGAAACAAAGTCATTACAGTGGTTGACACAATGTTTTCATTAACAAGTGTAGAAGAAAAATATAACTCTAATTTAACAAAGATTCAGATTATAAAGACAAAGTACAGCCAGAAAAAATACACGATTTGTCATGTAAAATTAATAATTTGCACTTCAAAAGAAAAAACACTATTTAAAAAGACAAAGCCCATTTTGTGCATTAAGAAAGGAATTGTGTGAGCATAAGGGGAAAACACAGACAGAGAACTGAAAGATGTGAGGACTTGAAGTGTCCACGGTCAGGCAGGGAGAGGACTCATTTACTCTGCACCCAACTGAGAGCCATAAACCCACCCTCTCTCTTTCTCTTCCCTTCCATCCTTGCATCCTCTGCTCTCTGTATCTAGGCAACGCTGGCTTGAAACGACTCAGATGGTAGAGGCAGGACTATCAAAGGGAAAGAAGACAGACAGCCAGGCTTCCAGTCTTTTCTTCCTCTATTGCTTTATCTCTCTATGTTCGCCTTGCCCTCCTGCTTGTACATTACACTATACTAATTGCTTCTTAAGCTTATTGTGCCTTATCATTAATGGAGGAATTGTGGCATTGCCTTCCTCTGTGAACACCTTCGCACTTCACCTCACCAAAGAAGGCAGGAAGTTGATCTTTCAAATCGAGTGTGATTTATTTGACACAATGCGGGTGCTGAAACTGTGTCTACAAGTGTGGTAATGAGAAATATGCCACCAGAGTGCACATCCTCTGCTCAGAGGAAAATGGTTTAGACCAGTGTTTCTCAATGGGGGCGGTCCCCCCCCCCGAGGGCGTTGGGACACCGTCGTGGAGTGTTTGGTATGAGAAAGCTGAGAGGGGGCGCTGAGACCAAAATAGTCTGTATAACTTAGTATAAGAGTTAGTCAGTATAAGTATTAACATCAAGCAGCATGTTATGTCAGTGGTGAATTTCCGTGACCACCCCCCACTCCGCTCCTCCGTAATAATGTGCGTTGTGGTACAAGGACCAAGGAGACATTAACAGTCCAGTAGGAAAGTATGAAATATCTGCACACAGATCTAACAAAGAAGAATAACACAACACACCTAGTGAGAATCGGGTAAGAAGCCTTTATCTTAATATTTGAGGGTATATGGCAACTTAAAAGGACAGATTTACTAACACTGTGTGCCAGATGTCAATTTACAATATTATTTAACATCCTGCCTCACATCACTTTTACATGGATGCAGTAGATGCATGTAGAATATGCAGAAACGATCAGGTATAATTAAGAGAACTTTCTCCAGCTGTGTTCATCTGGAATGCCAGGGGAAGATATCAAATCATATGGACTACCAATGTATTTAAATAATTCACTTGAGGAATTCAACAACCTGCAACTCTCTGCTGAAAGAACTTGCAGAATACCTGCTGCACCAAAATTTTTGCAACCCATCGCAACTTAGGTCTTGGTGGTAGCTGGGTTTACATAGTACATATTTTTATTTGCATCATTCCTGATCTTGCGATCATTCACGGGAAGGGATGCAGAGGTAGACAACATTCCCAAATAGTAAGGAGGGTCTCCAAGAATTCATACTTTTACAGCAGGGGTGGGCAATCCTGGTCCTCAAGGGCCGGTGTCCCTGCAGGTTTTAGATATTTCCCTCTTCCAACACACCTGAATGCCATTACGTCGTTATCAGGCTTCTGCAGAGCTTGGTGATGAGCTGATCATTAATTGAACCAGGTGTGATGGAAGAGGGAAATATCTATAACATGCAGGACACCAGCCCTCGAGGACCAGGATTGCCCACCCCTGTTTTACAGTCACCCACTGTGTCAGGTCGACTAAAACAGCTTAATGACATTGAAGTTTCCCTGTGTTTTTCACAGTTCAGGACTATGGACCATTTGCTATGCCTGTGTTTGCATTTCCATGCTTTTTCATGAAAGCAACATATGCATAAATCTACATTCTACATTAGAGGTCAACCAATATGGGTTTTTCTAAGGCCAATGCTGATTTTTTTTAAAATTTGGTCAGCCGATGGCTGATATCTACAGCCGATTTGTGAGGCTGAATTTTTTTTTAAAGCACACTGCCCGTAAAATACAATTGAAACACTCAGATAATTAAAATTTATATACAGCAACATAAATAAAATTATTAATACACATACACATAGTACTCTTTTAACATTTATTGAACTTCAAATGCTGCCCACACAGGTGCCTGATCAAATATCTTATAGCATTTTTTACTACTGATCAAATATCGGCTTTCAAAATAAAAATTAAGGCCACTGGCCGATATTGAAACAAAAATCGATATATCGACCCAATATATCGGCCGATATATTGGTCTAACTCTGTTCTACATATTATATTTGTCATATGACAAATAAAAAGCTGTATCTGTGATTATATTAGGACCCCAGCACTGTGTCTTTGTTTCTAACTTGGATTTCTATTTGATTTTCTGCAGAACGGACAATTTCTATCAATGCTTTCTTGCACCCTCACACTATTGTGCAAGGTGAACATGTCCTCCACAAATAAAGCATAACGTTCACAGTCACGTCGTTCATCAGCACATACAGCCACTGAGTGACAGTTCATATGGTTTAAAAGGGGAGACTGGCACTATAGTCTTAATATTGTTGGTACAGAAGATGGAGGCAACAGCACTGGAATGCTTTATAAGAAACAGCAATTCATTTAGAACATCAGAGAAAAACAAAACAAAGCTTTGTCCTGGAAGAAGAGGGGTTAAGAGGACCAACCATGAACGGCAACACCCTTGATTTTCTGCATGTCCTTGTGCATGTATCGTCCTGTTTCTCGTCACTGTATGAGTAGAGATCAATAATGGGGCTGTATAGTTTTCCTGGCTGCAGTCCTTAGGGCAGTGAGGGCAGTGACTATAGAATGCATATTTCAGAATAACAGATACATTGTGTTGCTCTGTGATGTTGAATGAGGCAATATGACCCTGAAACTTCCTATCCTCCCAGTGACCATCTGTCCATGCAGAACATGATACACACATCTACCATGGTAGCCTCTGAGTACAAAGTCTGAAAATAAACTCACAATAACAGGGTAACACGCATTGTGATTTCAAGCATTTAAGTGTAAATTGTTAAAAATTAATAAACTAATAAAATTCTCCCTCTTGCAGCAACCACAAGACAGTCAATTACACTATGCAGCTTACATTATATTCAGACACTGTCTTTGCAACTTCTCTGTCAGATAAAGGTGTTTGCTGCATTGGTGTGCCACTGCCTCTCCCTCTCTCTGTTTTGCTGAGGTTCACCCAGTGTCAAGCTGTGGAAGGAGCTGAGGATGACAGGAAGGCCATCTGTACTAAGCTCTGTCATACTCTGTCTGTGTTGACATTTCCAACCCAACACATACATACATACAAATGTTGCTGCATGTGTGTGCACACAAATATTGCAGGCATCTTTGTACATGCATAAGTCGACACACCGGAATAAGAATGGATTTTACAGTTGAAGCACAAAAAAAACACAACACTCCTTACGTAGAGTGTGTGCACTAAGAATTACCCAGTAACCCAGAGCAAGAAAAGCAGATGTTCACATACTCAAATGGTTGTTGCAGGTACATACAGTATGTTGGTCTGAATTTGCCTAGTTAAATAGATTTCGACTATATTATGCTGAATGGTAGAAAGTAACATAAAGTTATGTGAAGCAATGATCTGCCTACACCAGTGAGAAGCAGCATTACATTAAATTGTGTCTTGACGACTCCTTGAAAGAAGAGGATACACCACTTTGTCATCGTCAGCTAACAAGAGTGAAAACATGATGAGCTTTGCCACTTTGTTCAAAAACCAAGAAATGGATAAAAACAGAAGAAGAGAAGGAGTTGATTAAAAAAAAGGCTGGTGCGACTTTCATTACTTGGACATGGTTCAGACAAAAAGGAAAAAATGATCATACCAATTATGTCAGATCACAGTGGTACAAAGTGGGGTCAATAAAAGAAATCTTTTCTATGCCTTTAAATCAAAGGATACTCTGCACAAAGTAAATTGTTGAGCATCTGAAGGAAGAAAACACAAGGCATACTGAGGCATACCTCTGGTGCTATGTGAAATATGTACTCATACATATTACAACCAGGTAGCCTACTATCATTCGTATAATAGCCAACATCCTGCTGCCATCATGCTTTATTCCCTTATAGGAGAAAATTTAAAGAAAAATAAATATGCTTTGACCTTAGGTCATCTTAGGTACCAGAGCACTTTAATGGCAGGTTACTGCTAATGTGTGCTTATACTAATTGCTAATGCTAAAGCTAGGTGCTTCGTATATTAGGAGGGGTAATATACACAGATTTTCTTTTCTCTTCTAGTTGTATTAATCCTTTCTCTCCTGCTACTTTTTATTATAAGGATGGAGAACCTTTAACACAAAAAATGTACCCCTGAAATTAATAAAGTATTCTGATTCTGACAACAGAGGAAAAGATATTCTGTTCTGAGTTCAGTCCCAATCAGCATGGATTTGATCAAATGCCTCCAAATCTGCGGGTGTTGACTTTGAATATGAACTACGACAGGGTAACCACGTAAGAAAACAAGAAATAGTACAGAAACCCACAAATAATATGGAGATTTTTAGTGACTTGTAAAATACAATGGAAAACAGCATCTTTTACAATCCGTTGTGAGAAAATTGACAGATGGCACATTTGCTGCACCATAATTACATAAAATCAACCCATTCCAAAAGAGCATTATGTCCAGTCAAGCTGTTTGCTGTTGACTGTGTTGCCTGTCAGGTGCTGGCAGCCCATTGGCAGCCAGGTCGGCTTCAGAACAGCCAATCTGCAGTGTGTAATTACCTCCCACACCTGCTGACCAAAACACCTCAGACAACTCCGGGGGTCCAATCTGATGCCTGTATGGGCAGTTAGCTTGCTTAATTATCCCTGACTCCACTAGAGACACCACAAACAGCACAGCTTTACTCATATCGTCCTCCGTTACATCACAATGCTTGATTTCAGACTCATGGCTTTATTTGCAAGGCACAGCAGGAGAATTTAACAGAAAAGACACATGAACATACATTTTCAATGCGCATATAGTAGCAACAAGGGATGCACCGATCCGCATTTTTTCACTTCCGATCCGATCCCAATACCTGAATTTGGATATCGACCAATACCGATACTATTCTGATACCAAAGCTCTGTTTGCTTTAATGTTTTGTT
>JAPQRQ010000014.1:10961626-10998801 GCA_037367365.1 Apogon talboti | reverse complement strand
GTCAGTATAATACCTTTAAAAAAATTACATGAAAATTAATGGAGGTCAAAATTGGTCATTAGCACAATATAATGCTTAAATACATCCCTTGTACAATAAACATTGTCTTCTATTTGAAAGTAATACTGTACAAATTTCATGTTTAATGCTGTGCCACTTGGTAGATTAATTTACATAAATTTCAGTCCAGCATTAGCAAGACATACCTATTAATAACAGTGTTTTATTTCATTGTTATTATTTTGGTAGAGGTGCTACTGAGCAGTGCTGTAGCACTTTTACCAAACAAACCTCTTGAGTTTGTGTCCTGCTTTAAATAGGAAAAAACAAAGCAGAAAATCAGCAGTCTCCTCCATTTCATGGCACAATTTCCCCAATAATGAAAGTGTCTCGCCGACAGCTGTGCCCAAATGATCTCTTGAGCTCCCACACACTACATTTAATTGCCATCAAGTTCCTAAGTGTGCACATAGTTGAAAGCACCACTTCAGCAAGCAAACAGACAGATTGCATTAAATAAGGCGATTTCCGATTTCCATCTTTTAAGAGCACTGATGAGAATCTAATAGTACTCAGTGATGGGTATTTTTTTCCTCCTTTCCTTCCCGCTTTTAAAAAACTGACTAACTTGACAAGTTGGATTTGATGAATATTCTCCAGATGAGGGTGAAGATTTGGATCACAAAGGCTGCTGTCATTCCCACGCTTCACTACTCAGCCGTCTCATGAGCTTCACTCTCAGAGCATAGAACCAAAACAAACAGAGGTTAAGCATTTGTACTGTGTAAATCCTGTACTTATTTGAGTTTTCTGACCTCTCAAACAGCGTAAATCTTTATCTGTTCCAAACATCAGAGGGGAAGCCAAAATGCTCAGAGCAGGCATGAGGGGGAAACCTTCTTCCCAGCCTCCTTCTGTCTCAGAGGGGCTTCAGGGTTGACAAAGGATGATTTCATCAGCTACTGATCTGTCTTTTCCACAGCTCAAACCATTTGCCGCTTTCTCAGTTTTAATAAAAACCTCATTCTGAAAACCTTCTGTAAACCTCACATAACCTCAAGCAAGAACTATCTGCATGACGTGAGTAGTTTTTCCTCTCAGTGACAGGAATGGGCATGACGTGGCCCCGGTTTCTCAGGAGGCAGCAGCACTGTGAGTGAACCGCCAGCAGGTCATTTATGAGTACAGGCGCATCTTCCCATGTGTTGGCCAAGTCAGGCCAAACGATCAAGCAGAATGAGATTGTCACAGGCAATTGCATTTTCATTAACACTTTCCGATGCAGTTAATTTGTTTTTAAATGGAAACTGCTCATTCTGATATGATTTGTTGTTCCTTTGGGGAAATTGCTATTTATGATTTAGAATCTAATAACAAACCACAAACCCTTACTGATATCGAGATACTGATTTCCAAAAACTTACAGAAACTGACTGTAAACATCATTTTGATGGACATTTTTTTGCCAAGTTGCTACTTACTGGTTTTACATACAGGCCTGTCACAATTATATAAGGCAATGGCTACTGCCACAGTACTGTGGCACGACAATTGGTTTGTCTATTTCCACAGAGCCAATCAAATGTTAGCATTTGTACTAGAGCCAATCATGGATACTGTTACGTGAACTCATTAGCCTCTTGTTGCTACAGTACTGTGGTGATATATGGCGTATAATTCAATTCATTCTTTTGTGCATTTTGCTACCACAGTACTGTGGCAATTGATGGAAGAAATGACAAATTAGTGATAGTATATAGTATAGTATAGGAATTATTGTTCTAAATGCTCCATATGTTGTAATTTTATGGTGTTCTTTGCTCTGTGCAGTCAGTGAGACTGAGGCTGGAGAAGGTGGGCAGAGCTACATGATAGATGCGGCAGATTACCGTGTTACTTCTCAGTTCTGTGTCAGTTCAGTGTATTGAGTGCTGTGCTCCAAATTCTGCACTCTGAATGTTGTCCCAGTGGCTGATTTATATCAATGGCGTATTTCCTACCGGTGCCAGAAAATCTGAAGGAAAAAAATTGCAGCTTTGACCGGGAATCAAACCCCACTCTTCCACGTTACAGTCCGAAGCACTACCCACTGAGATAAATCTCCACAGTCCTCTTGTCCAACCTATTTGCTATGTGATTGATTGTGGCAGCAGGGTGACAGGTTACCAGTCTTCACATGATATAATGAGAGCACTGATTGGCTCTGTGGCAATAGACAAACTGATATTACGTGCCACAATACTGTGGCAATAGCCACTTCGATGTAACAATCTTATCGTAGTTATTTAAGCAAAGTACTTTCGTAAGTGTTTCCTACACATAAACCTTACAAACCCACCCAGGAATATTGATCCTTAATTAATACGCCATATTTAGTATTATAGAGCAATTTTAACATGTTTACCTCACAAAAGTGGCACAGTGTAGCCTGCTATTAGTTGATTTGAGCCATTACCTCCTGTTCCACGGCCATTGCTGCTACTCACACTGGTGTATGAATGCATGTGAATGTTTGGTGGTAGTTGGAGGGGCCGTTAGCGCGGACTGGCAGCCACGCTTCCGTCAGTCTGCCCCAGGGCAGCTGTGGCTACAAATGTAGTTTACCACCACCAGAGTGTGACTGTGAGAGTGAATGAATAATGGATCCTTTGTACGCACTTTGAGTATGCGTTAATAGAAAAGCACTATATAAATCTAATCCATTACCATTATTATTATTATTATCATCTGATAATAAACCAAATCTATTGCAGCAGGCACAAACTTAATTTTGGGAAAAATAGGGAGAAAACTTGTGACTTAATTAATTATCCATTATCCATCCGGGTATGTAGCTCTGATGAACAGCGCTGCACGTGATGCATGCAGATGTACTGGAAGGTCCCATAACTCTGTTGGAGGCTAACTGACCATATTAATGTGGTTTAATTCATCACTGAAACACAAGCTAATGCAAGCATTTGCCAAAAAAAGGCAACAAAGAAAAAGAAGAACCCTTGCAATTTGGAAAACATTCTACTTTGCATTTGCATGATAACAGTTTTTTTAATATATTTTATTTTTGATTTTTTTTTATAGGACAACAATACAGTTACATACTTACAAAACAAGACGATCTCATCAACTCACAATGACAGGACCAGAGACAACAGACAGACACCCAGACAGAAAAAAAAAACAAAAAAAACAACAGAGAAACATATGAACCGTATAAGACATAGGAGACATATGGTGACCTCACACCTCCTAGGTCCTACAAGCCCTGCTCGAGTACAAAATGATTAACCAATCTGGTGTGCTGGTAGATTTTCCATATAGTTTAAGAATGGTTGCCATATCTTGTAAAACATCCTACTTCTTTTTTGCTTCCAGTAAGTTATTTTCTCAAGGGGCACACAACAGTTAACTTCACATAACCACATCTTAATTGTAAAGGGGACGTCTAATTTCCACTTTCTGGCAATACATTTCTTAGTGATTGTCAACAGGATTGCTGTAAGTTTCTTAGCATACTTTATCAATTTCAGCTTGGTAAGATTCCCTAGTAGACAAACTTTAGGGTCCAGTGGAAATGTGACCCCATGGATATTCGATAAGGTTTCACAGACCCCCTGCCAGAACCCCTGCAATTTAGAACACTGCCAGGTAGAATGTAGGAATGTTCCTTCCTCCGTACCACATCTAAAGCACAAAGGTGCATGGTAATAGTTAAGGAATTATACCATTATTTCTACATCTTGGTATATTTAATTAATAAGCTTTGAATATTTATGTTATTTCTGTCATATCTGTTCTGTGAAAATGTTGTTTGCAAAGCCTAAAAGGCAAATGTAAAACAATTTTATAAGCTATGTGTATAATTCAGGGCTTGACATTAACTATTTCAACTCACTGGTCAAACAGGGCCAGTAACATTTTAAAGTCACTGGCCCTGATCCATGAGCTACTGGCCCACACATCAAGTCTACTATTTTTGGTTTGGGCATATACAAGGGATGCGGCATCGTTAGTGCGTACTCAAATTCATCGTCATTAACCATGAAAAAAAGACAGCAACTGGCAACGTGAATGGGTTGTTTTTATACTAAAAAATATTATGCATGATTAGTAATCATAAAGGCCGATAACCGCTGATATTTGTTTGCCATAAAAATGAAAAACTTGGTGTCAAAAATTTTAATCATACAAACACCAACACTTAACTTGCTTAAATGCTGTTCAGCATATTTATTTTTCATTTTTCTAACTAAATCCGGGAACTCCCAGGCTCAGCAGCATATCATAAATTCAACTGAAAATAAATAAATAACTCTTTGCACTTTT
This sequence comes from Apogon talboti, assembly GCA_037367365.1. Classification (NCBI taxonomy): domain Eukaryota; kingdom Metazoa; phylum Chordata; class Actinopteri; order Kurtiformes; family Apogonidae; genus Apogon; species Apogon talboti. The sequence continues at coordinate 10,994,478 of JAPQRQ010000014.1, read as the reverse complement.
TACAAGTAAATAAAGTCATCATGCAGTTCAATATAACTGAAATGTTCTCACTTAAGTGAATTTTTTTAAAAAAGGAGGGACTTCCCAGGCACTCGTACACCTAAGTCCATCCATCAGCAATAAAGGTTTGAAAAAGAGAGAGGGAGTTAAAAGTGGGTCACATGCAGATATATGCATTACACTCTATGCTTCAATTATTACAGCATTTGGAAAGCCTGTAGTTGGATTCTGTTAAATATTATATTTTAACTGCATGTGATAGCAGGAGCCCTGTCATTCAAAACTAGGCTACTCAGCTGCTAATTACAGTTACTGACTTATTATACCTAAAAAAAAAGTACAGTGGCAATAGGAGAGCTTATTGATCTTTGAACACTGTACACCATGCAGTCCATGCAGGCTTTATTATGCGCTTACATTATGTCTAAAGTCTTAAACAACATCATGCTCCTCTCCTCCTCTTACAAGACACTATCAAAGGGAGCTTCACACTTCAACTAACAATGCCATTTTCTAATGCTTGGGATCTCTCAAAACAGAAAAAAAATTAAGTAAAATATCCTAGGATCATGAGAGTTACACAACTCTCAGTTCTACAGCTTCTAATTTCACACACACTTCACTGTCACAGCATTGTTAACACCATGCCAGTTGACTGCAGTTGTAGGTTAGCTGGCTTGGCTAACACTGGCATGTTTATAAATGTTCATTGATGAGCACTGTGCACGCTCATCAATGCTATAATCCAGTGACCATTATAGTACGACAGAGAGGAGGAGAAAGGCTAAACTTATCAGCCCTCCAATAACCAACCTGAAATTATTGCAGGTTTTTACTCTCTCTCACACACACCTTACAACTATCATGTACTATTTCCCTATAGTTATGATTACCAAGCCGTGTCATAGTGATACAGACAGAAGAGGTGGGGGTACTTGAAGCTAAGCTACATGGTAAAAGCATTCACTTCACAGTGCTTTCACTTATTGCATTCATATATTGGGACTTTCAGTAATATTACTTGGAGCCATGGGTTGTAGAGGATTGTGTGATGTTTATTACAACTTTGGCAAAATCTGCTGCCTGAACTTACCTTCACTTAAGCCTGTACACCTGGCTCAGAATGGCTTCTCCTCCGTGTGTTTGCCCAGTTTTCACACACATACAGAGCTTCCACTGTTGATTGGCATGTGCCATGGAACCAATCAGATGGTACTGTGGGAGGGACAATGCTCACAGCACAAAGAAGTGAGGGGCAGACCAGAGCTGAGACAACCGACTGCATAAGAGCCAAAATAACCCAGTTTTAAGTTTGATCCATCATATCGGCTGTCGGACACTTCAAAAAGCCTTTTTAATGCCACTTTAAACAAATAGAATGCCGATGTCCAACTGCAGATACAGTTTGGTTTTTTGGGGGGGGCGGCACAGTGGTCCAGTGGGTAGCACTCGTGCCTCACAGCAAGAAGGTCCTGGGTTTGATCCCAACACCAACACTGGTCAGTGGGGCCTTTCTGTGTGGAGTTTGCATGTTCTCCCCATGTCTGCGTGGGTTCTCTCCGGGTACTCCCACCATCCAAAGACATGCACTGATAGGTTAATTGGTTAATCTAAAATGGCCCATAGGTGTGAATGTGACAGTGTTGTTTGTCTCTGTGTCAGCCCTGCAATGAACTGGCAACTTGTCCAGGGTGGACCCCACCTTCAACCTTAAGTAGCTAGGCTCCAAGCAACCCCCCACAACCCTAGTGAGGATTAAGCGGGTTCAGAAAATGGATGGATATTTTTTTTTTTGATTAGTTAACTAATCTAAACAACTAATTTTTTAAAAATCAATTGTTTGTTATTTTGTTGTGTCCATTTTATTCTGAATACAACTCAAGTCCCACAACATAAAATGTCGCCTGTACCATAACAAATGCAAACAATATAAATAACTTCAATATTACCAAATAAAAAATTACAAAGTGGGATGTTTTCCACATTCCCAAACAAATATTGCACAAAGTTATTGAAGTAAATGTCTAGCTATAGCAATATAAAACAAAATATTAATACAATAGGCCCTTAAAATTTCAAATGAAAAGTGACTTTGAGTATTTGCTTAACAGTGAAAATATATATGGTGTAAATATGGTCTCATATCTCTCACAATCATTTTCAGGACACTCTCAGTGAGTACTGATGCCAGTTGTGGCATGCAGTCTTCCTTGGAAGGAAGTCTTCAGTCAGACTACAACTGACAAAAAGAGAGGAGACAAATACACAAGTATCGTACTGATGTAGACATGGAGAGCCTATTCCTAATATCTGGTCTGGGCTTTCACCTTAACCTTTACATCAATATCAGCCTACTTTAGTTGGAATTTCATTAAGTAAACTGTTCAAAAACATTATGTATTAACAATCTAAGTATAAGCATCTGCATGTCCATTAGGCTATGCCATATTAGTCAGAATCTGGACCGGGGCGGTTCCAGATAGTCATATATGAGGTAGCAATCAGGAATGTCAAGGGGGCACATGCTGATGGAGGCTGGGGGTGGTTAACAGGGGTGCCCCATACGTACACATCGTAAACGTACAGGGAGTATTGTAAGCGCAAGTGAAATTTTGTAAACCAAACATATATATTTCTTTTTTAAAATACACCTACAAAACATATTTATGCTCCTACAAACCTGTTTTTGCTCTCACAAAACGCTTTCTGCATTTACAAAACTTTGTCTGCCGTTACAAAACTTTTCTGCAGTTATAAAACATTTCTGCAAGTACAAAACATTGTGGCCTTGTTTTTTTTTACGTGGGGGTGTGGTTAGTCGAGAGGCGTGGCCAGACCTGGTCCAGACAGGAAGCAATATTGATGATGGACAGACATCGCCTCATTCACTAAAATGAGCTGAAGCAATCACAAAGTGCCACCATAATGTGCCTATTTTACCTTAAATAACAGGGCCAACCAATTATTTTTGCTATTCAGTAGTAATCACCCTTCTCTGCATAAAACTACGATCGCGAACGAATACTGGTGGAGTTCAAGCCATGCTCCAAGCCCCAGCTTTGACGTATCGTGACCGGTCACCGAGCCGGGCTCTAGCATCGTGACCAGCACCGAGCCGGGGTCTGAGCCAGCAGCACAAACTGGGTCCGAGTTCCGTTTAAGTCAAATGGCCTCTGTTGTGCGCACAGCTGGGGCTGTGCGTCTGGCGCACAGACGCACAGCCAGGGCTCTGTGAGTCCATGATGGGCTGCTGACCAAGCTCCGGCTTTGACGCATCGTGACCGGCACCAAGCTCTGCTCCAAGCTCTGCTCCAAACTCCAAGCCGCGAATGAACGGACTCACAGAGCTCTGGCTGTGCGCCCAGCACAACCCGTTTCACATAAACGGAACTCGGATCCAGTTCTGAGTAAGGCTCTCCATCACCGTTCGGTATGCCCTACACGGGACTACATGGGACGTGCAGGGCGGACCGAACGGTCCGGTATTTTCCCCGATTACTGTTTCATCCCTAGTTTATATAATCAAAATAAATCGTGAATAACAATGTTTTTTCCATCAAGTTTATTTAATTTTTTAATGCCTCTGGACATCGAATTGAATGCTTTTTAATGCCATTTAACCTCATGACTGCCCAGGAAAGTACAAGTTTTGGCTTTTTTACATTACATAATTGCCATTATTGGAAACAGCACAATGTAACGTTTTTTTCCAGATGCATTTTTAAAATTTTTGTGGAATGTCCTTTGCTGAGGACAGTGTTTATTTATTTATTTTTTCAAATAAAGCTGTGAAACTCTTGTCCACTACAGAGGGCAAAAATGTGTTGCTGGTTGTCAGGAGGCCTTAATTTTTTGCAAAATCTATTTAATGACCCGCGGAAACCCTGAATAATGGTCAAAAAGTCGACCTCTAGTTTCTTGATGTCAACATTTCATATCAGCGGTGGCCCAAACGGGCAAGTTAATTTTGAATTCTTGTGGCCTATACGCTGTAAAAACTGCGTCGGACCAGTGCCAATGTCAAGCCCACTAATTAAACTATTGCTTGGCTAATAGCACATAAAACAAATATATACAGAAAAAACAGATTATTAATCGCGAGTATGTGAATATGTAATCACTAACTACCATTTTATCACAATGACAGCCCTATCCACTGTTCCTAAACCTGCTCTGTCTACTTAAAGTTCACTTTCCCTAAACAACATTAAAAACAAAACAAAGGGAATCTAAATGCTTTTTCTCACTTCTGCAACAATAAAAACAGTATCATATAGCATACATCTAGGTCAACATGTCTGGTGTTCATAGTTGGGAGACTCCCTAGGCTCATCAACCAGGCATGAATAATCCATGTCCAGATTTCAATTAGCCTGCAAGCCAGACTCATCAATATGTGTATGTGCTCCAGAAATAACTAACTTTAACACTGATGAGACAGAGATGAACGCAAGGCCTGCAGCCATTGTTCACTTACAGATGTCTATGTTAAGTAAAACCCAAACAGGGTGAGAGATCCATCTGTTTCATCTCCTGTCTTGATTTCACTTTTTTTTCTTGAACATTTTTAACGTCATAGCTGAACTGAGATTACCTTTACATAGACTTGCTGTGCAGCAACGCAACAATACAATGTTGCCTGATGAAATTTGGATAAAAATATCTCAGCTGATGGTTTAGGAGAGTTAGGGAACAGCTAAGAATGTTCCTCACTGATTTGAGTGCTGCAGTGAGGTGAAGCTTGTTGAACTGAGGTGGATGAGATACACGGAAATAACAATCTGTGATCTTAATCCCATCATTTTTCTGTCCATCTTCCTCTGATTAAAGAGGAGAGAAGAAAAGCTTGATCTTTTTAAAATGCTAAAATAAAGCAGCCATATTTTGCTGTGATACAACCTCATATTACAAATGAGAGTCGTCAGACATCTGTTTGCTAAAAAAGACATCTTTTATAGACCTATGAAAACACATCCTTATATAACCACATATGCATTTTTCATTCTCAATGCAGTCTGAAGAACATTTCGGCTGTGAAATGTTTCCACTGCCCTGAAAGGCTTTCCTCTTGCATAGAGCAGCGGTGTTTCACGAGTGATTTCCTCTACTTGGGAATCAATTACTTAAACTCTGCATTGATATCAGTCGTAAAACTTAACCACCCCTCAGGACTGTATATCTGTAGTAGTCACATGCCTTTATTCTCATCAACAACAAGTAATGGGTTTGACCCTAGTGCGCAACAGAGCCAGTGTCATACCGTTGGTACTCTCTTGGTTCTTGGAGGCAGATATACTGTACATACGGTGAAGGGCATGACAGATGAACATAAACAAGCATTACATAGAGATAAATAAGCTGCCAGGAGGTACATGAAGCACTGGTCTCTCTGGTGTGAATGCTGCACGAGTTACGATGAGATCACATGGGGCAATGCAGAGGGGGATATGAGATTAGACTACTGATATGTGAAAGGGTCTACTCGAAAGACCCCTCACACTTGTAAGCTGTTCAATGAACACTGTGTGTGCTTTGTGTCGTCACTGCTGTCAGCAGTTCTCATGGCTGATTTTTTTATAATCACATGCTCCACACCGTCACACACACAGTTACAAACAACATTAGCAGGGCTATGACTCGCAAACAAAACATAATATTTGTTCTGGTAAAACTAAATCAAATAAAACTGACAAAACAGAATCAGATTACTATCATACTGTAATCTTCAATGATATGTATATTTAGACTGCAAGCAGTGGCCCAATCTGATTTTTTTGTTCTTTTTTTTGCTCATATTTGACTCATACGTTTTTTTCATATCAGCGTGAAAAACACAAATTACATGGTAAGGGATCTTTTCAATACCAAATTTGTTTCATAACCACTGTATTGTCACACATATGATACTCCCAGGGTATAGTCAATACACTGTCCTAGATCCCACTGCTCCTGGTTCTGACTCTGCATCTACACACATCTCTGTACATTGCTCCACAAATCATTTTACTTCGTCACCATGCCACGTGACGTCTTTATCATTATTTTATTATGTCAGCTCACACTGGAATCTAATATCCACCACACTTAAGGTCTGAGTTGCAATAATCTGAATTCAACACCTACGTTTGCAGACTCAGAGAACCAATGAGGCAAGACAAACATGGGAAAGGTACATATTTCCATATTTACACTTGACAAAAAACTCTGCTTTTGTCTACATCAATGCTTGGACAACCTGTTTGTGACTTTGCATTCAGGTTGTTTGCTTGGAACACTCCGAGTCCCCCCACAGTGCACATGTTGACTGTGGAATGCCATTAGAGCTCCAGCGACAGGGTCTAAGAGTCACTACCCAAAGCTTTAAGTAAACAGCTTGGGACAAACACTAAAAACCAGCATTACCAGCCATCAGTTCCTTCTACTTTCTCTTTGCAAAGGTTCAGCTCCTACTGCCTAATCATTTCACAGAGGAATTATCCTTGAGACTGACCTCTGGTCTTGGCAGAAAAGTCTGTGTGGGCTAAACATAGGGCAACATTAGCCAATGTGCCATGCTGATAATGGCCTTTTGGTAAGATAATGGCATGTCTCTTAACATTGTTCAATGGGATCTGAGGTGATTATTTATTTTTTCAAGCAGCAGGGCAACTTGAAAACCAGAAGTGCAACCCAGATACTACCTACCAAGCATCAGAATCCTGTATTAGTACTAATGGAGACATTAAGATGTAGTCATGGTGTTAATACGGTCTCAGTGGCTCTTTGAAACTAATTCTGGGATTACAGGGATTATAATTAATACTAATTACAAATGGCACTGATTTATAACCAAGACAATCAGATCTTAGCACAATGGAGTTGCTTTCAGAAGGTTAGGTTTATAAATCTCCTAGTGAAATAAAGCAGAGTTTTTTCTAGATTTGTGGAGGACTTAGGTGCTCTGACTTTTTTGTCTTTCCATGAAGGAGTAAGGATGTATTTTTTGCATAATTTTGTACCTGTCATTCCAATATTTCTAAATAGCTCAAAGAAATGGAAAGCAAATAACAACGGCAACATACAATTTCAATTCTGCAAATTACAGGATTCCTACTTGTGAAAATCTTTTCTATTTTATTCCAGTTCTGTTTTGACAGATATAATATATTTTCTCTGTGTAGTAGAGGAATCTGTGGAGAGAAAATGCTTAAGCTGCAGGAGCCTAAATTAGAAAGGAAAAAAAATGCATAATGTGAAAATATGGAAATATACACCTTCCTCCTGCATCTGTCCTATGCATCCAAATTAAAAGATAGAATATAAATACTGATTAACCTAATACTGTTTCATACTGCCTGGAAAAGTCACTTTCTGAAGCTTATGGTGAGGTACAGAGTAGAGCAGTAGGATCACATCCAGGTCGTATCTCACTGGATCTGATCGATTGGTAATGCAGCAGTCAATCATGTGTTTAACTCCTCTAACTGCGATTAGACAACATAAGAGCCTCATTTTCTACAGCCTAAAAACACAGGAAAGGAAAAGTCTCTAGCCCAATGTCCTCTCAAGCCAAATTAATTACAATATTCTGAAAGGTAATTATAGAATGTTGGTGTGTGATGCAAAAAACTATAAAGTGCTGGAGCTTTAAGTATCGTGTTCAGGTCTTATAACGGTGGGGAATACCCTAAAAAGGATCCAGCCGAGGTGGGTGAGACACCTAATTCAGATGCCCTCTGTATGCCTCTGTGTGTAGGTATTCTAGGCACGTCTGACTGAGAAGGGACCCTGGATGAACCTAGATCATGCTGGAGGGATTATGTATCACATCCTGGCTGGGAACACCTCGGGATCCCCTGGAAGAAGCTTGAGGAAGAAACCAGGGAGGATTATGAGGCTGCTTTTGCCAGGCCTACTTGTAAAAAGAAAGGATGAATGCACATAACCAAAGTCTGGTCATGCCATGTGTAACCAGTGCAGTGATTACTCATCATTCACAAAGTAGAGCTGAGCCTTTAGTGATCAGTTGCTCCGGTGAATCCAATCCTCAGAGGGAGGACTAATGCAGGCTTGACTGGCAAATTTTCCCCAGAACAGGGTCTAGACTGAACATTACAGCTCTGGGAATGAACCTTAGTTTAGCCTACCTGCTCTGGCCAACACTGGAACACTGTGTAGCCTCTAAGTGTAGACTTTGTGGGCTGAGAGGATGTGATGTCAGCTTGGTTACTGTGCCATGACCTTCACAGAGCTCCATCCAACATCAAAAATCAGGGCTGGTTACTGCTAATGTTTGATGTTCTCTAATAACTGCCTATTTCCTCAGGCATTCCTACTAATTTCCTTACGGTGGGAGCATGCTGGGATGGTTTCCTCTTCTGCCTTCCCTCCCCGTCTCTCTCATTCCCTTTTTTCTCTCTGATCACCAGAATTTCTCTTCTTTGGCCTCAGTGATACGCAACTAGATACACCTCATCGACTCTAGATCCAAGGAAATTTACATTCAAACTGCTGTTTAATTTTCTTTTGCTGTTTTTATTAGTTGTATCAAAAGAGTTTTCCAAAACCTCTGTCCTCATTTTTCAGAGTGTGACCCCATAGGGCCCTCAGGCATTGTTGCTTTTAAGTCTGTAGTGGACATTAGTTCTGCTGGTGTTAAAATGAAGGCTGAAACGTGTTGCTGGTCATTTCCAACCCAGTCGCCCAGAGGAAGAGAGTGGACATCCCACTACAAACACTGTCCATTATTATCACATCACCTCCCACTGGAACTCGTAGTCACACTTGCTCCTCAACCCAATGGGCCAACTTTATGCACAGTTTCACACACATGAAAGTGACACATGCTGATCAGTCAAATTACATTTAAGACTCGCTACCACCTAAAGAACCAAATAATCAGAAAGGTTAAAGTCACTGTTTAATATGAGCCCTGAGCCCAAGACTAGAAGCAGCACAAGCAATTAACATAACGTGCTGCACACTTTTAAACCCCTCGGCCAAATATAGTGTAAGATTCTGTTGAAAGTTACTGCCCTGTAATTTACATTAGATTGTCTTTGTGTAAATTTGGTGCGGAAATCTCAATGCATTCTTCAGATAATGTGATTACAATGTTGAAAGGACATGTCGCTATTTGACCTTGAAAAAGTAGGTCAAGGTGAGCTACTTTCAATAGCCTTCTGCTCCATGCCAAGATGCATCCACAGCATAAATTTGGTGCAGATATGTCAATTCACTCTTTAGATAATGCAATTCCGTCATTGAATCGACAGACAGACGGACAGACAGATGACAAAACGATTACAACACCCGTTTGGCCAGAAGTCGGCTGAGGGGTAAAAAACAACTAATGAAACCTGGTATAAAACATCAGAACAGTATTGCAATAAATCTCATATTGTCTGAACAGGGTTAAAAGCATGTTAAATGCAAAGGGAGGTCACACTAAATACTACACTGAAACCTTTGTTGTTACTGCTGTACATAGGCTACTTCACATATATCCAGATGTGATCTTAATACAGAGACCGAGAAATGCATATGTGAAGTCATTAGAACTTTACTAAAGCAACAAACCTAATGTTGGCCGAGAACAGTACTGCAGACAACGCTATAAAGTAACACCAAGTAGACTAGCAGGGATACCAGTTTTGCTTCTGGTTTGCTACAGTGTGTGGAAACCCATTCCCTTGTGGCTGATCTCCAATATACTGGGAGTCCACTGAAAAAGAAACCTATTGTAGTGATTGATGTAATGGATGGGTGGGTCCTTTACACAGATGTTGCAAGATGTCATTATCTGTTAATACTAGATGGAGCTTAAATCCTCCAGAGGCGTTGGTACTTAAGCGTTGGTACTTAATAAGCAATAAATCTTTGTCCATAACTATTTTAAAGCACAACATAATAATAATAATAATAATAATAATTATTATTATTATTATTATTATTATTATTATTATTATTATTATTATAGTGGTGGTGATAGTAATAAAAACAATAATTTTGAGGATAAGTTTGTGACAGGCATCATCATGAGGTCCTATTCTTACCGTCTATGTTCTCCCGGTCGCTGATGTGCTGGAGGTTGCAGCCCGTGTCCTCCCGGCTCAGCTCCGGCTCGGGCCGGTAAGGCTCCAGCCTGGAGTGGTTGTTCCTCCGGTGCTTGGGGCTCGACGACACACAGCAGGACGTTGTATTCCCCATAGTGTACCCTGTTTGTGGCAATAGTCCGAGCCCACAGTCGTGTGTTCAGCCTTCTCCCGGCCGCGCCGTGAACGTTACAGCCGGAGAAAAAACGGGGCGGTAACGCGGATACACGGACCTGGCGGTGCCACAAACTGCTAACCGAACCCCTAAACGTCCTCCTCCCTTCTTCTAAAACACACTACGTTGAACTAGCGAAGTCATTAACACCCGATAAAACGCCAAGATAGGTTAATAAATCTGAGAAGCACAACGCTGCTGGTCCCCGCAGACAGATAGTGCCTCTATATTAATAAGCGTCGATTTCACAGTCGACTCCCTCGCCTTATAATTCCCATCAGAGCGTCCAGTTATTTCCTCAAACACATTTTGATACACAGTTAATTTAGGGTGGCATGGATGAATATGAGGACACGAGACTTAGGCAAGTCGGAAAAGGATATTTTTGCTCTCAGAGCTACATGGTTGTCGATATACTGTAGACTGCAGCTGCTACATCCGCTGCCGTGCTGCTTTCATGGACCCCTTACAAGCTCTGAATTATAAGCATACTCCTAAAAAAAACTCTGTTAAAAGCCTTTCAGTGTCGCGTATACCACATTTTAACTAGGAAACATGTTGAAAATTAAACTCAACAATCACGCAACTAATATTTTACTCTAATATCACGCTTAAAAACAACGTTTGTCATTTAGGCGTTTTGTTTGCTTTGTACCAATTTTATAAATCACACAAAAATTGCACACAAACCTATTAATTTATCTATAGTTACTGAGTCGATATAGTCCTCCTACTGTAGGCTACACTATTTTAATCGCATTACCTGAAATTCCTGAGATTGTACAAATTACAATTTTCCGACAGCACTTAAAGATATCTTAAAAAGCCACAGCACTGTAGCTGTTGTGGAAAAGGTTCCGGTTCACATGGGTGGTTACAACTGTGTAATAAATAAACAATTGTGACAGACTCTAAGGAAATACTGTGAAACGTTAAAATGGAAGAATATGACACAGGGAAACAGAGGCTATCAGTAGGGCTCCTCAAGCCTTTGAATTCTGTTTTACATTTATCTCATAAAAAATGTCCAATAGCAGAATGAACCTTTGCATGAACATACTGGTCTACTCAACTAACCAGGCTCTATCTATATGACAGTTTATGATCTATTTTGTAAATTCACTTACTTCCTCCATTACTTTAGACTACTTGTGCCAGTTAATTATTTGATCTTGACTAATGACTGACAAATTCATAGGGGCTTTGACAGAAAAATGGCTTCTCATAATAAATCTCTGCAGGATTAAGTCAGATTAACAAAGGGTTCGTGTAAACAAAGCAGAGTCTTGAGGAATCGCCTGATCCTTCTTTGGCGTGCAAGACGCACCTATCACGGATTGATGCTGGACAATGAACTGTCTATTCATTGTTTATTCTTATGCATGACTGGAGTGGTTGTTACGCTGTTTTATAAAATGAGACATGGTGTTGCAGTGCAGCCTGCTGGTGCTGTGCTGTATTGCACTTAATGAGAAGTGAGACGCTGAAAAAGGCAGGGAAATGTATTTTGTGGGATATCAGGCAGATTATTTTGCTTTCCTCTAATTATTCGTGTTTTCTTAGTTATTTATGGGTAAGAAACACTTTATAAAAACGAGACAAGGTAATTCAAGCTCAAGAAAGCTGTTTGAAAACATGAGAATTTCTTAACATTTTACAGTCGCTCTCAAATTATTTGTGCCTACACATGAGGTATTTGCATGTTTTAATTGGAATCATATCCATGGTCTACCACTGACAAGTAAATGAAGCAGATTTTACCATAGTAATGCATTCCCCCAACCACATTAAAGCCACAACAGATTGAATTTCCTCTTCCCGACACGCACGTTGGAGTAGTTTTGCCTCAGTCAGGGTGGAAGTTGACTGTATTTTGTTATAAATTGCGCAGGAATTCAGTTTCACAATAGGCCCAGGTGCAGTGCAAGTCTCAGTGGTATTGGATTGTTTCCTCAGATGTTTTTTTTTCCATAATATCTCAACAACAAGCTGCACATATGACCGATAAGCATGCAATGAAAGCACAGAGCCCCAAATTAATATCTATAATTATATGTATTTTGAACATTTTCCAGCATGAAAGGAAAGGAAAGCCCCATTCTTATATGATGTAAAACTGAAATTGTGGGCTTTTGTAGCCTTTCTTGTCAGATCACAATTAATTTTTTGGCTCTGCAATAACTACTTGCCTTATAAAGACCTCATTTTCCCCTTTAGAGCAACAAATTCTTATTGTACAGAATTTAACTGAACCCATTATGTCAGAAAATGCCACCACCAGAGCTTGTGCCAATCCTTCCTTCCCCTCAGCACATCCACATTCCTCTGGGTATGATTTATGGAAAGTCTCCTCGTCCCACTTCCCTTATGCAGTGGGCTGTCTGCAATAACATGGCTCTTCCACAACGTACCTGTCATCTACGAAAAGTAAAAGAAAAAGAAAAATATGATGGAAAATGTTATTTTGCTTTGTTAGCTGAGTCTGTGAATAAAGAGGCACAGTCAACTGGAGTCACTGAGAGGACAGCACATCATGTTCTGAGTACAAACCCAAGGACTCATGTGAGATAATAAAAGCTTCTTTGCACTGAGCCACTCTTAAACTGCTTCAATACTCTTCTCATTTTTCCTGCAAAACTATGACATTTAACATACTTGTCACATACACTCATACATAACTGTAAAGGAGGTTCAGCCACTTGGGAATATATAGAAAACAATGTAATGTAGGTATAATACAGGCCTTATATTTATTATGAGAGAAAATACTAAATAACATGGAGACTGAGCAAGAACTTTATTGAAACAAATAAACATTTAAAAATTTGTGTACACAACCCAAAAACATGGTGTGATCAAAATGGACAACAGCTAAGACAGAAGGTGGAACAGAACACCAGAAGAAACTGTAAAAAAGCAGGATTTGTGAACAAAAACAGACACAAAATCAAAGCCCTAAGTACATTTGGACTGAAACTATGTTTACAAACCCGAAGAAAATGGATGAAAATAAAATGCCTGTCTGCCTGCTATGGCATAAACTCTGTCACATGTTAAAATGTACCCTACATGTTTACTTTTCATATAAGATATGCAACTATATTCAAAACATACAAAAATGCAGAGTACACCTGCTGAAAAAATAAATAAAGAAATTCTAAGTTGGAAGTAGAATGGTGATAGGTGATTAGTGCAGTATTTCGTTAAGTGGATGCTCTGATTTTTTTAAACAGCAGTAAATCCCCTTTACAAACCCAAGTGAAAAGGTACTGGCCAGCAAAAAGGCTATGAATTCTTGTCGTCCTTTAATACATAAAAATGGAAATAAAGGAATGTAAAACTGTGAAGTGAGAAATCTAAATTTTCAGGCTGTATAAGCACTGCAGCACAGGTATTAGAATGTGATTCTCCATGATCAGCACTGCAGTGCAATGCTTCAGGTAGCACACATTTTCTATCTTTTTCTCCTGCCGGTTCTGGGCAAAAGGACAAGAAGCTTCTCGTAATAATCTCTGATAATAACCCTGACCTAAAAAAAGGGTTCTTGTTTTTGCTGGTGGTGGTACATGGATAATTCAGAGGCAGAAACATTGACATCATTGAGTAAACACATTTCACAGCAAGGACAAGGAGTGTTTTGTATTTGTGCATGTGTGTCTGTAAAAGCACAAACAGAGTCCTCAAGACACCCAACAGAAAAACACCAAACGGCTGCCACAATCCCAAATGTCTTCTTCAAACCAAGAGAAGTCACTCCACTTTGACTCGATAGATGTCTTTTAAGACTCGAAGCTCCTCAATCAGAGTCTTGTTTTGATTTTCCAGCACAGCCACGCGATTTTCAAGGCATCTGACATACTCCTTCTTTTTTCGCCGACACTCCCGCGCAGCCTCCCTGAAAGCAAGAACAACAGTTGCCATGAAAATAAAATTCTAAACATTTTGGCTCATCTCCCAGATCCAACACACATTCAATATGTATACGAATCAGTCTACGGGTCAAGATGTTTCACTTCATCAAGCATCATAAAACATTTTATGAGGATGCAGCATTATGACCATATTTCTGCATGTTTGGAAAATTATTTTACACAGTAGAGTATAATAATGATGGATTTGTTGAGACACAAAAAAGCAGCAACTGACTGATGAGAAATCAAAATAAAATTATGATGTGGGAGGATAGGAAGATGTAAAATTGAAAATAAGAAAGCAGAATCAGCTCCAGTACAAAAACAGGCAAGAAAAAAAACAGTGATCAGTAACACCAACACTAACTAACAAGTAGACTTCTCAACATATAAATATATGTCCTACTGTAACCATGAGTCCTTAAAGTTGTGTCAGGCCAACTCATTCCTAACACACATCACACAGCTGATGATCATGGACACACTAAAGGTTAACAGCTAAACACCGTAGATGGAGGAAAATCATGTGGTGTGATAATAATAGGCTTGGGGCTCTTATTATTACATGAACTCATTGTCATCCATTGTCATTAGGATGATTTTAGTGCATTACATAGTCCACTCAGAAGGTGACAGCATTAGGTGACAGAACGTAACACACATCTTTCAAATACTACAAATGAATGGATACACTATGTAGCAAATGGGATTGACCAATATGTTTTTCTCTGGGTCAGCACCGATTATTAGTAATCAATCGGTACTAACCCAGTACCGACTGATTATAACTGTATTTGTAGATGTACATTTGCAGTAAAAATCTAATACAATTAATTAGACATACTGTACATCTTTTTTGCAACTTAATGTACATATTGTGTCTCCCCAGAGTGTATATTTGAAGTTTTAGCTCAAAGTACTCGATGGATGTACCCCTGGCTTTAGTCCCGTCCCAAATGGCCTAATTCTGGACATGAGCTGCTGTTGATCACACCTCTTTCATTTTGGTCTGATGGATATCATCATGTAGACGCCCCAAGGGCCATGGACCTCAGTTCTAAAATGAAGCCAATGTCTAAGTACCTTAAACATGTAATACCACTGATGGCCACTGGGGTGGCTCCAAAAATCTCTGGCTCCCATACATTTAAATTGAACTTGTCTCTAGGAATAAACTAAACTAAATCTGTCATCTTTCCCAGAAATCATTCAGGTATCATCAGTTATTCTGGTCAAATGTAATTAGTGATCTGGTTCATCATTAAATTATTCTTACATTTATCAGATCTCAGGTCAAAATAGAAGGCATTGATGTCTGTTGTGTTGGGCTTTGATTGACAGGTCTGACAACTCCCACGCCTGCTCAGTTAGTGTCTCTGAGTTTCAGTTTATTTCATAAAAAATACTGAAAAAGTTTCCTGACAGACAGCTCCACTGTAGTTGTGCTTCACAGGTTCCACTAAAAAGACTGTAAAAGGACTTTGTTCACAACGCTTGATGAAGTTTACCATTTAACAACATAGTAAGCTAACACATAGCCTTAGTTCACCCCTGTGCCCTTGGGTTCCTGTAGTTTTGCCCTGTTTGTCCAAATACGATCACTTCTGGCTCTAAAAAGCCAACATGGTAGCAGCCAAACTGGAAACTATTGGCTTCAAAACTAAAGATCAGAAACCACTGGGCCAATACAGTCTATGAGACACTCTGGAAAATTGAACTGGAGGGATTATAAATAAATAAGCACTTTTCTTATTTCACTGTTGATAGGTTTGTGCAAATCCAACATTTCTTATGACCAACAAGACCATTTCATTCACTGAATATCAGATACTGGGATAAGAGAATGCGCAGGGTATTTGTAACACTGTGAATGCTGGATTTCCTAATCATCCTATTATGGTTAAGGCCCAACAGGTACAAGTTTGAAAAAAATTTAGGAGGTCCAGATGTTTGCTGGTTGCTGTTCTTTGCAGCCACCATTATGTTTTCTGACTTTGCATGACACTGAAAACATAATTATGAATATTTTTGAAATGTATGCAGTTTGATCCTCTTAAATCTTATGCCCTGAACCTCAACCTGAATCTCAAGACTTCATATTATTGGGATTTTTACTTTCTTACGGACCTGCATAAACCCTGAAAACATATATATGTTATTGTTCAAAGCTGATGGGGACAATGGTTGTCTGTACCTATTCTTCATCAAGCGCAGCTCCCTCTTCTGTACTGCATCCTCTGGGGGTTTCTGGGTGACGTGAGCGCTGTCACCCACCACCCCCTGAGGGAGGCTGGAGCTGGGGTTACGCAACTGACAGGCAGTCAAGTCACCTGTGGAGCCTGGAGAGACTGAAAACCACAAGACAGGCAGGTCAGACAAATGCTGAAATCTTCTCTGTTTCTGATAAATATAACTGAGCAGGAGGTGGTATTTCACTTAATGAAATTAAACGGTACAGGAATACTGAATAGCATTTTAATTCTACATTTGTCCCACAGTTGAGAGCTCTACAAACTAAATCTTCCCATATAACGATCAAACAATCTTATCAAACGGGTGTGTGAAAATGAAACACACAGTCACACACACACACACACACACACAGTGCCATTCTTATCAACTTCCCCTTCTGTCCACTGAACCCACTGCCTTGCTAACACTGTCCACTATTATGCTGATGATTAATTCTGTGACAGCGCCAGAAGAGCTGCATATAATCACAGTGTGACTGCTGACTGACGTCAATGTATATCTTATTAGCTGGGTCACATTTACATGTCGCTGCTGGGGGCCTGTTCCTGGAAAAAGCAGTGACGTCAGCTACTGCTGCTATGTGTCCTGAGTGGGCAGAGCCACTGAAGCATTTCACAGGGAGTGAGAGAGACAGGCAGAGACAGAGAAAAAGAAAATAGAGTGAGAGATAGAGGGAGGGAGGGAGGGAGGGAAAGACAAGCAGAACGAAAATGTTTCTGATCAGAAGAGGCTTGTTGCAGCAGATTGTGAAAATTCCGACTAATATTTCAAACACCCTTCTTTGTTATTTCATTGTAGAAGAGCCTGTGCAGTCACGACAACACACCGAACACAAACAAATTTGTCATGTCAGAAAAGGTAAGTTTAAAATAAGCAAGGATTTTTTTCCATAGAATGCTGACAAAACACTAAAAACCTTCTACGATTACACAGTAAGCATTGTTTTCAAGAAGTACCTACCTGAGTAAATATGTAAAAATGTTGTTTTTATTATAGTTATTTTTTTCAGCTGTTATTTATTTTAGATCTGGCAGTGAGAGGGATGATAGCAGACCTACCTGTTTCTGTCTCATCCCCAGTTACAGCCATACTCTCTGCACTCTCAGCTTTTCCAAGTCCAACTGTCTGCTTCAGAGCTTTCTCTTTAACTGAAATGTTACCACAGCCACCGACGCGGCTATGTGTGCAATTTACAATTAGAGGCATTGACATCATCATGACATCACTGGCCTCCTGATGTCAACAGTATGGTTTGCTCTCTCCACCAGCAGAGTGCTATGAGTCAGGGGCTCTGCTGTTTGTCTTTGGGGAGGAATTTTTTTCTAGTGAGAGTAGAGTGCTGAATATGGACAGTCAGGAGAAATTATGTAGCAATCAGATCTCCTGATGGAATTCAGATATCATACTTGCGGCTATTTAACATGTCTTTTAGTACTGTGTTAGTACCACTTTTAAGATGCATTATTACTATTAAACAAGATTAGAGGGCTTATTGTGCACCAGATCAATAGCCTAATCCTGTTGCTGATATAGTCAGGTTATTATGCACTATATACACATAGTCACTGGTTTGGAAAACATTCCCTCTATCACTTATTTGTTATACTCGAAACTAAAGCAGCTGGCTCCCTCTGCAGGCAGTACAGAGGTAAACAGATGACCTGTGCTCTGATGAGATAATCAGATTATCCTGTTTCCTTTGTTAACTATTTAAGGAGATGGAACAGCCAAATTGAACCATGCTAAATAAAGATATACTATAGATATACTGGTTTGTTTGTTTTTTCAGACAGTACATACATAGGTGTGACCAAATGAGTAAATCTGATCTATTCAACTTATGTTATTCTGTAATTAAGAGTTCAAAACCGATAAAAAATGTGATTGTCATTGATATAAAATAGCAGATTTTAAACATCATAGAAACTTCTTTTTGTATCAAAGTGACTTAAATAATTGATTATCAAAATAAGTGCTGATTTATTTACAATTGAATGATAACATTTTGGTGCCACTGGGTAAAAATTCCATGATAACCTTTGTGCATATTGTAATTCAAGTGGTCTGAGGGGAAAAGCAAATCCTCTGCATGTAGCTCTTGGTTCTGTTTTCAGGCTGTGGAAACTTTTCCTCTTGAAGGGAGGTTTTAGCTACTCACTGGTGTTTTCAGACAGGTACAGGGGTTAGATACTTTAGCGACAGCTGTAGTTTCCAATTACTGCTAAGATCCTGTCAAATATATCAACAACTTGGCTTGGGAAATCTTGTAACAGCGTCAGGTCATGCACATCTATTTTTATCTTTTTATATGGACAGAAGGACAAGAACTGCAGATGGAAAATGTGTATTTTCAGATTGTAACAGTTATTTCTCTTGGTTTTGGCACCTCATTGGCCCACATATGCATATACATGATACGAAGGTCTATATGAAAAATTTATGAGATTAAGGAAATGTAATGATACTTTTAGAAGTACAAAAACACACCTGTTTTTTTAAAAAGCCTGGATAATCAAATTTTAAGGTGCAAAGTAAACTGTAATGTTCAGTATAATGAAGGTGCAAATGACATTTAAGTGCAAATTGACATTAGATTCATAAGAACTGATGCATTTTCATTATGATAGAATGAGCCATTTGTATCTACAGAGGAAGTGGTCTGCTTTTCACAACCTGTTTTATGTTGTATGCATGTTTAAATCTTACTTGTTTTCTTTGTTTTTTAGCCAATAGCATTCAACATTAATGTGCATTATTGTTGTCTACCATGTTTGCATGTAAGCCAGTGTTAATATCTAAAAATAAAAAAAAATTAAATCCCAGAATCGAGAAAATAAACACTGACTCTAAAAAGGGAGCTTCACGGTTTTTTTGCAGCCATTATCGGAGAGGGTGGGTGGTTTCAACTCTGGATGCACCAAATGTTAAACCGTCTAAATGTGCTCTTATCCATGTGTGCTGAATGTTGATTTTTAATTGGATGGGGGTGACCAACTAGCATATGTGATCATGTCCACTAACCACCATAAAAGGGCAGGTGTTGTGCTGTGTGCAAACTTTGGGACAGAAATTTCAGAGATGCCACCAAAAAAGGGGCAGTAAGAAAAAGAAGAACTTTAGCAGCAGTTAAATAAAAATACTTTTTAATCAAATCAAACAATTGAAACATGTGATCTTTCAGTGTCAGTATTAGCGTTACAGGAACAGCAGAAACACAGCCGTGGAAACACACATGCGATGTTGTGAATGTCAGGTCAGCAGAGGGATGACCAACTACAGAGACCAAAAGAAAGAGGTTTGATATACAAATAATCTCTGACAGGTGCGCTATAGTTTTTCAGGTAAAAGTACTAAAAAGGATCCAGTAAGTCCTGTCAAATTCTCTTGGAGAGGAAAAACTAAGGTACTCCATTTTGCAGTGACAAAAAAAATGTATGAGTGTAGGTTGCAGGCAAACAAACAGACTAATGCATGTAGACTACATCTTCAATCCCTTTTATATTTATCTATGGACAAAAACAGATCTGAGAGATAACAAGTTAAAGTGGAAAAATTTTAATATTTTCATACAAAGGTGTTGAGTCAGACGCTCCACATGACAAAGATGCTGTGGTTCAACTGATGAATAAGACATGTTTCATCCACAAATTTAATAATCAATCACAGAAATAGCTCTAAAACATAAAATAATCTCAATTAAGATTGCATTATATGTTTCAGTGTTCCTAAAATTCAAAATGTATTTTTGTACACTGAACAAATGCTTCCCGGGCTGTGATGTTTTTCTCTTATCTTGGTAAGAATGCACTTGGCTGTGAAATTTGATCTTACCTGAAGGAAGAGTGAAAGTAAGAGAACACTGGTGAATCACACAAATCTATTTGTACTAACTAAATAAGAGAATATGGGAAATGTGTTCATATATGGTTTCTTGCATGAGGCCCAATATGTGATAATTGTATTTGTTGTGACACAGCTCTAATATACACAAGGTAATAAATTAGGTGTTACCTAGCTGTGAGGGGATACAATAGCCCTGTGAGCCATTCACCATCTCCATGTAGTAGTGGGAGGTTTGTAGTAGAGGCATGAATACATGTGCGCTAGGTATGGCCACAGGTTGGAGGTTCTGTTCCTGATTATGCAGTAACTGAAAATCACTGAAATAAAGGGAGCTGAGAGGACAGTGACTTCAAAAGACAAGGTAAATAATAATAAAGAACCTTATTTAACTTATACAACCTATAATAGACTGCTAAGGCTATGCTTGATAGAGCATAGTGAGTTTTAAGAGGTGCAATATCTTTTCTAAACAAATGAAGAAATGCAGTATCATTGCAAACACAGTTAAAATAAGAGTAAGTATGGATCAAATGTTGTTACCCACTAGAAAGTGTGGAAAAACTGTGAATAAATCCAATAATGTCACCTTAGTTATAACCCAACTAGTAACATTAAACTTGTCGGGTGACTTACAGTAGGATGATAATTATCCAAGTCTTTTCAACTTAAGTGTAAACTAAAAAATACTTAACAAGCAAGGGATATGGTAGTTTTAATATTATCTTCAGTTTAATTGTCAAGGGTTGATCCTTCTTTATGTTATTTCACACCTGAAGCAGCTAAGCATTGAGTTTGTATGTGAATCTGTCACTTCTTTTGTTATTATTAATGGCAGTAACAGTTGCAGAACTATCTGTTGGGATACCTGAAATTACACAGAACAGAAAACAAAACAGATGCGATGGCAATGAGTGAACAGGTCCTGGTAATATACAGTATGTACAGTACAATCTTGAAAACATGCTTAGTGTAATGGTTGTAGCTTGTCTGATGAACAGCTGTTGAAATGAAGGGCACTGGTTCAGTTGGCTGAAATTTGTCCTCTATCATCACTTTGCTCTTCACTCAGTCCATGTTCATAAGAGCTGACGCTGCTGTTCAAGCTGATTTCTCCTTAGTGGTTAGAGACAAACATCACTTTAATCTACAGTGCAACCATGAACTTGTAAATAATGTTAAGTCAGCTTGACACAACTTTCTGTACTTTGAATTACTGTGTTCAACACTGTGTACTGTGTTCAAGGTACAACACCTTTTTAGTGTCCAAGTATTATCGATAATCAACATTATCAATATTGTCAATAATATTAACAAGTGGTAACCAAAATCCCTCTGCCTTTTTTGTAACTGCCAACTAATAATTTTTTTTTCCAGTCACAACCATAATGTCAGCATTTGCTAGCAGGTGTGATATTATGTTAGACTTTATTCAGGTTTTCAGTGTTATTTAGGCTTTTTTGTCTAATTGTACATGAGCATAACAATAGTTAAACAAACTGTTTTTAACTTTTAGTTAATAGCTAACTGTAACATGCCAATCATTAGCTTGCTGGTGAACAATTAGCTTTAAGACTTTTAATGTTGCTGTAGTCACATCAGAATTTGAGCTTGAGGAACGTTCTGAGGGTCAAACATGCTTTAAAAAATAATTTCCCACAAAAACATGGATTAATATTTCATCAACACATTGTTGTGAGCGACCCTGTTTGTGTTTATAATGACTTTCTCTGAAATTACGCCTTATGAAACCATAAGACTTTTTCATGATTCTGACTGGCTGTTGTTGCCACTGTGCTTCCCAGTTTAATATCTGTATATGAAAAGTACCGCAGATTGCCACAGAATGGTGGACTTTGCCTGCAGAATACAAGTGTTTATTTTCATTTCTCTTTTTTTCAGTGACTCAAGCTGTCAGTGTCACCCTTTGTCATTTCTGGGAATCGTTGCTGAATTGTTTCTGACAACAAATACCTTTTAAAATGAATGATACTACTTGTTGAATTTCTGCAAGTTATGCTGACCTCCATAACTTTCATCTGCGGTAGATGTATAGTCTTACCAGAACATATTTAGCCAAGTAAAAATTAGATGTTTATTTCGGTTTATCATAGTTGTATTTTAATTCTTTATCCCTAAGAGGTTTCCGTAGTTTTAGGCGATACCATTGGTGAATGTTGACATCCCTTCAATTTAACTGAGTATAGTTTTTACGGTACCATTGTGTATTAATACACAACATGATATTTTCAATCTAAAATTTCACATACACATACTACGAAGGTAAAAAGTGAAAGAGTTTAAGGACTAATCTGCATTATATCATAAGACAACCCTATGAAATAGAATGGTATAATCCAAGAGGCAGGGAAGACCTGTGAGTGAGACAAATCAAGCCTGTAACAGCGGAGAAACTTGAGTTTTATAATAACTATATAGCGCACAGAGGTACGTACTAACACGAACCCCACGGTTGATCTCAGTAATGTGTTTTGTTTAATCTCAGAGCCACGTTTTGCCGTGCTGTCAGTGCAATTATGGTGAAATTGCATAGTAGATGTCCATTTGCTAACGACAGTTGAGCTATCGTTAGCTTCCTACTAGCGTACGAACTGCTAGCTGATGCCGCAAAACTGCTGGGACTTGAGCAGGAAGAAGTAGCACGTTAGCTAGATGTTAGTTAGCCTATTAGCTAGCCATCCTATTTTGGGATTGGCATTCGGCTAGCTGGTAACCTTAACATAGCAATATTTATTATGCCTGCTAGGAGACTGCTTATTAAGTAACCGAAACGTTTTCTTCGTGAACTGGATATCGGTCAATGTGAAATGGCTAACAAGGTGAATTGCATGATGATGTTGCAATGTTTTCTCTGACGTGAAGTCAACTGGTATGAATGACGAGAAACATCACAGGCCCTAGTATCTCTTACTTACAGGTAATCTGTGATATTAAAGTTTGTCTATTATTGTATTCTCCATTCTCGCCTGATAAATAGCTCAGGTATTTTATTATTGATACCTAGTGGTTACACCAAAGGTTTCAGTGTCTAATACGCTAGTATCACCTCCACTAACTTAATCACTGTGTTTCTGTCATCTGTTGATACTACAATACAGTAAGCAAGTGAATAAACACGCACAGCTTCTGTTTATGTTTCTTCGCTGCGAATTTTCCCCGCAGTGTATGTATATTGTGTCATATGCACAAAACTTGGTGAATGGTCTACCAAGAATTTATTATAACTCTGCATCAGATTTTATAGTTGCACTATAATTAATGTCATGGCAACATAACACCAGGCCATCTTTCTCAATGAATAATTTGTTGTGTGAAATGTGCTGAAGATTAACTTATAAAACGTTTTTAATTCAATTATAAATGTTAATAATAGTTAATAGCCTCAAACACAGGATGTGCAAATGGATAGGTATATTGGACAGTGTAATACGTACAATTATGAAATTCAATGAAAGAGGAAAAAAATCTCCTATTTTTATTTATTTTTTTATTGTATCCTAAACTGACTTGTTTCTTTGTCCTTCCTGTTAGGCTAGAGGAGTACAATGTCTTTAAAGCCGCGGGTGGTGGATTTTGACGAAACATGGAACAAGCTACTAACGACAATCAAGGCTGTTGTGATGCTCGACTATGTGGAGAGAGCCACTTGGAATGATCGGTTCTCGTATCCTACACCAACTCGATGAAAACATTTAACTAATTTATTAATATATAGATCAATATTTGTGCCATGTTTATACACAGTAGGTAAGAATAGTAAATTAATTGACACCTTGAATATTGATATTTAGGTATTTGCTGAATGTAGTGTGTTATATGTCATGCAAGTATTTTCTTTTTCAGTGCAAGCTATTGTTTATATAATATACATATTCATAAACTGCTCCATATATTTATTTTAATGACCATTGCATTTCCTAAACTCAGATATCAGTGACATTTATGCCTTGTGTGTTGCGTACCCAGAGCCCTTGGGTGAGAGATTATACACAGAGACTAAAGTGTTTCTTGAGAACCATGTCCGGCAGTTGTACAAGGTAATGACTCACAAAACCTCTCCAGAAGTTGGTAAAGGTAAAAGTGGGGAATTTTATGACTGTATTAACTTATTTTAATACACGTAATGGATGTGTGTGTATTGTAGAAAGTCCTGGAGTCAGAGGAGAAGGTTTTAGTGATGTACCACAGATACTGGGAGGAGTACAGCAAAGGAGCTGACTACATGGACTGCTTGTACAGGTAACATTAGCTACACTTTTTTTGGACTTAACATACTTGGACTTTATTTGATAACAGTGAACCACTAGGCTACTGCAGCCTTTACTGTTGTCTCCATTTTTTTCTGTGTAAACATTATTTTTTCATAAGCAAATACAACAAAGTGATGAAATGAAAAACAAAGCCTTACTGTATTTGTATTTTATATATAAAATAAGACTATTTCCATTAATTAAGCATGTTGTGTATGATGGTGGTCAGCTGGCTGTTGTGTGTCATATGGTGTACGTTTGCATTCATGAGGAGATGTCAGCGCTGCTTATTGAAAGTTGGCTATGTCTGTTCTGGTCCATAGATGGAGGGTCTAGTGATTCTGTCACAAGCCACAATATTCCAGTTTTTCTACATTTAAGATAATACCTTGAAAAGTGTACTGTGAGGTGCCAGCAGGCATTTGGCACGTCTTGATTCATTCTAAATCAATACTCCCTTGGACAGGTTTTTCAGATCTATTTTTATGTGTACTCCCCACCAGACTGCCAGTTTATGCATATGCCTTTGTAATTTATTATGTCAGAGTCAGCTACAGAGAAACAGAGGCTCTTGGCTTTAGCAATGACATAGTCTTTTTCAGTTCTTTATATAGCAGAGAGTCATTTGTTTTCCTGAGCTGATCTCTATGCACACATAATTTTTGCATCCTGTCGAATGCCACCACAGCCTGTTCAGTTTCATGACTACTCAACACTAGTTGAAATATTAGTAATTCTATGAAGCTTTATGCTACTGTCTCCTGCTAACAAAAGCTTGAATATATTACAGATATTGTTCAATGTTACTGCTCTAGCACTAACAGAGATAGACTGTATCTGCACAGTCTGACTCATCCAACCTCGATAGGTTTGATTACAACCACCAAAATATGTAAATGTTATTCTGTATGGAAGCTGTCATTCTGCTGATTTACTGCTCACTTCCCATAAATGTTGAAACACATCAGAGTTGTTTGGAAACACATTTTTAGTAATTGCCCCTCAACCTCCGAGTATCTGTCATATGAATGATTGGCAGTGTTCATGGAAACTGATATTAAAATTCTACATCTCTGTGGGTGGGGTTCCTGTCCCAATGGAGACACGAGGAATTTAGGCAAGATCTTAGACCTCAAAGCTGCATGAATAGATTTTTCGTTGAATTTTCAAGTTCACAGGTATACAGCTACCATCCTGTCTAATACAGTTGCCCTACTTTCAGTGTCAGCAGACCCAGAGAAGTGTAGATCCATCTATTCATTGTCTGAATTTGTCGTTGCTGCTCACCGTCATGACACATTTAAACCTCTGCATCTGCTATGTCCAGAAGTCCAGTATTATCTGTGACGGGGGGTCAAACATACGGCCTGTGGGCCAAAACCAGCCCTCCAAAGGTTTTTTAATTTGGCCCACAGGATGAATTTGCAAAATGCTAAAATTTAATTAATTTAAAAATTCAGGTTGATCAAGGATGTTCAGGTTATTCACATTTCTTGTGAAAGCATAGTTTGTAGATGTAAACATTTTCATACAGTAATTTTACTTTTTTTTTTTTTTTTTACACTAAAACAAAGAAAAACATTTGGAGTTGTCATTAATTATAGGTTGTTATGTTACTATTTTACTGGTTTGGCCCGTTTGAGATGAGTTTGACACCCATGGTCTACGGTGTCAATCTCATGTTTGAGCAGGCAGTAACTCTGGATGAGTATTCATATCCACTGATTTCTTTCATAGAATATCATCTTGACAAGCTCTGAAATTCCTAAAGAGGATATATTTATTATCAGTTTTGTAATTGGCCAAGAACATTGGAAAGTTTCGGCTTTCACTGGCTTATCTGATACTAAATAACCACAGAGTGATTACGCAGGTGTTAGGAACACCGTCTCATCCAGCCTCCATGAGTGCAAAGGTAGCTTCTTGGCAGCAGCAATGTTTTGGTTTTGGTGTTTCTGCACACACACAACACATTCAACACCATCTGTTTTAACATCTACTGAATCTCCTTACAAAGACCATTGACGACGGTGTACTTTTTAGGTATCTCAATACTCAATTCATCAAGAAGAACAAACTAACAGAAGCAGACCTACAGTACGGCTACGGGGGAGTGGACATGAATGAGCCGCTCATGGAGATTGGAGAGGTAATGACTTTAAATATGAACCTGCACAAATCAGTGACGATTAAGTTTAATTCAGTCAAAGTATCACCATATGTCTCCTCTCCAGGATTTTGTGAACTATTCTGATGTGTCATTTGATCTGTTTGCAGTTGGCATTGGACATGTGGAGGAGGCTAATGATCGAGCCACTTCAGGCTGTCCTGATCCGGATGTTGTTGAATGAAATCAAAAAGTCAGTTTCTCATGCAGTGTTTGGTCTGTCTGCGCTGCAGTATTCACACTAGGGGTTGGCAATGTTGACAAAAGATCATATGACAATCTTCTGAACTAGAGTCCATAATCTGGATCACAATTTTTCTCACCTCTTACAATACACACTAGTTCCAACCGTATGAGGGTTTGGACAACAAGGTTATCCCTGGGTTTCTGGAGGGCTTAAGCTTTTGTGCGATGTTTTTTTTTTTTGCATCCTTTTTGACCAGTATTATAGAACACTTGCTAAAAGAAACGCAAAACAAATCTGTATAGTGTTGAAGTAAACACTATGTCCAGATTGTCCTAACTGCACTCCATACCTGCAATAGATGTGTTGTTGTCAAGTTAAAGTACACTAGTCTAATACTTACAGTACCAATAGACTCATTATAATCAGACTTGAATACACTCTGGAGTCATGCAACATTCATGTAAAATAAGATAATTTGCCAGTCCCATTTAAAGTTAATATTAGTAGAGTAGGAGAGATTGTAGAGAGATGTTATTGTTATATTTATTTATTTTATGACTCAATCCGCACATATGAAAAGCTGATTATTTGCCAACTTAAACTCAACCACATTATAAGATCAAAAGCTCACCCAGCACCAGTTTAATCTCCTGAACACTTTCAGCATTGTCAGAAAGGCTAATAATGTCACTGCTCTGCAGTTCTTTATGTGGATGTGCCATAACACTTGCCTCTGTTCTCCAGTGATCGGTGTGGTGAGAACCCCAACCAAAAGGTAATCCATGGGGTCATCAACTCCTTTGTTCATGTTGAACAGTACAAGAAGAAGTTTCCACTAAAGGTAAGGCAACGATAAATTAACCAATGGAATGATCATCGTCCACCTCAGATTACATACGTCCTCCGGGCTTGTGTATGTTTATGTGGATTAAATCCTAAGGGGGTCACATCTTCTTCCTGTGTTGCAGTTTTATCAGGAAATTTTCGAGGGGCCATTTCTGATAAAAACAGGAGAGTATTACAAACAGGAAGCCTCCAATCTGCTGCAAGAATCCAACTGCTCACAGTATATGGAGAAGGTAGGACACAGATAATGCATGTCCTATATGTTCAGGATGTCATGTGAGACTGTGAGCTGCTTCTAACCCTCTGGTTAGTGTAGGGTTTCTGATGCCAAACTCTGTGTGCTGCCGTGGAGGTCAATGTGTGTTAATCTGTTTGCATTCTCCCAGAGCTGTGTGTGTGTCATCTCGTGTCAGGCTGGTGACATAAGAGTTTTAGTTTGAGTATTAGCTTGACCATTAACTTTACAAGATCACAAACCCCTAGGCAGCCTCCTGTATATATGTCTTATGCTGTCTCTGTCTCATTTATTCTTTCGGGCAATAATCAGATTTCTCTGATAGATTTATTCCTCAGGCCTGTAAACAGGATCAGCCTTCAAGCTTTACTGGGCATTAGGGCTATTTGCTGAACCTTTTTTTTTTTTTTTTAATCTGTCACCATGTTGCCAAGTGAATATGAAGGTTGATATGAAATTCAAGCAGTACCAGGTTGAATCAGCATAGAACATTATAGACTCCTCCTGTCTGAACAGGCCCAGACACAGTGGCTTATCTGACCTATTTCACAGCTGTCTTCCATTGCCTTCCATCTTTTTCATCCTACACAGTCTTTCTGTGACTTGTTCTGGATTGAAAACTTATAATGTGCAGATTTTTACTTCAGTTTCCATTTTGGTTTCTAATTTCAGTTCTGTTTTAATTAGAATAAGTGGTTTTAGTTTTATTTTGGGCAAGTGTCTAGCTGTAGTTACATTTTTATTCAGTTTTAGTGTCATTTTGATTTTTCAAATACTATAAAGACTGTCTTGATTTATGGAAGCTGAAAAGGTAGGATGAAAGACTTTGTGGCATCAAAAGATTATTGATTATTGGCGAATCAAGGGAAATATGAAACTGATATTACCTACCGTTGTGTGTTGTAGTTGGTGTTGCATTGTTTGCTGTAGGTTAGCTTTGGTTTTCATGTTTTTGAAAGCTATATTTTAATTTCAGTCAACAGAATGATTTTTTTCACTGTAGTCTTCATTAATAATAAGAACTGTGAGTGAAAGGCTAGAAAAATGCACATTTATTGTTAGACATTTTAATAGGAAACCAATCTTTTTCATATTAAGTACTCAATTTTCATAAAAAGACATGAAAAAAGACACATTCATCTTAAAAAAAACCCTGTATTCTCTGACAGAGTGAGTGTAATGTTACCGTACAGTGTTTTCTGACAGAATCATACAATATGTCTGTATTAGCAGAGAGACCAAAACCTGTTTGAAACCTGTTTGTTTTTAGTATATTAATCATAAATGTTAAATTATTACCTTTCATTTTGAGGTCTTATCCTGTCGGTAACAGCCAGCCACAGAGTGTCCCTGTTACCATGGTGATTAACTTTCATTTCTACCTGTGTGCACTGCTTTGAGGCTCTGCTTCATCTCATGGATCTACTACTTGCTCCACCAAGTTATCAGCTCTGAAGTTACTTTTCACCCCATAAGAAATGCACATTTGGAGAATTAATGAGAATCTAAATTGAATCAAAGCAAGCAACGACCAGTTTCTGTTACTGTATTGAACACAGACACACACAGAGACCTGTTGGTTTCTTTACTTATTTGCTGTTTATCTGATGCTAGATTTGTCTGAGGAAATAATATTTACATTTTTCAAAAGATGAATATTATTAATGTTACCAGGTTTGTTTTCACACAATTATTAATTAATTAGTAGATTAATTACTGAGCAGATAAACAACAGTAATGTTAGTGTCACATTTATACTCAGCTTATGTCTTTGAATTAGGTTGTTTTCTCTGTTGTAGCAGCTCCACCTCTCATTGTCTTAGAGACTACTGTTTCAGGGTCTGGTTCATTATGCATTTGCGCACACACACACACACCCACACACACACACACACACACACACATAGGTGTATATTATAAATTGTAGCTGGTTGGTTTGGCTTGTTCCATTTTTGTTGCCATGTATTAGAACATCATCGGGATGCACCAAGTTTGCCTAAAGATTAATTTACATTATTACCAACATGGTTACTTGAGATCCTGCTCGTCACAGAGGTTTTAGTTCAGTGTAAGACTATGTCAGAGTGATTATTATTTTATACCGGTATGATGAGCTTCCTCCATCCCTCTCTCTTTAACCCGAACTGGTTAAGGCACATGACCATCCTCCAAGAGTAGGGGTCTTCTTGAGGTTTGTACCTGTTAAAAGGAAGTTTTTCCTGGCCACTGTCACCAAGTGTTTGCTACTAGAGGATTCTGTTGGTGTCTGTGTATTAAGAGTCTAGGTTCGACCAGCTCTAAATGTAAAGTGTCATGAGATTACTTATGTATGATGTGGCGCTATATAAATATGGATGGATGAGTGGGCTTCTCCACAGAACCACACACAACATGGCCTGTTGTCATGGAAGATGAATCAGAGAAATCGTACATTATACATTTATACCTAAACTTACATGGTGGGGAAGTAATATGCAAAGAAGTTTGTCAAAAAGGTTACATGTGTACAGTGAAGCTCATAAAATAACAGCTGCTGAAGTTATGAGGCCTAGAAGACAGCTGACAGTGACACAACGCTTGATACGTTCAACAAAGCAACACAAACGATGATTACAACAAAAGACAACAGTGCTTAGGGGATTTTTATGGGTTGAAAGATCAGCTCAGTGTTCTTCATGAAGTCAATAAAATTACAGGTTCTTTACATTCTTCATCAGTCAATAATCAATTCCTTTTCTCAATTAACAGTAACCAGTAGCTGAGAAGAACATAGGAAAAGTCATCATGGTTGTAAAATTATAATGTGATGATCATATCCACTGATCTCCAAGGCAAATGATCATCTTAGAATAACTGATATTTATATTGTGATAAGATATGAAATTATATCACAAGAACTATCACCATTGTTTTATTGCCCACCCTGGTTCTGATTTTCAAAAGGCACATGAGTCAGAAAACCAAAAACAAATGTTTTACTGAAGTCCCGTGTTTTGTAAAATGTGCTGACATGTACGTTATAAGATCTTTTTTGAGTAACAAAATTGACTCTACTATTTTTCTCTTCCCACCCTTCCTTTCCTGCAGGTTTTGGGGCGGTTGAAAGATGAAGAAGTGAGATGTCGGAAATACTTGCACCCCAGCTCCTACGCCAAAGTCATCCATGAATGCCAGCAGAGGATGGTGGCAGATCATCTGCAGTTCCTGCACGGGGAATGCCAGAACATAATCCGGCAGGAGAAGAGAGATGGTCAGACTCTACCCGTATTTTACCTTGTGCAGTTGAAAAGATATAGAGCATGACATATATACACACACAAAGTGAGGATTAGATATGAATCTCTATCTTGTGATGTTTTGTTTAGACATGGCCAACATGTACACCCTGTTGCGGGCCGTGTCCAATGGGCTGCCTCACATGATCCAGGAGCTACAGGTCCATATCCACAACGAGGGCCTCAGAGGCACCAGTAACCTCTCTCAGGAAAATGTTAGTATTACACTACTCTACATGCATGTTTGTGCTTGTGCATAGAGAAAATTCTCAAGATGCCCTTCTTTGAAGAGACAGCATTGGTGGAGATTCTTTAAAGTGCATTTACTCTGTCCTGTTGACTTGATATCTGTTCTTCTTATCATGACGTGTTCTGGTAAGCCCTGAAATTAACAGGGTTTTACAGCTTTATTATATGCATTTATTATCAAACATTTCCAGCTGAAGTGATCTGGTTACAACTTTTGTTTTGGTTGTGGTTAAATTTCAGTACGTTATATGGGTTTTTTTCTTTCCTTTTTTTATCCCCTAGTCTGCTGTGGTCCAGTGCATCGAATGGACTGTGAACAAATGTGACCTCTGTTTGCTAAACTTAGTTGCAAGGAATTCCTGTACTAATGCAGTTTTGTATCTCCCTTGATGCTCCTAGATGCCAACCCAGTTTGTGGAGTCGGTGCTGGAGGTTCACAGTAAATTTGTTCAGCTCATTAACACAGTTCTAAATGGGGATCAGCACTTCATGAGTGCACTCGATAAGGTAATAAACCCTGCGCTCTATGGCCAGTGCTTCACTCATCACAATTAACAGCAGCTCAACAGCAGATCAGAGGTTGTTTCTCTGTTCTGCAACTTCACATTTTGTTACATAAAGTAGAATTTGAGAACTTGTTTTTGTTTTTAACACTGTAATATGTTTATTTCTCTCACAGGCTTTGACATCTGTGGTGAACTACAGGGAGCCCAAGTCCATCTGTAAAGCCCCTGAGCTGGTGAGTGCACACACACACACACACACACACACTTGTAGACATACACAAACCTGATATACACAGTGTCTTGACCGGGTCCTGTCCCTCCTGTTGCTCTTTTCCAGCTTGCAAAATACTGTGACAATCTGCTGAAGAAGTCTGCAAAGGGAATGACAGAGAACGAGGTGGAGGACAAGCTGACCAGCTTCATCACAGTGTTCAAGTACATAGATGACAAGGACATCTTTCAAAAGGTGAACGCTGTTATTAATTTCCTTAAAAATAAACTAGAGCCCGACTGATAAATCGGCCCGCCGATATAATCGGACGATTGTAGCATATTACCGATTAATCAACATCAGTCAATATGTAGCCGATATATTAACTTTTTTTGCTGCGCAGAGATTGTGTCGCTGTGCTCTGCCATGCACTGTCCCCAAGTGCCCGGCCCCGCCCCCTCACACTCATACAGGGCTGCATGGTCCGTGTATTCGCAAAGTGAAAGTGAAACTGAACACGTGTTACTAACTTCTTTACGTGTCCCGCTGTTGTGAAGCTCATTTACCTTTTCCCTACCTCCTGAAACTTCGCAAACTTTCATTTGAGGTGGCAGAATGTTTGTTTGGGGGAGCCTTGGGTGGGGGGGGGGGGG
>JAPQRQ010000014.1:10931169-10952608 GCA_037367365.1 Apogon talboti | reverse complement strand
GAGCCCCTCCCGGATGTCCGAGCTCCTCACCCTATCTCTAAGGCTGAGCCCGGCCACCCTACGAAGGAAACTCATTTGAAATTGGAATTATAGTGGAATATTCATTTTCATTAGACATATGAACGGTTTGTCTGGAATATTGTCACTTTAGAACAGAGGTGTCAAACATGTGGCCCGCGGGTCAAAACCGACCCCCAAAGGGTCCAGTCCCACCCACAGAAATATGAATATGCAAAGCCCAAAAATACACAGAAGACTAATACTGTCAAGGCTGTTGCTGAGTGTTTACAAGTTGTATTGGTCATAAAATTAAATGCTACATGAATGTTTTGTGTATTTGTAGATCCACTGTGATCTATAAGTTGTAATGCACATGTGGAAATGATAAAATGAGGCAAAATACTGTTAAAATTGTTAAGAAATCTCAGGTTAGTCATGGATGTTCAGGTTATTTTTTGTTTAACATTTTCATGCAGTGATTTTTTTTTGTACCAAGTCAAAGACAAAATTTGCAGTTGTCATCATTTGTAGGTTATTATATTATTATTTTACTGATCCGGCCCACTGGAGATCAAATTGGGCTGTATCTGGCCCTTGAACTAAAATAAGTTTGACACCCTTGCTTTAGATTTAGAGCAAATAGACTGAGTATTTTGTGCATGTACACATAGTTGGTGACAGATTCACAGAGTTCCTGGTCATGTGACCACACACACTGCACTTGAAAGCAGTGTGTGCAAGCTTTGGCTCAACTCTGATTATTTAGCCCAACTGACATGTTGAAGCAGACATCCCTTTACCAGACAAATGGTCAGCAATACGACAGAAAAGTGTCAGACTCGTAAAGAAGGGCATTGTACTGTAAAGCTATTTAAATATACAGTATGTACTGTAGCCGTTCTACATGGGGAGTATTTTAGACACTTAATAGCCATATTGATTTATTACATTCCTCAGGAGCGTTTGTGGATAAGAAGAGCTCTGTCTGAATAACGTTGAGTCACTTGTGGTTAAAAACCACACATTGAATATTTCAAGCTTCCAGAAATGACGTGAATATTAAGCTTTCCATCAGTGGCTCAATATTCCCACATTAGCTGTTGCTTTCTCCACACAACAAACTACAAAATTTATTTACATTTGCTACATGTGTATTCAGCTCCAATATGATCAGGGGAAACGCATTAAATAGAATAAGTACTAAGCGGGCAAAACTTGAAGTTAAAAAACTAAAGGAGGATAAGTACATTTTTATTTTTTCTATAGAGATAAACAGTCAGTTCCATATTGAATCGCTGACATGTAAATAGGAATGATTGAGGAGCATCTGATTTGAAGTCTTGGTACATCTAACTGAATCTAACATTGATGTCGACCTTCATCCATGTCCTCATGTCCTTTTTCTGCAAAACAGGTGAAGTGAAGATGAACTACCTGTCCAAGCCCTACGTTGCTATGGTGACCACCTACCAGATGGCGGTGCTGTTGGCCTTCAACAACAGCCAAACGGTGAGCTATAAGGAGCTGCAGGATGGCACGCAGATGAACGAGAAGGAGCTACAGAAGACCATCAAGTCACTGCTGGATGTCAAGATGCTCAACCACGACTCACAAAAGGTTTGAGCTTTCATGTGGAGATGTAGAAAGAAAAAAGTAGTCCGGATTAATAACAATGACCGTAACATTTAAGTTTTCGTATACTGCTTACATTTTTCAGTATTTTGTGTGATATTTTTTATACAGTCCTTTTTGCACTAATTGTTTTTGCTGCTAAACAGAACAGAGCTGCTAAATGAATTTTCATTGTTCCTGTGGCAGTGACAATAAAGATGTAGTCTCTTCTATAATTCAACAATGTATGTCTTCTTTGGTCAGGAGGAGATCGAGGCAGAGTCCACGTTTTCACTAAATATGAGTTTTACCAGTAAAAGGACAAAGTTCAAGATCACAACATCAATGCAGAAAGACACACCACAGGTAAGATCTGATGCTTGTCCGTCCTTCCTGTGACCTCACAAGGTGTTTAAGGAGCAGCACTCACTGTATGACTGTCCTAACTCACCTCAGGAAATGGAGCAGACGAGGAGCGCCGTAGACGAGGACCGCAAAATGTATTTACAAGCTGCTATAGTGAGAATCATGAAGGCACGCAAGGTGCTGCGACACAACGCCCTCATCCAGGAGGTGGGTGGAAGTCGTCTCATTTCAATTCACAATTCAGTTTACATTCAGTGGGGACAAATGTTTTTGGGGTTTTTTCTTTGACATTGATGAACACAAACAGGAAGAGAGCTCCTTAAACAGCATGGTTCTTAGAGTCCAAGGGATTTTAGGAGTAATATGAGGAGGATAAGCAGGCTGGGGTCTGGGTAAAAGAAGGTCACAGTAAATTGAGTATGTGCTGAATGCTTGAATCTATATAAAGGAGGGATTACACTGTGTGTAAGTGGGGAGTTCTCTGGCTGTGAGCTAAGATTGCCATAATAGAGACATGTCAGGCGTGACCACCTCTGCTTTTGGGACCTTGTTGGAACACGTCGGTCACCTCCATGAGCGTTACAAGACAGTCCGAGCTGGTATGGGTCATTGAATAAGGAAAACAAAGTGATTATTTGATTTTTGTTTTTGAAATACAGTACAATTGACTCAAATTTTCTATTTCTTCAACAAATAATTAAATAAATACACTATGGATCCAGGTATAGATTAACTTTATTGATCCCCAAGGGGAAATAGATTTTTTTTTAGCAACTCAAGAAAAAGTGATAAAGCCAAATAAAAAAAAACATAATTTATAAGCAAGCAAGCAATCACCAGTGTGAGTCATCAGACTAAGGCGTACTAGAACACAGAAGTAACAAAAGCCCTGTTTTTCCCATTCTGATACCTCTGCTTCTGTGTATGAAAAAAACACATCAAACTTTGCTGAAAATGCTTATTTTTCCACTGAATTGATCCAAAACTAAACAGCAAAAGTTATTATTAGTTTTTGTACAGAGTCCAAAAATATTAGACTAATGAGAAGAAAGGGAGAAAGGTTTTGTGTTTTTTAATCATTGCCATCAGTTGATGTTATTTTCCTTTGCTTTTTTTAAATGAACATGCATTGGAAAATAATGTTAAAGAAATCCCACACCCTCTTGAAATCCTGATGTCATCCCTGGTATATTCGCTGTAGGTCTGCACAATTAATGGAATCCTATCAGCCCATGCAATTATGTAACTGCAATTAAAAGTTACAGATTAAAGAGGTCTAATGCCCGAATCTGCAGTAAACATTAAATTTGCATACAAAACTGAATCAACAGCTAGTTTTATATTTAGCAGTGTTGATATAGACCTTTTTTGACTGTCCTGTTATGATGGAACTGTACTAAAGCTACCTCTGACAGCTCCTCAGAGCTCTGTGGAAACAACGGTGGATCATTGTGGTCCATAACATAAATGGAAAACCATTCAATTTTTTTTTTTTTACCCAAGTTAATGCAGTTTTCAATCGAAAATATAGTGTTTTTGAGTCAATATTATGGAGTGGAATATTATGGACCTTAATTAGAAAAACCGTTCAATATTTTTCGAGTCAACAACTTGAGAAACTGCTTGAGAAATCTTGATAATGAAGCTGAGCTAACATCAGTAACGTACCACCTTTCAGTATCATGGGGCCAGGGGCATACGTCATACCCTGATTGGCTGTGGTTTTCTACACAGAACTTGGAGTGGGTGCTCTTGTTTGGTAAATGTTTGTTAATGGAATGGAAAAATGCCCTGTAATTGACCTTTTATTTTTGTATTTTTATGAAACAAAAATGAAATAATAATTTAATTTTAATGTTTTAAATTTGCTTTTAATACCTTAATTCCTAAAACAGACAATCCAGTGACCAAGACATACACAGATCAAACCTCTGGTCACTATGTCTCTGATAAGAAGTACATTTGATATGATATTGCATAAACTTCATAGTTTTTAGTTAATGAAGGGAATGATATTTTATGATCTGAATATTGTTACCTTCGTGTTGACTGACGTCTTTGTCTAAATCATCAAATACTCAATTTCTGGTTAAGTTTTTTGTGCTTGAAAAATCTAAAAGAATGAGTTAACATTGAATTAACTTTGCTGCTTTTTCCAACTGTTCCTTTGTGCAGGTCATCAATCAGTCCAAAGCCAGGTTCAACCCCAGTATCAGCATGATAAAGAAGTGCATTGAGGTGCTCATCGACAAGCAGTACATCGAGAGAAGCCAGACATCGGCGGACGAGTACAGCTACGTCGCATAGAGCCTCGTCCTGGAACGCCTCCACACCAACACTCACCTGTGCGACTCAATGGCAGATGCAGGTTTAAAGCGTAAAACAAACAGACTTGTTCATCCATTTAGGTTCTGGACCGTCGCTGTCTGTTTTGATCCTGTGCGGTGACTTCAAGCAGGACTGGTGCCTCCCAATATTTGAAAACAAGAACAGTCACCGTGTTGCATCAGACAGCCAGCTGACACCCACCACCCATACAAGCCCCCCCCCCGCCCCAGCCTCCTTCTGATATTAAGCTGTTTACAACATCACCAGTGCCACGCACCTGTGCGTCAAAAGACAAAAGAAAATGCCTATAGCCGTGCGAAAGGAAAGAACTGATAAACATACTAGTAGACCGAAAATAAAGGATTTTAAAAAAGCGAGAAAGAATTAGTTGTGACATCAATGACACATTGGTGGCTACACATTAAAAAAAACATGCTTTCTTTTCTCACGTTTGCAGTTGTTGTGTGTTTATTTTTCTTTCTTTGTTAAATGTACTGCAGTTAGGAAAAAATATTGTAATAAAACTGGTATACTGACTATTGTATCTACTTTCAAATGTAAAGAAAAAATGAGGTGACAAACATGATCCTGCTGCTTGTCAAATAAATAAATAAAAACACTGAAGGGTTTTATGTAAACATTTGTGTGTGTCTATGTTTAATTCTGGGTCCGGTTAACAGAGAACTATCACATGCTTTTTTATACACATTTGGGAATCTAAAAAAAAAAAATGTAAGCTTGCTCCCTAGATTACACTACACATGAAATACCTTCTATTAAAAAAAAATCTTTGCTATGGTTGAGTCACTAATAAAGAAAAACTTAGTCAAAAATGCTGGTTGGCTGTAGCTCCCAAGATACAGTCTTGGGTGAAAATGTGAAATTCTGAAAGTTAATGAAAAAATTATAATTTGTTTATTTGCTTGTCTGATGCAGCCACACCTTTTGAAAATGATTTTTCTGCAAGTATTGCATGATAACATTTGAGATTGTATCATATTTTAAGGGTATGCAAAAACTTTTTTCGACTACTGCATATGTGTTGTTAGACTAAAGCTCTGTGGCCTCAGAAGGCGGCAGTATACGTCTTTTTACGTATGACGCAGCGTCAACGATACTCTACGCGTTAGGTCACTGATCTTTTTTTAAAAATAAAGTAATTGATATTTATACAAACAAATACTCATTTTTTCTGTCTCTATGCATATGCTAGTCATGACAAAAAATTTAAATAATGTTACAAATAATTGCGACGAACAGTTGTTTAATAAACACTGTGTATATGGCTCGTGGACAGAGAATAGCGCCAGGTCACGTGTCAGTTCTGAATGCCGTGTCCGGCTGCAGCGCGTGCCCTAAACAGCTGTTGCACATCTGGACTGAACATGTGGAATTTATATGTGGAACTGAGATCATCTATGGGGATCCAACAAGAAGAAAAAAAAACCAAAGCGGCACATTATCCGGAAGTCCCAACATAAACATGACGTAGTTCCGTTATCCAGAAACACCAGCGTAGAAAGTGGAAGTACAATTAAAACTGTCTGTGCATGAACATATTCAGACGTTTCATACACACAGCTTAAAATAACCTCATTCTATAATGTTTATGAATATTGTGTTATAAATGACAGGGCCAGTAGACCTCGTGGCGCAACGGTAGCGCGTCTGACTCCAGATCAGAAGGTTGCGTGTTCAAATCACGTCGGGGTCATGCTTTTTCATCTGTACTGAGACTACATGTCGTGGAATGATGAAATTCTGTCTGTGAACTCTGTTTCAGTTGGTCACACAGCATGAAAAGCCAGATTATCGGCCACATAAATACCCGCCAACTTCAATGATTCCCGTTAATTAAGGTCAGTTTGCAGAGAAGTTCAGCTATGGCTTAAACTGCCAGAACGGGACCATAGGATGGAGGAGAGGGGCGGGGGTGGCGCATGTGACACCTCACAGCAGAGGTGTGAATGGCCCTAATTAACATTTGAATGTTACTGGCGTCTGCTATGGCTGGCCTCAGAAACACCTATTGGACATTTCAAGGGACAGCTCACATGTGATTGGACAGCAAATCTGTACCTATTGGTCATCTGTGTGATATTATAATATGCCCCGCCCATTAAAAATAATAACATTATTATTTTTGCTTTGATTACTGAGGTTTTTGATATTTTTTTTTTGTTCTTTTTTATTTATTGTTGCAGGCTAATAATTTGCATACTGAAAACATTACCACCAATATCAACTGAGAAAGAACACGACTGCCAAGATCATGTTAAATACAGACAAACTTTAATAAAATGCAGAATGCAAAAAGCACAGTTACATATTTAAGAAAACAGTGCCAATATTTTCAAATTAAAACGACCTTTTAGAATAAAAGAAAAAGACAGAGTAAGATAAGATAAGATGAGAGTTCCAAAGCCCAATACCACAACACCAATACTTCAACAGTTCCAGAGCACAAGAAATTAAAATGTGGCCTCCTGAATATTAGCTTTCTATCCTCCAAACCTGTATTAATCAATAATATTACATCAGATTATCATATAGATTTATTCTGTTTAACAGAAACCTGGCTTTGTGAGAAGGAGTATGTGCCCTTAAATGAAGCTACTCCTCCTAGTCACTAAATAATCAGATTCTACCAGACTCAGGCCGAGGAAGAGTTGCAGCTATTTTTAATTCATGTCTACAATCGAATCCTAAACCTAAGCTGAATTATAACTCATTTGAAAGTCTTGGTCTCAGCCTATCCATTCCAACCTGTAAACCACTCCAGCCTATGGTCTTTTTCATAGTGTATCATCCTCCTGGTCCATACACTACATTTTTTATTTATTTTTTTAACATTAGATATTTTAAAGAGCAAAAATTTTATTTAGTTTTTTTGTTTTTGTCTATTATTCCACCTGTTATGCCACCTAAAACATACAGTAAAGCAAAACCTGATATTGCCAGATCTTGAAAGTAGTAATCCTGAAAAAAAGGACACGAGTACATACACACAGGAGCCTTTATGACACTTCTACAGTTAGAATAATAACGTTTTTCCAAGCAGCCTGCTTCACTGAAATGAATGAGGTGAGGAAAATGAGGTGAAAAAGAAAATGGTGTGATGTAATACCTCTGACCACCAGTAGATGGTGCTTCACATCATTAAACAACGTTCATAAGAAGGACAGCTGGTTAACACTAAAGATACAGGTCACATCCAACTGATGGTCACTGTGATATTCATCTGATATTTTATGTAGAAAAGTAGAGAGCTGCTTGTTACAACAGGACACTTAAATCTATGAACACATCCTGATGTTTGCCTTGAGGTTTTGCAGCTTAAAGTCTTACCCCTATTTATTTGGGTGAGATTGTAGGATTACATGGCCCTGAGCCACACATGATTTATTACAAAGTCATTATCAACAACCACTAATAGGTGCCATTAGGGAGACTTCAACGCCTGCTCTGTTAGGGGGAAATCACAAGTAGTATCAGCAAGTCTCAGAATTTAGATGTAAATAATGACTCAAAACACAACACAAACTATTCCTTTTAGATGTTCTCTTTGGTGTACTGGCAGGTATCAGCCTGACTGAACTACAGTATATCCAGATGAAATTAGGGGTGATTACACAGAATGGAAATCAGCAGTTGCTCAACTGTTTCTAAGTAATAATCATTAAGAATGTAGATGGGGCAGATAGTGGCTTGTCTTTGTTCGGCATAGTAACTAAAATAATCTCCAGATACAAGAGTTAATATTGGCCTGTTCAGCAGCTGTAAAACCGGTAATGATTGATAGGGTTATGTTTTCATCATTCCACCATTTTCCAGAGGATTATTTGTAGTTCGACTTCTGTTGTACTTATACAAGTTAACCAATTTAATGTCAAAATGTTCACTTTTAATCAGAGGTTAGGAGTTTCCCAAAAAAAAAACACTTTTGAAAATTTTTTTCCCATAATGTTTTTATACAAATTTGGAATAAAACACAGAGACAAACAATCCTCACACCTAACAAGAGGATAAAACAAATACCCGCTCTTCTCTGATTAAACCAGGTAATCTACACATGGTCGAACATATTATGTACATTACATACAATAGAAAAAATTGCATCACACCTTATGTAAAAAGAAAAAAAGAATCATGACAGATCATAGCAACAAAAATTTCAACAGACATGGAAACTACAAGGTCCACCTACTTACAGTATATCATTCGCCATCTTTGCATTTGTAACATATTTAAAAATATATTCTCAAACACATGTTTTTTAGATTTCAAAATATATGTGATTCTTTCAAGTGTCTCATCCACTGAGTCACATCTGCTCTGTGAGTCCTTGTCCACATTGGCGCAATACACTTTTTGGCATTAAACAAGCTGAGGTCTATTAGCATCCTTTCATTTTTGTTGAAGTTATGTTTTTCTGGATACAGACCCAATAAGAAGAACTAACGCTTCAATATAATTTGTTTTGAAATTATTTTTTCAATTGTTGCTCACCACCTCTTTCCAAAACGTTTTGACTTTCCAACATAAACAATAAAAATGTGTTCTTTTACTTTCCATACATTTTGTGCATATGTCTGGTATGTTTTAATTATATCTATTCAGTTCTATGGGTGTAACATACATCCACATTAACCATTTGTAATGTATCAGTTTAAGGCGTGCATTTATTGATTTGGTTTGCACTCCGGCACAAGCATTCCTCTGAAATTTCAGTTTGCAGGTCTTCTTTCTAAGCATTCAGCCGCCTCTGTGAGTTTTCAGATGACTATGTTGTTAAGGTATTGTGAAACTCTAAAATAATACCTTTTCTTAGACTACCTTTCCTCAATTTTTTTCTAAAGATGAGTAAGAAGGTCAGGTGAGACCACTGTTTTGATTTAATCTAATAAAGTTTCGAAGCTGAAGGTATTTAAAAAAAATGTTTTTGATCAAGACTGAATTTAATTCTAAACTCATCAAAGGACATCATGGTATTTGAATGTGGTTGAAATAAATCTTGGATCTTTTGAATTCCTTTTGAAATCTATTAAAATTAATTTAAGTGCTGCATCTGCTCTCCCTGGAGGAAATAGATAGTTTCCCCCATGTTGGGCTAAATTGGGACAGTAAGTGTGATTCTTTTCTTTGATCATGTTTTACCATTGGATTTTAAACCTATTTTTGTCACTTTTGCAGAGTCTGAGTATATGAATAAGAGAAGGGGTAGGTGTAAACGATGGTTCAGTCCAATAAGGAGGATCAGGTGTTGAAAAATCGAATGCCATAGACCTCAGCTGTGCAGCTCAGTAATTTAGCAGCAAGCTTGGACATTTCAGACCTCCACGATCAAAAAGTAAGTACAGGAAAGACAAACACAATATTGGACCCATTTTATAAAATTGTTTCCAACTCCAAACCTCTGCAAGACATCAGAAAGGTAAGACCATTCAACCTTATCAAAGGCCTTTTCTGCATCTAATGATAAGAGTGCTGTGTCTGTTTTTTCCTTATTATTATTAAATGCCCTTCTTACATTATGAAAACTTTTGAACACTTTACTTAATTCCATGGCTTTTTCCATTTGGTAAATACGATTTTAAAATTCCATGACTTTCCCGCATTTTTTATGATCGTCGGAAACCTGTCTTTTTGGGGGGACTTGTCTTAGCTCTTAAAATAACTAAATCTCTAAACAGTATAAAACATCCAGCTTTGACTTGTTTAATAGCTGTACTAAATTGATAATGATGCATAATAATTACTGTAGCTATGCCATATAATATCTTCTCACACAGGGAAATCAATGTCTTTGCATGTTAAGTTGAATATATACGACCAAATCTGAAAGTTCCCTCTGAGTCTGATTTGGAGTCAGACATGCTAACATAAAGCCCAAGACACAGTGAGGTCCACTGAGACATGGCTTAATTAATAAAGGCATTTTAAAATGATAACAGAGTTTTTGTATTTTTTGTACATTGACCCTTCACCAAAGAGCACCTCTTTTACTACTTTTCATTACTGCCTGGAGGTCCATGAAGCGCTGCTCTTTACCG
This sequence comes from Apogon talboti, assembly GCA_037367365.1. Lineage (NCBI taxonomy): Eukaryota > Metazoa > Chordata > Actinopteri > Kurtiformes > Apogonidae > Apogon > Apogon talboti. The sequence continues at coordinate 10,942,250 of JAPQRQ010000014.1, read as the reverse complement.
TTTGGTCAACATCCAAATTCTTATTGTATTACCATATATTTTTACCTGCTTGGCTCCACAGGTTGAGTTTATTGTAAGTTTATTCTGTTTTTGTGTGTTGTCTCCCTGAACAAGAAGAAAACATCTGAAAAATGTTGTGCAGTGTGCGCCATCTTTGATTTGCAACATGCAACGTCTTGCACAAGACACAGTATGGGACTGAAAACAGTAAATCATGATCCCAGCCGTTGATGCCAGAGGGTATTTGATGTTAAGTGTACACCTGTGTCAATGCATGTCACAGACTCGGCTGACAGCCACAGGTTATCCACCGTTACAAACACAATGCCATGTACCACATGCCTTCAAAAACAGGTGTTATTAGAGGCTTATGTGATGCAGGTAAACATAGTAAATCACATTGGTGCATTAATAAATAATAGTCAGAGGTGGCTTTATGGAGAGTGTGTGAGCGGTGGATTCTCCAGTGGTGAGGTAACAGCGCACTGACAGACGGAAGTTTCAGGAATGACCCACCACACTCCTGGGACCCTGTTGGAGCACGTCTGCCATGCAAGAAACACCTCTGACAGATGACACCTACGACACAGTCATGCAGAAACACTCATGCTGTTTTGGTTTCCATGTCTCCTCAGTACCGTCTTAGTATTCACACATTTACATTTATTGCTTTCAAAGGTCTCTTTTTTTTTCTTTTCTTGAGGTAGCAACATATAGTTTATAGAAAATGTAGCCCCTATTAGCAGGTTTTGTTTAACACCTTTAAGCTATGCAAATGAAGCCTATTCTTATGATATGTTATGAAGACATATTGTCAAGGTTTAAGTTTGTAACAGTCACACTAGTTGTTCTCTACTGAATATTGTCATCATCAGATACTTACTATGGTGGTATAAGTTTAAGTATTTAACGTAAAAGTCACAATGCACTGGTTCGATCTTCAACTTTATGTATACATGTATTCCTTAACATATTATGTTTTATTCTGAAAAGTTCTACATATTTGCTGTTGTTGGCAAATGCAAAATTATGTATTACTTTGTTTTTCTTTTCTGAACTGCAATGTATTGTATTCCAGTGTGGACTTACAGCCAAGTCTACAATTAAAGCTTTGTGCACACACATATAAAACCACTTTTACTTACATTAACAACATGAAGAAGTATTCATATCCTTTATTTAAGTAAAAGTGCAATAGCTGCCCAGTAAAATGCTCTCTGTCAGTGTTGTATTATCACACATTGTGTTTTTGGTTTCCTGTTGCTGCTGCGCTCGTGTGTATGTTACGTTTTACTGCTGTAGGTGTTTAAACTCTCATAGAAACTAGAATTTGCTATGCACTGCCAATGATCGGGTACGGTACGGCTGCAGAGATTTCTTAAACTGCACACTAGCATGAGTGTTTTACACAAATTTACAGAAACAAAACACTTTTTGAAAAATATGTATGTCAATATCACACAGACGCAAAAATTACACCGGTTTTGATGTATGCAGTTTTAACAGGTTTTCAGTATGACGTTGCAAATCTGTTGAGCCATAACAGAGTTCAGTATAAAGATGCATACAACTGGAATACTCAAGAAACTACCACTCATGCTCTAATGATATAAATACTTCTTCAGAGGATCCCAAAACATAGGCTCATAATGCATGTAACTCATACTGAAGAAGAGGAAATGGACTGAAAGAGTAAAAGGTGTTCTGAACGACACCGAAGGACCAGAGTCACAGAGAGACAGAGAGTCATGAGGTCAGACACCCGTCTGATGTGGACTGTCAGAATTGCCCCGGCCCCCTCAGGCTGGGGTGGGGGTGGGGGTGGGGGGGGGTTATTGTACTGTCTGTGTGTCCCTGCCACTGTCTCACTCCACCTCCTCCTCCTCCCTGCATTCCTGATGTGCAGCGGACACTCTGCAATCCAGGACTCACTCTCCTATTTGAGGTAAATAAATAAGCCACTTTCCTCCGGGGAGGCTGTTCTCTGGAACGACCCAACAGCTTGACAGGAGCGGACTGTAAGGAAAATGATGAGGAAAAGATGTTGGTTTGGATTAAGTACTCCCATAAAGCTCATATCTGGGTTACATGAGGAATGCAGAGGAAACATGTATGATGAGGTCAAGAAACTCTACTGGAAGTGCAGCATGGAAGTGTTTCTCCTCTGTTGGCCTCTAGGGGGAGTATTAGACGTGAAAATACTGCAGGAGTGTGTGTGTTAGAGGTGCAGCTGTCAAAGTGAACTTCACCTCATCCGGGGCTGCTCTAAATTTAATGATTCCAGCTGAGACAGTTCAAAAGATGCGGATTTGAAAGGGTTTTCCAACTTCTGCATCAGTGGTGGAGTCTGTCTAAGTGCACATTTGAGGTTACTTATACTGCATGTCAGTGTTTTTATTTAGCTCCACTACACTTCAGAGGTAAAATATTCTCTGTTATTGCATTTTGTTCACGGTCTTCTTGTCCAGTGACGACCATGTATCTCCAGCTGTCCTGGTTCTGAGTTAAACTGAAGGGTGAAGTGTTACTTTTATGGGTTGAGCTAAAAATGTACCTCCTTTAACCAAATAAACTCTAAAACACTCTAGCATTCACTAGAAAATGCACTACGACATACAGTATACACTTTTTTTATTTTCTCATGAAAAGTTTGGTTATTGTGATGCAAAATTGTAGAGCTGGGATGTATGGCCACAAAATTTCATTTCAGTGTTATGGAAGATTTAAGATTTTAACGGATTAATTTCTGGCCTCATCAGCAGAAGACAAAACATGATTCAAAAATTTTAAAAAATTCTATAACTATGTGCCCTATATAAGTTCAGAAACACTGTTTTTTTCAGACACATTCCTCATTTTATTCCTATTTAAACACATGACTAATCACCTGGTGTAATCATTACTGAGTCCCAGTTACACTTTATCTACCAAGAATGAATTACTTTGTCACAATCATTTCATGAGAAGAGGCAAAAAATATTTTATTCCAACTATATGGGCAAGAGGCAAAGAGGTTGTACTTTCAATCTTTGTTGAGTGAGAAAGGCTTTGAGAAGAATAATCTATAATCACTTTGGGCATTTTTCATGATTTTTCCAACAGCAAACTTTTTTTGATATGTATCCCAGTTGTACAATGCTGTAACTTAATCTCCATAATGCTATATAATGTTATTGAAATGAGCTGAATCCTAAACATGTACAACAGTAAAATGAATCCAGAAATATCAGATATAGTACTAAAACACTGCCTTCTCCCTTTGATACTTTACATTCTTACATGTAGTGGTATATTTTCACTGTTTGTTATTAGTACTTTCCCTGAATCTGAACACTTCCTCCATTACTGTTACACATACATGGTGTGTTCATTCAGCTTGGCCTTGGTGTGAATTGAATATGCAAACATCTGATCTGGACTTAAATGCACAAACATTGTGCCACAAGGTCAGGAAATCAATACTACGAGCAACACAAAGACTCATTGTATGTTCTGGCAGACGGACTGAATAAGAAAAGCTATACGTGTACGTTAACATGTGCTATTATGTCTTCAAGGCTCTGCTTCAGTTCAGCTTCAAACATCATCCTTTAGAGAAGGAATTTGGCCTGATCACTAAAAGAACCGATCGTTTGACATCTCAACTCAGGTTACAGCAGAGAAAGAAAAAACACTGAAGGTAAAACATAGCAGTTTGTTTATGCATTATCTCTGAGGCCCTTTTCCCTTGCATGGGCTTTATTGAGGGGATTGCCCATGTTGCACTGGTGTTCATGTTCACTCATTCAAAGTGCATTGGTTCATAAAGAACAGAGGCTGCAGGGACGTATAGTAAACTCCACTGAAAGGTTGAAGCTTTCATCAGTAAATTGGGTCATATACTGTAACTCCAGCCTTGGGCACATTTCTCATCCTGAACTTCGGTTAAATAATTTATCTGTGACGTTAATACACAGTGTGCTTTGTGAACTGTTGAATAAGTGCTGTTAAGTTGGACTGGGGGTTTTCTAATAGACATGCGTTGATTCTTTCCTAGCAGCATATGACGACTACTTTGGCTTATTCTGCTGGGAAGTTCAACACATTCAGTATGTCTCATGCATCCACTCCAAGATGAAAAATCTGCTCTCTCGTCCAAGTGCTGAATCATCAAGACAGTCATTCGATTCGTCCATAAATTAAACATTCCTCATGCAGTCCAATAGTTGTAACAGAGCCAGTGTGATCAGGTATTCCCAGACTTTCTAAAACCTACAACTCAGAGCCTGTGTTCACACTGCCTTCTGATTTACTGCTCCGACTGCATTTTTTTTAATGTTTGGCCGTTCACATTATTTTTTTAAAGTGTGGCCAATGTTAGATTCCAGTGTGAAATGAACTTAGCCACATCCACAAAAATAATGGAGTAGGAACTGTTAAGATCATTGCTTTCAGTAAGAGTGATAATACACACAGGGACAATATTTCACTACAAGTAAAAGGTTGCATTAAAACCTTACTTTTAAGCTAAAGTATACAAGTATTGTCCTTATTTATTGTGTCATAAAAAGGTTCCTGTCAGTGTTTTACTCTTATATATGATTCTTTGGGTTCATTTTACTGCTGTGTTCATGCATTGCATATGTTGCATTTGACCTACTTTTTGGCATGTGAGCAACTCTGTCCTGTAAAGTTGTAACAAATCTTCATGAAAAGTGATTTAAAAGTGGCATTAATTGTGATCTGATTGATCAGACTGAGGTTTCATTGAAAAAGATCAGATCTGTGTGTAATTCAGGTTCACATATGGAAGTGGAGGATCAGATTCCATGTGATCAGAGTGAAAAAAAGAATCAGCCTTGGGCCACTTCAGCGTAGGTTTCTACACTCAAGGATCCATTGAATAACAATGGTCATATGTTAATCACTGCAAAGTTGTATCTTTTATACATATTTATTGTTGATTGATATAGTGCCCATAAAGACCCAGTGCTACTTTTGTGACAATTCCAAAATAGTTTTTTCTCTATATTTAACTTTCCTTAAGTGATTTATCATTATTATCATTATATTATTTATCATTTATTCTAACATTATGCTCTGTGTTTTGCATTTTTAAGTGAAAATCAGGTATTTTCCTGTATCTAATTTAGTGGTCATGTAGATGTTCATTGAAGCTCAAATCAAAGATGATGGTTATGATATCAGAAACACAGAAAACTGAAGAAAACATGACTTTTTCAGTAAAATATATTATTAACTGAACATAAACCAAGTGTTATCAAACACCACTGGTTTTACTGGTGAATCAGTGTTGGAGAAGGTGACAATGTTTCCACGGTAACGTCCAAATGGGTCATATCTGATGACCATGAAAAGATGACAAATGCATTTTACACCAACTGTTTACATGCACTGATAGGATTAGTGGATCAGAAGTTCTTAAACATATTAGATCAGTAGATGCTTTTGGTTACCAGAGGATGTTTAGGTCTTTATGGGACAGTCATTCCTTTAAGAGAATGTAATCCATCTACTGAACATGTCTTTTTTACCACAGATCATGTGCATGGTGCAGTTTTACGCATGATGTTTGTGACATGCAAGCAAAAATGTGCACAAAGTTGTGACAGATTTTCCGTCAGCTCTGCCTTGGCTGATGTTGGCAGCATTCTTAGTGCCTGCTCTGACATGTGGGCGCACTCGCAGTGTCAGTCCAGTTGTGCGCTCTCGGTGCACAGGCTTTCTGTTGGGAAGTTTCTGTAGAAGTGAGTCAACACGGCACAGGCAGGACGCCACCCAGCCCCGCCACTGGAGCTCAATGCTGGGCTTCTCTTCTCGGCCGAGGACTCAGGACACAAAGACAACTTCCCGTCGATCACTTCTCTACAGCTGAGGATTTTAGTTTGTTTTTGGTTCTTGGCGCAGCGGGGATGTTTATTGCCGTTTCGATGCGGCTTTTTCCTCATTGGATTTAACGCAGTGGAGGAGAAATGAAAGTGACGGTGTGTTTCGGGAGGACCCGGGTGGTCGTCCCTTGTGGAAACGGGGATATTAAAGTCCACAGCCTCATCGAACAAGCCGCGATGAGGTATAGAAAGGCGATCGCTAAGGTAAGTCCTCCTCTGGCCCTGTTTTTGTCACGTTTCGGTTCTAGCCGGACGCATCTGCGCCGCCGGAGCCTCAACATGGCGCTTTTTCTCGGGTTGAGCAACAGGGAAAGAGTGGGCAGAGGGGAACCGGCGGCTGCCACCAACAAACTGGAGCCCAGAGAGGTTCTGAGGGGCCATGGGTGAAGGGAAACTTCTAAACTTTTACCTTAAAACCGACACTGAAGAGTGTTGGTGCTGGTTATGGAGCGATCGCGCCAGTGTCTCCCACAGGTAGTTTAGAAAGTTGGGAGGCATCTGGGCATTTAGAAGAAGAATAACAGCGACTTATTTTGGAAGAACATCCAGGGAGTGTGAAGCAAGATGTTGGAAACTGGACCAAGTTACTTGCTCTGCGTGAGTGTGTGTGTTCGTGTGCGCCAAAACTAGTTTCCAAATCACACTTATGCAACTGTAAAGTCTGGCATCAATAAAGACACACAATGAAGTCAGTTGGTCTAAATGTAGTTTGTTTTATTAAAATGAATAATACTGCCAAAGCACCAACATAGTGTGAGTCAATAATAAGATAAGAAAATAGAACAGCAATCATAACAACAATTTGACTGAGTAAAATAGGCAAATAGGTGAAAGAACTTGACGAAAAAAGCAAAAGACCATCCTAGTGTATTTCCCATGCATATTAACTGTATCTCATTGTGATCTTGAAATACTTCCCAGCTGTAAATTCACTGCACACTCTTCATTTCTGTGTGAATTCACCTTTTCTCATTTAACTGTCAAGCCAAAGAGTTTCACTGTAAAAGTTATATTAAGGTACCTAAATGAATTCCCCATACACTGATGAAGAAACCACACTCATGTCCGCTTAATTACCTGAAAAACAAAAAGTTTTCTTAAGGTCATCCAAGTTTCATCTGTGAAGTGAAGGATGTCCTGACTGTGTGAAACCCTCCTGTGCCAAACTTGACTGAGGCCTGACTAGGACACTGATTGCTTTTCCCTTTGTGGGTTTCTAGTGGCTGCGCTCTAAAGCCCATTAAATGACTAATGAATGAATAAAATTTGTTACGGTTGCCATGGTTAGTGACAGCACTTTCTCCTCTTTGCTGGTGGGTGGTATTTACCATTGTAGTCACGGTAATGCTGGAGCTTCTCCCCAAGGGCTTGATGATAAACCAGCGCTGGTTTTGCCAAATTGGTCTCTTTTCTCAGGTGTAGACTCAGAAATCCTTTGTAAATCCTTCTGCTGTAGAAAGAGGGGCTGTTAAATTGGTTTCAGAGTGAGGTTACAGTGATGTCAGATGTGGGTCTGATTGAATGAAAAAAAAAAACAAAAAACAAACCCTTACTGCCTGATGCATTGCTTCATTTTAATTACCTTCATTTTAATGGAAACCAGTATGCTGAGCTCCACAGTAACACATAAGAAACATTTGACTCTCAGGCAATAATGAATATTCGCTGTTTCAGAGGAGTAGCAAACGTCACCAATAGGGATTTAGTAATTCAACATCAACGTTCACTCTTGCGGTGAACACACACACAGGCTTCCACACATTCACTCCTCTGTTTACAGATATTCAATGGTTTTCCTTGGTTCAGCAGAATGGAGGCGACTGGTGCATTGATCCGCTCAGTGGTACAGTAAATGTAGAAGTGTAGGCTTTCCCTCTGGAGAACACTTGGCACTGGGTCAACACTTACTACTCTATCACAGGACCAAGACCTTTGACCTGCAGATAGACACAGTCGTTGTATCATAATTGATATTGTTTAGTCACAACGGGCGGGTAAATCTTACATAAGTCATTTGAGATATCAGCTGGGTGGAGGCAGCTCGGGCATGAGGAACACACGAACAAAGGAAAATGAAGTAGGTGTCAAATGCATTCTTAGATGACAGTGCAAAATCAACAGAAGTGTCCAAAAAGTGATTCACTGATGTAAGTATTGGTACATCAGTATCATATGGATGTGGGTTGCATGCTCTGACAGGTAACATTAGTTAAAATAACAAATTAAAATAATCAACTATTTTACTAATAATTGGTTTGATGAAGTTTTCAAGAATAACAGTCAAAATTCTCCTATTGCAGCATCTTAAATGAATATATTCTGGTTTCTTTACTTCTGTATGATGGGTAAACTGAATATTTTTGTGGTTTTGGTCCAATCAGGGCATTTTAAGACAGAGATTTTGGCTTTTGGGAAACACCTATTGGTATTTTCCACCATTTGCTGACATTTTATTAAAAAAATTGATCCCTTTATCAAGAAAATAATCAGCAGATTAATCAACAATGAAAATAATTCTTTTGCTGTTCTAGCTGAAGTGTGACTCTCCAAAGGATGCCAGTGTGAACCACCTTTAGTCTTGTAACGGTGCAAACACTTACTTTAATGGTAATGAGAACTATGATTTCTGGCCAAACCACAAATTCTTGAAAGAAGTTCAGGTCTGCTTTTTGTTGACCTTCCATCGGTGTACTTACAGCTATAATTGTCTCCGTCTACCATCTGCCTCGCTCTAATGTGCTATCAAGCCGCTTTATTATACATGACTCATCTAGAGTTGCAAAGATATTTGTTACATGTATAACTATGACAGTAGGTGGAGAAGATTCTTTACTGGTGTACGATAGCATGTAAACATTCAAAGCATTCCATAAATGTGTGTTTTATTAACAAAATAGAATTAAAGTAGTAGTTATTGTACAGTAAAATGGTCGTTGTGAGATATTTTGGATTAATATGTCTTCTGGATTAATGTGTTTTATTGAATTTTGCTGCTGAAAATGTTCAAGATTGAGCTTGAATTATTCTATAAACTGTTGTTTACTTTAATCTACATCAATGCATCATCGGTGAGAACCACATACAGTATGTCTAAAAAGGTTTGTTTTTTCTTTTTGATAATACATTTCCTGGTTAGTCTAAGAGAAAAGAATGTTTTTCCAATAGTTTATCTAGCTTAAGATGGAGGCTACATTTCTCAACTCGTGATGAAACACTTTATCACAAACATTAAAAATAGTGAAGACCTAAACTTGTGAGAAAATTGCTGTGGTGTTGCCCCTGAGTAGCAGTAGAAAGCAGCGCGACAGAAATAGTCGAGTAAAATGCCAATCTGTACCCAAGTCCAGTACTTAGTCTTATTCTACCACTGTCTGTGATGCGTTTTTGATTGCTGTTAATATCTCCTTCGTTATGTTTACACCAAAATGTCATTGGAATTGCAGTTTAGTCAAAAGTCAGTGTAATTTGTGGGAGAAAGGGTTGCAGTGACCTGTGACTTCACCTCCATTCACTATTGGAGGTTGTGAATAGGCTGTAAGAGCAACATCAGACGGTGTGAGAGGCTGTGCAGCTATACCTGATCTCCTCTGGGGACTGTTGAGGGCTTTGGCATAGTCTCAGTGGGTTCAGGAAGTACGCATCAATCAGCCACTCAAGCACCATTAACTTTGGAGTCACTCTGGTCTAAAGTATGCACAGTCATGAACGATGAATGTAATTGGCTTCTCAGGCTTCACATCCAGCTTTTTCTGCCCATAAGTTGTTTGTATTGCTTGGCCGGTCATGTAATAAGTGCATACTTAGATCTTAGTCATGGAAGGAGAAATATGAAGATGTTATTTAGTGGCCTTTCCTGTCGGCACTCAAAGCACCACGTGGACGGGACTACAAGCTTCAGATCTTCCCTCAGCCTTCTACAGTTTGGTTTCAGTCACATCTGGTACAGTGTCACAGGCCTAAAAGAATAGAACACTCAAACAGTCAGACACCGGATCCATAATTTGTGGCTTTTATGCTTTGAAGAGCTGCATCTCTCAATCCCATTTGTCTCCTATTTTCCCACAGCTGCTTAACCTAAATGTAGGTTGGAGCCTTAAAGCACATAATTGCCCTTTTTCCTCCCAACATTCCAAAAAAAGTCAGGCTTGGAGGCATGTCACAACATACTTAAGTTGCTAAAATATACAAATGAAGAATATCCTCTGGGACAAGGCAACAAACAATACTCTCATAGTGCCATTTTACTGCTTTTTTTATGATATGAAGCATTCCTGCAGCATACGATGAGTGTGTGTCCTATCCTGTGGATGTGTGAAGGCTGTTCTGACATTAAGGCTCAACCAATATCACAGTTATTATTTTTATTGTTACCTGGAATGACTGACTTTGAGGGGAAACAGTAGCTCAGAAATAGGTACTGTAGATAAGTAGCTATTGGCTCTTCCTTGTATTGGTATTATTTTAGGGTCTTTAAAGAATCCACCTAGTATAATAAAGTACAAGTTTTATTAGATGATTTGACCTGGAGCCATTGGAATAGTTGAAATCTGTCTTATTATTGGGTAGGGTTTAGGTTGAGAGGTGTTATGTGCTACTGTCTTGTTATATTTATCTTAATCTGTTAACATTAAGTCTTTTTACAGTTGGGTTGGGCTGTGACAGAAGTGGAAGTCCAAAATACATGTACTCGAGGTCATGTGAAAGGGAAAATCCTCACAAAACCAATGTTAACTACATTGGTTTAACCTTTTAACATCCACGGTTTTCACGAAATCCATGTAACCTTAAGCTAGGGTTAAGGTTACATTTGAGCCATGATTAAGCTGGGGCAGTTTAGGTTGTGTTTCAGTGACATGGCAAACACCTAAACAAGGAGAGGATCACATTCAAGTGAGGTCTTACATAATTGATAATTAATTAATTGACTCGAATCGATTAAAATATATTCAATTACAATTTTCTTGAATTAAAGCTTTGTTCCCTTAATTTTACTAAACATTGGTTCCACTGTTGTCTTTCACACGGATGCTTATTGTGATGCACATGACACCAGGATCAACACAAACAGCATGGAGCATAGATGGAAGAGACGAGGACAAAAAGGCAGAAAATGTTGTATATGTTCACTTTTCTTCATTGGAACCATCACTTACTCCTTTAAACTTTTAAGCTTTCACACAAACATTAAAAATA
>JAPQRQ010000014.1:10908132-10931069 GCA_037367365.1 Apogon talboti | reverse complement strand
TAAAATTTATTTATTTTTTTATACGTCTATTTACTTTTATGTTTTTTGTGGTTGTTGTCTCATCTGGAATAAGGGACAAGTTATTTGTCATTTTCCGACATGTCTTTATTTTTTGCTAATTCAGTATCTGTGCCCAGTTTATCATATAAACTCTCGTTATAAATGGGGCGTGCGCAGTAAACCCCCCTCCCATACAGGAGCTTGGAGAGCCTCCAAGTGCAAAAATTTGCACCCAAGCACCACCTGCAGGAGTAAACCTCACATCCCGAAAACAACCAAGACCTTCCTCAGTAATGCAATGTCCCACAAGATCGTCTAAACCAGGGGTGAACACACTTTTTTGGCCTGTGAGCTACTTTTAACATAACCAAGACAAAATGATGTACTTCCACTATATATTAATATATATCAGCAGATAGGTTAGTATGTAATTCTACTGTCAGCTCCCCTAGTGGCTGGATAGCTCAGTGGGTAACAGTGCTGACTGTGATACAGGTGATCAGGGTTGGAATCCTGGCAGGAGTGGTACCATCAATGTCAATTAGCCCATAGGTTAACTTCTATTTTTTTAATGCCATACGATCTACCCACACTACCTTCACCCCTGGTCTAAATGCATTGTCCATACTATCAGTGGAAAAGACACTTGTCAAGGACATGCCTGACTTTAATATATAGTAATGCCAGTGATGGCTGGTGAAATTATATTTTGGTTTGCAAGTCAGTTTTCGGATGTACTATAACCACATATCCCCCACAAGGATACACCAAAGCACATACACCACTATTTTAAATTATTAATTTAATTAAACTAAAAATAAACAGTATGTGTCTTCAGTCATTTATTATTTTCTATCTAAATTACACCCACCTATCCTTCAAACATGCACATTTTTCCATGACTATGTTAAAGTCAGGCATGTCCCTGAGTGACACAAGGGACAAAAAATATTGAACTTTCTGATGATATTGAAAATTTTGGAGATGTACATGTAGTATGTCTGTTATTGTCATGATTCCTATCCTCTTTGCACTAACTCAGAGGTTGGTTTCTCTACTTTTCTGAGAGACACATTTTTTCAAGATGTTTCTTTGAACACTTGTTCAAGTTGAATAAATCACTCTTTATGTCTTCTTAAAGCGTTATTCCCACCCTGACTCCATCGGTGAAGTCTATCCACTGCTCTGTTTCCATTGTACTTGAAAGAGCCAGATGGTTATTTTAGCTGATGGGTATGGGCACCCGATACACTACTCTGCTATAAAACCACATGTATATGAAGGCACACTATTACAGCTTGCTGTCTATTGAAGAGGACACTTGTACAGGCAACTGTCAGCTTGATTGCAAGGGTTCAGCCTCTGTGTTGGCAAGTGGTGATATTTCTGTAGTCACTGTAAGAAAAGGCTCCAAATAGGAAAAAAAATCAGTGTCATATCACATATAATGGTTAAAAATGCTTCCAGTCCTACTCATCTGTTCTACTAATCATTGGCCCCGACTGAAAGTATGACTAGAGCCTTTAATGCTCTTGTATTCCCAGGTAAGGATCTAACATTAGCCGGTGCAGTGGTACAGAAACAGTGAAAAGAGAAAGTGGGAAGTGCCGCTGGAGTAGTTGTCAGAGCTCATTAGCTCACCACACTCAGAGGCTCAGTGGTTATGTAATGGAGAGGAGCTGCTGCATGAGGACAGGAATGTTACAGTAATGGGGGGGATTGCTGGGGAGGTTTATCATGTGTGTTGATTGTAGAAGGGTGAGCGCTAAAGGCCCTGAAGGATGATAGGATGAAGTGTGATTGACGGTAACTGAGTACAAGTAGGCCTGCGGGTTAGCTGTGGTCAAGCGGCACTGATGTTTTAGAATTCATTTACGACCACAGTGGGAATCAGAGCGGATGACGAACAAGAGAAGTGTGGACTCAATAACCTCTTGTCCTTCTGTTGTACTCTCCTCAAGCCTTTTCTCTAGTTTGTGACTATTGTTTTTCCTCCCTCCTTGTATCGCTATCAGGCCCTCTTCTCTTCCCATCCCGGTCGACGCGGTGTCGTCTTCCAGCCAGCTGTGTCTACACTTTCATACTCATTCCAGGGGAACTGTTGCCTGCCAGCCTATGGGTGAAACATCACATACCTGCTGTGCCAAAACTCACGAGTTGCAGTTTGCCCAAGCATCCAGAAAAGATGTTCATATCCCCAGCCTGCATAGATTAAGAATGTTGATTAACTCCTGCTTTTCTTCAGCTTATTTTAACTCTCACAGACCCAAAAGCATCTACTGACTGAAAACGTTTCATAACTGTTGAACCACTAATCGTGTCAATACATGTGAATAATTCAGGTAAAATACACTTTTTCAGCTTTTCAGCAGCAGCTGATGTCTTTCGGATGCATCCACTGGCTCTGTAGTGAACGTGGAAACACCGTCATATTCTGCAGAATCACCAGTACAACCCATGTAATTTGAAAAATCACAGTGGAGACAGTTGTTTTTATATAGAATTAATTATGTTTCTTTCGAAAAAAGTCATGGTTTCTCTGTTTTGATATAATAACCTTTGCATTACCTGAGCTTTTATTAACACTCACATGGTAAATTAAATATAGGAAATACCAGATTTTTCACGGAAAAAAATGCTAAATGCAGATGATAATGTTATAATAAATGGTGATATAGAGAGAAATTTATTTGGACATCACCAAAAAAATAGCTTTGGGTCTTTATGGGTTAAAATACATGCATGTGATCATCCCAAGTGTTATGTGGATTGTCACAATTCTATAGCAACAGGAGAAAAGGCAGGTGGCGTTTGTTGCTGTTTGGTGTCTAATTCCACATTATAGCTGGTGCAGCCTTTAGATGCAGTAGTATACAGTTAAAACACTAAGCTCTATTAAAATGTAGTCATCTAGTTTAGGTTTAGAGCTCACAGAAATGAGCCTATTTAAGTGTAGGTATTCAGTGTAGAAATTGATGAATATTGGAATGTTCTCAACTGCTAAAGTGAGTCACCTGACCTGGCACAAACCCCAAAACAAGCAAGAAGTGAAGCTGGCTGGAGTACAGACCTGGCAGAGATCCATCAGGCAAGATAACTGTTAATGTGTGTGTGTTAGAGACTTCAGACAGTCACTGAGTCCAAATACAAAATCTGTCTGCAAGGAAAACAAACAGCGTCCAAGTGGGTAGGATCATTAGTGCCACTACAGGTGTGTGTTTTTATGCAGTTTAGGGGTGAATATCAAGGAGAACTGTTGAATGTGAAGACTGTGAAGTGGAACCTAGGTGGCTGACTAGCTGCATTTATGTGGACCTTAAAATTCAACAATAAAATGGAATAAATGACTAGTCAGAATAAAAACGGTTCATCTATTATTAGATTTAGGCCAAATTGGAAGATGGTTTTGATCTGGTTGAGAGGGGCGGCTTAATGCAGATTACATATGTCTGTGTTCGTCCCATGTGGGGTTAATAGGAGGGCTGCAACCAATGACTATTTCAATAGTCGCCTCAACTACTGTAACGACTAATCGACTAGTTAGACTATTAACTGCAAAAAAGGGTCTTTCCTTTAACAAGAAGATTTTATGCATAACAACGATGTCGCTACCAACCTGTCATCTAAAAAGTTCTACTCTCCATTGGGATTGCTTTGGGCATATAAACGTACAACTCGTTGGGTAACTTTATTTAGTGTCCATGTAAATGATTAAGTTCACAGTTTGAAGTACTACTGTCCATGTAACTGCAGCTCCTGAGTAAGTGGCTGTTTGGCAAATGTCCCTTTGTACATAGTTTGCACCAAGGACAATGACTCCACCATAAGCCCCTTATCTTTTCCAAACAAAGACTCTCTTTAGGGTCAAGCTCTAAAAACTTCAGGACTTCTCCACTGAGTCCCATGCACCTCAGGTGTACAAACAGTAGATACTGTATGGTATGCATATGATATGAGGACAAATGCATGCATGGACTTGTGACTCTACAGAGAAAAAGAGAATATCAGCCACGCTCCTGGATGTTGGGCTGAAAGCACAGAGCCTGAGTGTTTCATACAAAGCTGGCAGCATTTCTGGCAGTGTTTGCTAAACACAGTGATGGAGGCAGGCCACATGACATAATGCAAACTGCCAAAGCCTGAAAATGCTATTGCAATGCTAATCCGTATCATGACTGGTATCTGACAACATATATCCTCTGTTTCCGCCGTCTTATACAGACTTTTCACTCTTCTGTCCTTCTAATTCGCCTCATATCCTTGGGGGAAATCAAAGAAATGCAGAGGTTGGATAAATCTTGTACAGATTTAAGAAGCCTTGACACTTGTGGGTGTGTTCAACACATGCGTTCCTCTGTATTTTTATTATTATTTTTTTTTAGAGATAATAATGGTTGAGTTTAACCAACCTGACAAATCAAACACACTTCTTGATAGCTGCCAGCTTGTGTTTTCCTGTCCCACTTTCAGGCTTGAGACGGCAGAGACTGTTTTGTTATGGTCGGTCAGTGGGTCAGATAATCCAGCTGATCATTAGCCTGAGCCGTTACGAGCAAGAGTATAACACCCATGCACTGCCTGAGCCTGCATGAATTAGACCTTGTTTGTATAATACTGTTCACACATTGAGGAGTCGCAATCCTGTTCAACAAGTGACAAATATTCCTGGTTTTTCAGTGACAACCACTGAAATATATAGGTATATGCACACATTTGAACACATTTGTCATCAATATTGATTTAGTTTTTTTTAAATGATATTATATAAATATTTTATATAATTACATATTATATAAATTTTATTATCTTATATTTGTCTGCTTCAGGTTCCCTCTTGTGTAGATCCACACCAGATTTGTGCTTTCTCATTCACTGAACTCATTTCAACACATTAAATAAAATTCATCCAGGAGGCAGATGTTGGGAATTAGAAGCAGTAAACAAATTAATTTAACAAATGTTCAAAAATAACTACTGTCTGTCAGTAGTCGATAGATAATATCACATTTCAAAACTGGAAACACTGAGTTGGAAGAAAAATAATTGTTAGAGAGATAAAAATACTTTCTCTAGATTTTTGCACTTTATTATTCAATTAAACATTTATTCATTAATTAGTTTTGGGTTTATGATTAGTGAATCCATTTTATTTGGATATTTATTTGTTCAGTTCAACAGTTATATGATTTTTATTAAGGGACAGTTAAGTCAATACATGCATAATGTGTGTTTAGTGTTAGATTTTTTCCACAACCTATCATTATTATATTAGTCTTTACAAATCTACTGTAGGTTGACCTCTGATAATCACACAGTAACATGCAACACACGCATTAAGGTCATTTAGTAATATAGGTAAACATTTATTGGCTAAATACAGTTATTTAAATTTTGATTTGTGTATCCAACACTTCACTTTTAACCTTTTGGCTGTATGCTGCCATTTGAACACGTGTACAGTCGTGGATGCCCAGACTGTGTTGTTGTTCCAAGTCCAGAAGTAGGTCTACATGAACACACACTGAGGTTATGTGGAACTGTCTTCTCGTGGATGTGTAAAAACGGCAGCTTTAATGTTTTTGTAAATAGTCACCTCTCTGCTCTGAACTAGTATATACTCTGTCTGAATTATCCCAAAGGCACAATAAACAAACCACTGGGTGAAATCAGTCCCTTTTTCCAATTGTCCCTCTATCTAAGTTCCTCTGGCACATTGACTGGGGGATTGATTGGGATTGATGTCTGGCAGATTATCTTGTGACATGAGCAGTTTTGAGATTAAATAAACCTTAACCATCTGGTCACATGACAAACTGATGTTCTCAATCTAGAGTCTTTATGCATTATAGTTAAAGATGTTGCCACTACTGTGAGGTCATGGTTTCCTGGGATACTGTTGGCATAATGTTGATTTGCTTTTTCTCCTCTTAAATGAAAGTATTAGCTGCTGCCATCAGAAACGGGCATTCAGCTGTGTCATAGCATTTTGGTTAAAAGCTATATGTTTGTTACTGCAGTCATGACTGTGATGTGATTTGAACACACTCTGATCTGGAGTCAGATGTGCTACCGTTGCACCACAAGGTGTTCTGTGTACGATTTATGCAGTTCCCTTTTCATCCCGTTTCTAAACCAGCCATGGTTTGGATAGATGGATAGTTGGCAGAGGGAATAAATGAGTTTGAAAACCTGTTGGTTCTCTTCTGAGACACATAATAACATCACCCTGAAGGCATTAAAGTAAATCTGTCCTTGAGGACATGGTCCAGTTGACTTCAGATGAGTCTGGTTTTCTGGACCAACTGCTTCTTCCACAATGAGTTTAAGTCTTTTAGCTGAACTTAAAGGTTAAAAGACTTTCAATCAAAGAATGATAAAAACTACATAAAATAGGCTTAGAAACACTGAATGAGTTGCGCTTCCACAGCAGGTGGGTTCTCTGTTGACCTCTTTTGACCAGTGACTCTGTTGGATTCTCAGCTCAGATTGGACAGAAACACTGAGTAGTAGTAGTAGTAGTAGTACCATGATATTAGTACCTGTCCACAGTATGGGCATCCTCACCATGAATAATGCTAGCTTCAGGCTCAGACCTCTCCTTCCTAAAATCAGTAATCAGCTCTTTATTCTTTGTCACGTTCAGGTCTAGGAGATTCTCATCACACCACTGTTAGAGCAGGGCCATGGCCTGAAGGTCAACCCTGAAAACACAACACAGTTTTCTTTAGTAATATGAATTTGTATGTTAAATAGCAGATGTGACTCCACCTTCTGATCTGAAAGAACATACTATGGTTATAAAATAAGGTAGAAGCTGCTTCCTTTTCATCACTCCTGATCTGCCTCACTAATACTCTCTTAGATTCCAGAACATCGTGGTTTTACTTTGGGAAACCATTCAATTATTACCTTTTCATGTTTAGAGCCAGATGGACAGATGACAGTTGAAGTCATAATCTCAGTAGTTTATGGTTTTACAGAAGTCAGGGAAGTCTTTTCTCCTCCTTAGAGAGGTCATTGTTTCATTTGCTCCTTATTCTTTGCCTTTTCCATGTCTTTCCAGGCATATTGCTGATTGACTGTTACTTGTTGACGTAAATCTAATGAAATCTAAATCTATCTCTTTGTGTACTGTCAAACTGTGCATTAAGTTATGGTGCAGTGGCCAAAAATATGTCTTCATCAAAGACTATTTGGACTTATTGTACTTGGATTCTTTGAAATGGAAAATCTGAGTAAGATAAGGTGTTGAATTAAATGTATTTGAGGCAGAAAGTGGTCAGCGTTATGTTTGCTAATTGTGGTAAAATGGAAAAGCACTTGTACCCTCCTGAACATGCTCTTGGAGGCTGTTTTGACAGCTTGAACTGTCTACACTTTGCACGTCTTAACATGGAGGCCCCATTTCTTTTGCTCTTAAAATACACACAGGCTTTATTTTCCATTCAGTAATGGTATATATGCCGCAGTAGCTCCACTTTATAGTCAAGAGAAGCTCCCAAATCTGGTTCTGTGAAGTTGAGCAGCTTTCCCCTACTATTTAGCTTGCAGTTACAGCTATACAATCATTTCTGAGAAGCAGAGCTTATCTTGAGGCTGAAATAATCACATTGGTTCAGTTAAACTGCAGTGAGTGCAGCCAGGGAGACATTTCTGTGTAGACTAAAAACTTGACTAGTTGGTAGAGTTTACATTAGAGCCGTATCTATCGATTATTAAAACGTATTTGATTAATCTATCGTTCATATTCTTCGTTTCGATTAAATGTTATCTGTATAGGTGAAAAAACAGCAAAATTAAGGTGAAATTAAGGAAACTGAAGCTTTGATTCAGAAAAATTATAATAGAATAATGTTTTTAATCGTTTGACCGTTTCAGCTCTAGTTTGGATATTACAATGGCTGTAATACTTTCTCACTGTTCATGAACATTCTTAACTTTCTCGATCAATGCTTTTAGTTTGCAAAAGGTAGAGCAACACTGACTCTTTTCACTGACCTGGAATTTCACTATAACAACTCAACCGCCAAGATATTTCCTCTCTCCAGGAAAGAAACACATGGGAAACTAAACCCTGCTGCAGTGCTGTTTGGCATACTTTAGCATAATACATTGATTTACTGGCTGGACAACTTGCTATTAGAATCTAAATCAGATCACATGGTAGAGGAAGTCAAACGGTCTCCATTAACAACCCTACAGATATTTGTGGAAACCCAAACCTGCTGCAGTGCTATGGATGTTGTTTGGCATCATATGGTGAAGGCTGGTTGGCCAACTGGCACATACTGTAGATGGGTCCAACATTAAAGCTGAGTTGAGGAAGTGACCACTGACGACCTAAGACGTGTGTGTTACACTCAATACTTTACATGATTTAAGTATCTCTGTAATTCCTGATGACAAAATACATAGATATGGTTATTGCAGCGTTTTGGATGAGATCCATTGAAACTCTTCTTACCGTTTGTTTTGTGTACAGTAGCTTTGTGAAGTGCTTCAAATTGTTCCTGTCGTTTATCTCATCCCACGTCTAAGTGAGATGACAATTTCTGCCTCCAGCAAGATCCAACTACGAGCAAGTTGTAGCAAAGGCCAACTATGTGGTCTGTGGTGTTTCGACATGCAGGCCACGCCAGGCTTTCTTGGGTGTGATCTGCTGTTTTGTCAACAGCTTATTTCTGTGGCTGTGATTGCAACTTCAGCGTGTTCCGTTACTAGATCACAAACACGTGTTTATCAACTAATTAAATACAGTTTGTCTCTAATTGACTCCTTTTTAGGAGAATTTAATGCATATGAAAGTATTTTCAGCATAGATGTTTTATGCTGGTCACAGTACAAAGATATTTATTTTAACTCACTTTAGGAAACTTACACATTTATTAACTTAATATAAAAAAGGTCTAAATGGATATGAGGATGAATCATACTTGATGTATGTAAATACTTAAAGTTTTTAAGAAATCTGGTGCTTTAGGAGACGTTTTGGTGCCCTCTTACATTTTGGGGAATATTGGAATATCTTCAAACAAATTATTAGTGTTGTTATTTTTCTTTTATTTTGTTATTCTGAATACAGTGGTAGTATTTGTAAATGAGAGAGTCAAAAAATGTAAATAGCAAATCACTTTTATCTAGAAAATCAATATCTTTTGATATAAAATTTTCAGATTTTTGTTCAAAATTAAATTTACCAACATTCAAATGTTGATATCTCAAGAACAAGGAACATAGAATAAAATAGTATTTTGTGTTTAAGAGCTGAACTTTTGTTCTTTCTTTTTTATGTTCAGTGTAACACAACGTTTTCAATGGGCCTTCAAATATATGGATATGATCAAAAAGGCTGGCACTGACTGGCAACTTAACAACACTCTGGAGGGGACAGTGTTAAATAATGCTGTTAAAATGCTAATGCTAATTAAAAAATAAATAAATACAAGCCTATTGGGAAGAAGAATCTCTTTGTCAACCAACAGTTTCTCTGCTGCCAGACTTGAACTGGCGACCCATAGGTTTTTGGTACACACATTTCGATGTAAATGTACTTTTGTCATTACATTTTATTTTATTCCCTGCTCATTGTTGGACCTGTATTACATATCTGGATTTTGCTTTGAAGGGAACTTCTTGGCAGTTACTGATTGACAGTTTCAGTGCAACATGTGGGCAGTAAAGAGCTGCGATGGCCAGGAATCGAACCCGATAATGTTGCCCATACAATTGGAATAATTTTATTTTCAGACACATTCGGCTTTTTATTCCTATTTATACAGTAATCACCTTTATGCTGAATCCCAGGTACACTTTATCTGTCAAAAACAAATCACATTGTCACAATAATTTCATGAGTACAAATTTTAGTGGAGGTTTAGCTGAAACACATCAGATACTGCTTTGTATTTACTAACTCAGCTTAACAAGCAGCCACACACTTTGACTCACCAGGTTCCTGGAACTTGGGTAAAAATGTATGCATCAGAAGAAAGAACAGGTGTCTAATTGTTTAGCTTTTGAGAGAATGCCAACCATTTTATATATGACGGCATTTTCACTTGAGTTGTTATTTTTTTTAAGCCTCTCATGGTCATAAATTCAGCATTTGTATTTTACATCAATAAAGGGAAATGACATATTTACATCTCTACTGCTGTGTGGCTTTGTTTAAACTAATAATGCAAGTACATAATCTTTGCAAATAATTATGCCAAAAACACCAGCTGTCATACTCCTGGTGGCCACCTCATATATGGAAGGTTAGTGTATTTTTTCTCCGCTTTACCACTGTTTTCTCTACAAACTACTGTGAAGAGTATCTAGCTTTTACCTTGCTCTGTGCTTACTTTCTTTATTAGCGTTCTTTTGAACTAGCATGTTTGCACACTTAGCGAAAATGTGATCATTACTGTGTGTGTGTGTGTTTTGTAGTAGACTTGGTCAATTATAAAGTTTATTATTAAAATAAAAAACCACTGTCTGGGTTTTGGCTGATGAAACATCAGAGAGCTTTTGCTATTTACCCACTCAGATGAGGCAGCTCCCTGGAACCTAAACAAATATTTATTCATTTCCAACTTGTCTCAGGTTTTTCTGTTTGCCTTTGGCCTTTTTTTTCCACTAGTGGTATCTTTCCCTGCATGACTCTTTTGTCCTATTGATCTCATTTGTCTTTCTGATCCTGTTTCATCCTGACAGTATCTGTGAGGCAAACAATTTATTTAGAATCGAAATGAACCTCAAAATGAGCCTATTTCATGCAAAAAAAGGCAGAGAAAATTGCATATTTATGTACTTATTACTACTTTTGCTGCAGTGCCGGGTTCTAAGCTTAGTGACAAAACAAAATACTGTACAGTGTCAGATTTTATTCTGGCTTTTTTATACCTCCTTGTGAAAATGCTATCATGTTGCACATAATTTCAGGTTTATATATTTAGTATCCTGCATCTACAATAGCATCATCAGGGCATATAAAATTCTGAAAAGATTAATATTGGAACACGATAGCGGGCATGTGGCTTTGTAAGTCATTTGTTTTTGATCCTGCTAATGCACCCTGAGTGTTTCAACCCTCCAGCAGTATGCACACACACTCTTTCAATGGGTAAAGTAAATAAACATGGTTGTGCACAGTTAGTACCAGCACTGAACCTCTGTCAGACACTGTTTGACCTATAATTTGATCAGTAGATGAGTTTAGAGCTGAATCCACTAATCAACTTGAATAAAAAAAAAAAAAAACTTTATTAAAATTTTCCTGAATCGAAGCTTCGTTTCCTTAATTTCACTGCTACTAAACATTGGTTCTACTGTTGTGTTTTACACAGACGCTTATTGATGCACATGATGCCAGGATCAACACAAACAACATGGAGCGTAGCTCAGAGGAGATGAGGACAAAAAGGCAGAAAATGTCTATGTTCACTTTCCTACATTGGAACCATCACTTACACCTGTAAACTATTAAGCTTTCATACAAACATTAAAAATATTTGTCGTTAGTTTTTTCAGTTGTATGTTAGTTCCATCTTACGTTGTCAGCAAGAAGACTGCAGTGCACATGTTGTTTGTAGACGTCATTTGACTTATTTGTTGTTGTTTATACATTGATAGATATTTTTATATATACTTTTATATTGTTGCTATTATTGTTATTTTTATGTAGGTAATTTTTTTTGATATCCTTTTTACTTTTATACTTTTTGTAGTTGTTTTATCTGGTTCTGGAAAAAAGGACCAGTTGTTTGTCATTTTCAGACATGTCTTTTTCACATTTACTTCGCTTATTCATATAATTGTTAAATCCAATCGAAAAAAGTAATTGATAGATTAATTAATTACAAAAATAATCGATAACTGCAGCTCTAGATGAGTTGGAGCGATGCCTTTTGTTTCAAGTAAATCAGAGTCATTGTGACTTGATTATCAACACTAATGCAGAAATATTACCCAGTAATAGGCAGTAACCATAGAAATGATGATCTGCTTTACTAAAGAAGTTCTCTTGCTCAGACTGAAACTAGAGTCGGATAAAGGAAGGAAACTATCTTATTTCAAGATGATTTCCAACCTCATTTAAAACTTGAAACTGGGTTTAGCTGCAGGACTTGTTCAGTGTTCATTAATAGCACTGGTTTAATTTTTCATAATGCTAATACTGCAGTTCCCTGGATGCACTTTATTTGTTCTGCTTAACTTATGTGCTACAGAAAAGCATCCCAGTGCCCAAAAGAAGTGACTGGTGTCTTTCAAATTACACTTCTATTGATCAGCCATAATTGTTTTCATGAACTGTTCCCCATCGGTCTGGAATCCATTATGTTGTCAAATTAAATCATTGTTATTCTGTCAAGCTAAGGGTACTTAGGCATTTCCTTTGCCAAATAACTGAATAATCTCTTCTCTCTGTGATATATGATCTTTCTTTCCTTCTCATTGTGATATATACTCTGCAAACTAACCTGCAAGCAGACCTGTCTGTTCACCGGTGTCTGAAATCATGCATCAAATTGCCATAAAAATGATTCATCCGTAAGGGTATGAGTGAAATTGTGGAATGCTGGGTAATATAAATGATTGGAAAAATTGAGATTTTGGGCATTTATGTCAATCTGTGTGTTTTTTCCAACCCTCTTCCCACTGAGATATCCTCAAATATCCAGACGGAGCTGTGAAATGGAAATGGCAAGCACAAAACTGCAGAAAAAAAAGAGATCCTTGACGCTGAAGGGCTTTGACACTGGTGACACTGGTGTGGAACATTCATTTGGACTGATTTATTTTGAATAAACAGAGCTGTAAGAAATGAGTGATAGGAAAATGTTGCCACTGGGCTAAAGTCTATTTGTCTCTTTGTGAAGTTAATGAGTGCAAGGGGAAAGTTTCTGGCAGATTTGATGTTTTAAGTCTTTAAAGTCAAACTTCCTTTTCTGGGGAATCTCTCGTCTTTGTTCCCAGGGCACAGAGTCAAAACTTTCTGTTGTGGAAATACTAACGTTGTCAGGAGTTCAGGGTGGATTAACTCTGATGAATGATACTGCTGGGTGATGTTATTAGCACTGTTTCTGTGTGTAGTCATTGAAGAGTTTACAGTCAGAGTGAGGCTCAGGTAGCCCTTCGGCATCGGAGGGTATGTTGGACGTTTTTTAACAGTTTTGATTTTGCCGTTATACTTCTCATTTAAAAACTGTTGTTGTTTTTACCTTGCTTTGTTTGGTATAATTTTTTTAACACAGCCTCACCGCATGACTTTACAGTTATTTTTTTTTTCATTTGATATGCTGTATAACACACTTACCTAAAATCACACAAAAAACATGAAATCTGAGTAGGAAAAAGTTAGATTCTCTACTGCTTTTCACCAAAAACATGTTGAATCAAACATTTTTACAACTTAGAATGAGCATATACATTGAAAACTTCAAGAACATAATTACAAATTTAGCAAATAACAAATTTATTTACATTAAAATGCTGGCAATGCCTCAGGTGTTTTTTAGGAAAACTATAAACAACTATTTACAAACAATATGGTGTCACAAGATGCCACACATCTGATTGGTTGATGTTGTGCACTTTCCACTAATAGGAAATCTAGTGACTTGTTTATTTATTTATTTTTTTATGCATGTACTTTGCTTAGAAGCCTGTTTTTACTGTCTCTTCCTCCACCAAATGTGATGACAATATTGGTGAAAATTCTGTTTTTATTGTGTATCATAGGTCTGGTTTTGGCCTTTTAACACTACTGACTTCATTGTATTATTTTAACATCTCATTAGCCTCATAGCGTAATTGCCTAACTCATACACAAATGGACAAAAGTATTGGGACATGTTGAATTCAGGTGTTTCTTTTCTAAACAGGGGTCTGGGATACCAAACAATAATGATAAATATCATAATATAGTTTTATATTGTGATAAATATAATATTGATTATTAATATTGATGTTTATATCTCAAAACAGCATGAACAGGACATCTTACAGCTGTAGCCATGTGTCCCAATATTTTTGTTCATATAATTTATAAACATCAATATTTCCTTAAAGTTTAATGGGAGATTTTCGGCCTAAGAAAGTAGATGGTTAGTTGTGGTAGAAAATTATTATTTAGTCAGAACACGAAAAATATTTAAGAAATTTAGAGGTAGAACATTTCAAATCATAGTCACGGATAAAAAAAGAAATACATTTTGAGGGGAATTAAGTAAAAACCATCTCTGCATTTTGGAAGCAAAGATAACAATTTAAACCAAGCTAACCAATGCAAAGCAATGGTATTTATCACAATATAAAACTGTATTAAGACGTTTGTCATTATTGTTTGGTATCCCAGACCCCTGTTCGAAAAGAAACACCTGAATTCAACATGTC
This sequence comes from Apogon talboti, assembly GCA_037367365.1. Lineage (NCBI taxonomy): Eukaryota > Metazoa > Chordata > Actinopteri > Kurtiformes > Apogonidae > Apogon > Apogon talboti. The sequence goes on along the minus strand of JAPQRQ010000014.1, from coordinate 10,916,690 downwards.
CCAATACTTTTGTCCATTTGTGTGTGAGTTAGGCAATTATGCTATGAGGCTAACGAATTTTGCTCTTTCCACACAAGTTTAAAGGAAGACTCAGTCCGTTATCTTAAATTGGTTTGGGATTTGGACGCCAGGGTGAGGATCCCAGACCAACTAAGGGTTAAATGACCGTCATTTCTTTGAGTCTTCACCTGAAGATTCATGGCACACAGTCTGATAACCGTCATGACAACATCTTCCAACTCTGGCTGATTTAATGTGTCCCTCTGGATATTAAAGTGACAGAGAACATTGCAGTTTGACCTCGGCTTCATCTTAAACGCTGCTCTTGGAGTAAGTGAACTAGCTCTTCATTGCTCTTCAACAAGGACAGTTATGTGGTTGAAGCCCAAGGCTACCAAGTTGTTCATGAAAAAAAATGATTCAGAGATGAGTCAGGCTTTTTTAAATGTTGACTGAGATTCCTTTGATTTGAATAGACGTGTCCAGAGGAGCACTTGCATGATGAATATCTCATGGATACCTCGGGAGAGCAACAAAGAAATGACATCCTGCCCTGTTTTGCTGCAGGAATGTAGCCGCAAGAAAGATTAACCCCTACAGACCCAGTGCTACTTATGTGGCCGTTCCCAAATGAATTGTTCTCTGGAATTAACCTTTCATAATTGATTTATCACCATTTATTATCATATTATCCTTTGTATTTTGCATTTTTCAGTGTAAATCATGTATTTTCCTGTATTTAATTCGCAGATCATGCAGATGGTCAGGAAAAGTCAGAGTAAATTCAAAGGTTATCATAGAAAAAGAGAAAAAAATGAAAAAAAAAAGACTTTTTCAGCAAACATGTCAGTAACTGAACATAAAAACAAGCATCTACAACCACTGTCATTAGTCAAACGGCATGGGTTTTACTGGTGAATCAATCTTGCAGAAGATGGTGGTGCTTCCAGGTTCACCACAGACCCTCTGAACATCTAAATGGGTCATATCTGCTGACCGTGAAAAGATGAGAATCTGCATTTTACTGCAAGTATTGATAGGATTAATGGATCAACAGTTATTAAACATTTTAGGTCAGTAGATGCTTTTGATCGTGGGTGGCTGTTTGGGTCTTTAAGGGTTAATATCTTCTTAGTCTTCTTCATGGCTCCAATAGAGAATAACTGTGATTTTATATATTTTGATGTTGCTGTGGTTTGGCTGTTGACTGATTAATTTACAAGTAGAAGGTCAAGAGCATTGCCAACATTTTAAGGCATCTGTAACATTCATGTCTTCTACCTTTTGGCAAATTCATTCAGACAGGATCATTATCTTTATTTATTTTTATTATAAAGAATTTAGACTAAAAGTTCAAAGGGTTTAGGAGTGTCGCCAATGATAAACACACCACTGAATATAATGCATGCGGTTACTGCTAAAATTCTGCACGGTTTCGTATCTTTTTGTAGATCCTTCCAAACCACTCAGCTGTGAGATGTAAGTTGTGTGTATACCAGGTAACTACACACTCGCTTTACACTGTAGTTGTGCAAACGTCATAAATGCCTCCCATCTGGTTTTGATGGACAACACAGAGATTTCGTTTGGAGAATTTCACTGATGAATATGTAAAGTTGTGGATTTATCTGTGCAGAGTAATTTCCTGCCCAGACATTTTTTCTGGTCAAAGAACATGTTGCGGGATGATTAGTCTTTGCTTGGACCTTGAAATGGGGTCATTGGGTACAGACTAAAGAAGTGTGGTTGAAAGACATGGGAACTATGTAAATGTGAAATGGGGTTGGTCACAGTGTTTTCATGTGTTACCCTGAACTTTTCTGTGTCTATTCTTGTCTATTAAATCAAAACTACTTTTAACTGTAACTTTCCACAGTAGACACATCTACCCATGTAAAACTGTACTGTAATCTAGTACAGTTTTACATATAGATACTATTATAGTATCTATATATAGTATATACAGTAGCTCTTTTGTGTTTGTCTCCCATCTGTACTGTCTGACATGTGATTCTACTTCTTCTGTAACTATTACTTACTATTATATTATTTTTTGTATTATCTTTTTCCTGATGTTGCCTTGATCAGTACATTTTCATCTAATCTAATATGAGAAGTTGAAAAAGCAGCGAGTGATTTGCGTTTAAAGATCGTACATCCATCCATTTTCTGTGGGAAGCTGACTCGTAGTCTTTTTGTCTGTTTCAACAATAAGAAGTGAAGGTTTGTGTGCTCTACATCATTTCTCTCCCTAAACATTGAGAAATAATTCAAGCTTGAAAATGGAATTGGAAACATAATTAGATGATCCTTCTGGGCTCAGAGTTGCAGCACATCGATAACAGATGAGTATTCTTCTCATCTGTTTTGTGGGAGGTTGCTGAGTTGCCGCTGACATGTCAACCACCTCGCAGCCTGTGATTAAGGCTTTAGCCGTCGCAGCCTGGAGGAAGGAGAGAGCCTGCAAATAGCATCTACTTCCTGTAAACAGATCATCATATCTTAGAATTGTCTGGCTAAAATATAGCCAAAAAAACCCGAAAAGATATCTGCTCTTGAAATCTTCAGAGGATGGAATGTAAATGTACTGCATAATGGCAGGATGAAACTAAAGCGTCATTTATTAATACTGAAGGTGTTATTGAGCGATAAACTCTGAAAATACAGTGATAATTAATATTAGAGCTGCAGCTATTGATTATTTTCATAACTGGTTAATCTATTGATTATTTTCTTAGATTCAATTTGATTAAATGATTTTTTGAGTAGGTGAAAAAAATAAAAATGTGAAAAAGGCATGTCTGAAAATGACAAACAACTTGTCCTTTATTCCAAAACCAGCACAAACAACAACCACAAAAAGTATAAAAGTAAAAGGATATGTAAATAATATCTATATAGAAATAACAAAAATAACAACAGTTTAAAAGTATATATAAAAATACCTGGAGATATATATAAATAGCAACAACAACAATAACATAAAAGTATATATAAAAGTTTCTATAGATATAAACCACAACAAACAAGTCAAATGACATCTATAAACAATATGTGCACTGCAGTCTTCAACACATTACCAACAACTTAAGATGGAACTAACAACTCTGTGCATCATGTGTCTTAATAAGCGTCTGTGTGAAACATAACTGCACAATGAAGGAAATGAATCTTTGATTCAGGAAAACTGTTGTCAAATAAGTTTTTGATTTGATTTGAGTTGATTAATTGATTAATCTTTTCAGCTCTTATTATTATTATTATTATTATGTCATTTTTCTTGTTGACTACTTTGTGCATCCTTACTCGTGTCTCTTATTTTTTTTTGTTTTTTTGAAGACATCTACTGGAACAGTCAGAAATCATGCTGTCATTCCCAATATGAGGAAAGTCTGCTGTGGGAAAAACATTGGTCAATATTGTGAGGATGATGTGAGCTGCAAACAAATCCCAACATTACCAACGGCTCCCTGAGGCTTCTGTTAACCAATCAAACTGCTGTGTAAAGGCATGTGTCATGTGTTAGTGTTTGATGATTAATATGATTTACCAGGTTAGTTTGAACTTTGAACATCTACACATGTACGTGTGTTTTAATTTTAATATGGATATTACCAGACTGAGTTTTTTGCTGTTTTCATAGTTCTATAGGGAATGTCGGATATAACAGGAGCTCAGTCAGTTTTCTTTGTCGGAGGCTGACTGGCAGTGGGTGTTAGGTGTCATAGATCACATTACACCACAGTCTGACTGGTTTACCTCTGACAGAACAACACCTTGAATGTGTTTGTGTGGACATCTGCTTACACACAAATGAGTCTGATTACTGTGCAACTACAAAGCAAGACTGTGTCAGCACCCCCCATCCGTACAGTACATCTGTCAGACATGGCCACATTCTTACTAGTTATTTGTTTTTGCTTGGGCATGTCGCTGTGAGAGTGAGAGTGGGTCTGGATTTGCATGTGTGATTCTGCATACGAACCATGAGGTTTAGGTGATGAACCTGGTTGAGCCGGTTTCTTTTTGACAGTGTCAACCCAGTGTCTGTCAAGCGAATAGATTTCCCAGCAACCCTCCTCTTTGCAAATGACAGAATACCCTGAAGCGCAAAGACTTTCATCAGCTCTTTTCAATCTGCTGCCTGCACTGTTCCCAAGGAAAACTCCAACATGCCCCTATAGCATGAAGTGGATTTCCAAATGTAGTCATCAAAGAGCACATACTGTACATTTTCACCATATACTGATCCATGTGATTTCCTTGCAGCTGCATAGCATAAAGTGTTTGGCATGAATTAGAGCTGCACCTATCGATTATTTTTGTAATAATTTAAAGTATTTTCTTTGATTTGATTCAATTAAATGATTATTTGAACGGGTGGAAAGAAATAGTAAAAATGTGAAAAAGACATGTCAGAAAATGACAAACAACGTGTCCTTTACTCTAGAACCAGATGAAACAACAACCACAAAGAATATAAAAGTACAATAATACATGAAAAATAACTATATAGAGATAACAACAATAACAACAGCATAAAAGTACAGATAAAAATATCTATAGGTAAAACAACAACAAACAAGTCAAATGACATCTACTAACAATATGTGCACTGCAGTCTTCAACACATTTGGATCCAACTTACTAAACAAGATAAGATGGAACTGACATACAACTTAAAAAGATAAAACTAAATATTTTTTATGTTTGTGTGAAAGCTTAAAAGTTTAAAGGAGTAAGTGATGGTTCCAATGAAGAAAAGTGAGCACAGACATTTTCTGCCTTGTTGTCCTCGTCTCTTCAGTCTACGCTCCATGTTGTTTGTGTTGATCCTGGCGTCATGTGCGCCACAATAAGCGTCCGTGTGAAACACAACAGTGGAACCAATGTTTAGCGGCAGCGAAAGTAAGGAAACAAAACTTTGATTTAGGAAAATTGGAATCGAAAATTCTTTTTAATCGATTTGAGTAGATTAATTGATCGCTCGTATCAGTTCTAGTGTGAATCCGTCACATACTCTACTTTTGGTTTGTTTGGCAGTGCAAGCGCAGGTAAACTCACCTCACTTTAACTCCCACTCTGAAGGATCTAGATCCATGTTTGTTGTTTACCTTGGGATGGTCTTGCTACATGTCTACCGTTCGATCAGCGCTACCACTCAAAGATGTGCCTGAACCCTGGAGGCAGAGGGAAACAAGGCAATTTCTCCTTTCACTGACTCTCTTTTCACACCAAGCCTTCAACTCTGGTGGTCCTAAATAGAGATTGATGGGGCTCTGCTCCATCACTCCCTGACTTTAATGAGAGTAGCTTTAGTGAAAGTACTGGGTGGAAGGAGGGGGGAGAACGAGCTACGGAGCAGTGGGGGGTTGTAGACATGAAGATACAATACCACTGACATCACCTTCCTGCATCTCTAATTCAGCCACAGAAAACTGGCACACACTGGCCGATGGAGTCACTGGAATGAATTTTGGATTTGTTCATTGTGGTTGTAGTGTAAGTTGGATGCTGGTAGGCTTTTGTTAAAGCAAAGCAATAAGCAGGAAATGAATTAAGAGTAATAACACACTATGAAATACAGCTGAAATGATTCATTGAATTAATTAAATCAACTCAAAACTATTTAAAAAAATTACAATTTTCCAGAATCGAAGTTTCGTTTCCTTCATTTTGCTGCAGCTAAACATGGGTTCCCCTGTTTTGTTTCATACAGACGCTTATTGTGACGCACATGATGCCAGGATCAACACAGTTATATATTAGTTCCATCTTAAGTTGTTAGTAAGTTGGATACAAATGTGTTGAAGACTGCAGTGCACAGATGTCATTTGACTTGTTTGTTGTTGTTGTTTATTTTTATATATATACTTTTATGCTGTTGTTATTGCTGTTATTTCTATATATCTGTAGATATTTTTAATATATGCTTTAACTTTTATACTGGTTGTGGAATACAACACAGGTTGTTTGTCATTATCTGACATGTCTGTTTCACATTTTTACTATTTTTTATTTATTTTTTTTTGCCTTGTCAAATAATCATTTAATCGATTATGAAAGTAATCAATAGCTGCAGCTCTACTACAAAACTTAAACCTGTTTATATGAAAGCGTGCTCTAGTAGTGGGTTTGCATCGACCCTGCTGGTTATTTTAGCAACACACTAGTGGCTTTTCCATTGGCTATATGCACAAAACTTTATCGAAATTTACTAAATGTTGAAAAAACAGGACTGTGTAATGTCTGTTTTTCCATTAAATCACAAATGCAATTATTTGTTTATTATTGCGAGATGTCACGAGAAGTCATTCCATAAACATGGCAATGAACATAAATATCACCTTGATTTACAAATATATTCATTGTTATTATATATAACCCCTCTATTCTGTACTAAATTCAAAAAGGATTTGGTTTCCTCATGTGTCCACACATACATGTTTGTTTTAAAACTCTTTTTCGTTCGTAACATCTGTCCGTTTTTTTTTGTTCAAGAGTTGTGGATAAAGGTCTTTCCATTGCAGTTTTGCGCAATATACCAATTTCACTACGCCTGAAAAACCACTTCTTGCCGATGCAAAAACTTTTCATCAAAAAACGAGAGTTTTGGCGAAATTGCCAGTTTTCCATGAGGCACATTTTTATGCGCAAGTTATATTTGCACAATTTGAGGGTCAGTGGAATTGTGGCTACTGTCTTTTAAAAGACATTTATTGAGATGAGTTGTCGTTAAACTCCTGCTCCAGACCAGTATGTTCTGACATTACGTATTGGGTGTATGGGTGCGCATGCACATGCATATCAACGTTTCTCTTCTCTCTGGTGTAATTTTGTCCCTAATTCACTTGTCGATAAACACTGAGCTCATTAGGTTTAACCTTGCAGCACAGCCTCCGGTGTTCTTTGTCAACGTCTTCTTTATTTTCTCATTCCTCTCTCTTCACCTTTCCATGTTATCTTCCCTCTTTCATCCCCACCCTGTTCTTTTGTCCTCATTCATTTTGAGGTGACGTGAATTCATACGCAACATAATAATATACTATTACTTAATGAAAGTTTAATGAAAATCTCAAAGACTATTTTGAAGATGGTGTTAAGAGATAGAAGCACAAAATGTTAATGGTACATCATGTTGAGACGTGAAACGGAGGCAGTACAATACATTGTGAGGTTTAGAAGGCTGCACCTATGGCAGACAGGAGAGTGGCAGCCTTCAGATACTACACACTCAGTATTATTTCACGTCTATACTTTACTCTATATATTTTCCAGCTGGTATTCATGTGGAGATGATCAAATCCATGTGAACACACAATGTGCTTCAGCGTTTTTCAGTTCACATGAAAACCCCTGTCTTACTGCGTGTCTTCAATGGCACTGCTTGTCTCTTCATAGGTCATTAGTTGTGGGTGGGTACCCTTAGAGTTAAATATAATGTTATTATGTTTGGAAGAGTTGGTTTCCATTAAATGGGCAACATGGGAAAATCTGAAAATTAGAAAGTAGAAACACAAGAAGGACACATCCTGTTTTTGGGGGTTTGGGGTTTTCCTCTTTTTGACACTTTACACTGTTTCAGAGAGTGGGAAAGTTGCACCGGATTATGATTGTAGTATATTATAAGATGTTTAAAGCCAAGTTTTGTTTTTGGCTGAGATAGAGACAAATAGAATAAATACAGACATTGATGGAGAAGATTATTTGGCAGACTTGTCTCTATGATGACAGTTTAATGTGTTACTTTTTTTCTTTTGTGTTCAAGACGTCATCGCAGTTTTAGGTGACGAGGCCTGGGTTATAAATGCAGCTACACACATACACGTAATCAAAGTTGCACATAAACAAAAGGCTGTGCATACAGTATGTTCGATGTACCAAAATCACAGAGCAGCATGATTAGAAATGGGCTGGTCAGTGGACATGGGCCTTTATTGTATCTTAATACAATGATCTGAATGTGACCAAACTGCAGGATATCTCATGTCAGCGTTCAGGATTTTGTCATGATTACATTTAATAGTGCAAACAGTGACACAAATCCATAAAATCTGTCCCAGTCAAACTACACAAACACCACTGCACATGTGCAACAGGAGGCTGTTGACTGAGTGTATCAGGCATCACTGTCCAACATCGGCTTTGAACGCATCTTGTATTACCAAGTGTCAATACATTCTTCTAGTTAACAAAAGGTACACACTGTGATCTTAACACCTTTAATTCAATGTGCGTAAACAAGATTACCCTTCTCTCCTTTTTATTTCACGTCAGACATTTTCTAAGTTTGGCTCAAGATGTTTTAACTTTGATATGTGGTCATGCTGTCTGGAAATCTAAGTAGACGTCTTTTTTTTCTTGCTATATGTATCAAGCATAAATTCAATGAAAACAAATTTGTGCACATAACAAAAAAACTATTGAGGCTAGAGATAAGGAGAAAGTCCTAGTAGTTAAACCACACCGGTGCAGGTCCAGACTTAGAAGGATCCTCTTTGAGTTTAGACTGTGGTGAAAGCACATGAAAACTCCCTGTTGAATTCCTGATACAACTT
>JAPQRQ010000014.1:10892502-10903177 GCA_037367365.1 Apogon talboti | reverse complement strand
CCTGAATCACACATCTGTACCCCCCCCCCCCCCTTGTCTTCAGACAACTTCTTCTTTTCGTTTACATCCAGTGTATTTTTTGAGTCCATCACTTTACTGTAACTTTCTATGGCTTGAAGCTTCAGACGTCACTGTTTATGGATTTTGGAAGGTGGCCCCAGTGGCTGTCATCAGCTGTCTCTCTCTCTTTGCCCCTTCTCTGCCCGTTTTGTTTCTGGGTGTTTTTATTTAGTGTAAAATCTGGAGTTCAGAAATTTCATTTACACTGAAAACTCTAAAGGGGTGTGTATTCTTCGCTTTGGCATATAGCACATTATACCAAGTAAGATAAAGTATTTCTCTTTTTACTTGATGAGTTAGGTTTTAGGAAAAGAAATGGCTTCCTGTGGTAACATTCATCGCACTAGACATTATCACAGCACAGTCTTTTATCCGGGTTTAACAAAGAAACTTGGGCTTGGGCTTACACTCGCTATTCTAGTTGTAAATGTTCAAGTCTTGACAGTGTTACATGTTGGAAATGCAAATTGAGCCCAACCTTCAAAGGTTGCAGTAATCTCAGTCCATATCTGAAGGTTATATGTTAGAATAATAAAACTTTCCAGTTGAAACATATCGCAAGTGTATAAATGATGGTAATTATTGTTTTCAGTCTCTTAAAAAATTTTTATGTAATGATAAGACAAAGAGTTCATTTAAGTTGAAACTGTGAGAAATAGGGCAGTGGATGTACTTCACTGAGGTATTCTGTATCACATTTGCATAAATCTTTTTTTGGAAACTCAGTCTGCTGTTGCTGCTTAATATCAGGGTTGTGTTTTTGTTCAGCTTCTGCACCATTTTGTCTGGAAGTACATTTCTGACGACGTATTGCATCACGTCTGCTGTGCTGAACATAGAAAGTAGAAACATGAGCTTTTATTTTGTTAAAGTATTCCCTTTTCCTCCAGGTTGTGGGTGAAAGTGATATTGGAGTACTCTTTACTGCGTGCAGGAGCTAATTCTGTGCTCAGCAGTTGCAGTGCAGATGTGGTGAGCGTGGTGCACTGCGTTACCACTCCCTCCTGCCGGCCTTTACACTCCTGGGACCTCAGTGTCTGCTCTACATATGTTTTTCTTGAACTACCAGAGTTTGCACACACACACACACACACACACACACACACACACACACACACACACACACACACGCAGACACACACACGCAGACAAACACACACACACACACGCACACACATGCAGACACACACACACACACACACACGCAGACACACACACACACACACACACACACATGCACACACGCAGACACACACACACACATGCAGACACACACACACACACACACACACGCAGACACACACACACACACATGCAGACACACACACACACACACATGCAGACACACACACACACACACAGACACACACACACACACACACACACACAGACACAGTGACCCTTCTTTTCCTCTTTAGGATGTGTGAGGCCTGTTGCAGTTCTGCTTTCTTTTGTTGCTCTTGTCAGGGTCTGTTGCTTCTTCACAAACCATGACCAGTGCATTACTATGTACAAAATGAGTGTTGCATTTATATCTGTATCTCGACGGTGACACAGCCATCGGCGTCCATTCTCAAGGACTGCTGATACAAGTTTAATGTTGGAGGTTTTATGCTGAGTTTTGTCTGTTTAATTGCCTCAGTATCTGTCAGTTTTCGAACACATCGACACTGGCTTTGGTGTGCCTCCTTTTAGACTACAGACTACCTCAGTGTCCTTTTTTGTCATAGTTTTCATTATCAGAATGTGACTCAGTGATTGTAGTTTGACCACAGCATTTGTTGAGCACAGAATTTCCATTTCTGTTTACCCAGCACACAGTAGGAACCCATCATGATGTTCATTCCACATTTAGATCCCGGGCACCTCCTTCTACTCATCACTGCACAAAAACACAAATCCTAGAAAACACTCTGTGGCCTCTCTGTACTCCACATCTGCAGAGTGTGAAAGAGCTGTGTGTGTCGTGACATCTCCACTGCGGGTTGTCTGTTCTTGGTGATTCACCCTGTGCACTGTGTTTCTTTTGGCTCATAAAGAGGTCCCATCTGGGAAGGATAACGTCCCTGCTTATGAAATAATAAATAGAAGTGTACTAAAGTTGTGCTGACTGCTGTCTCTATATGAAGACAAAGAGTCTCCCAGACCAGTTGTCCAGAACCAGCAGCCTTATTTCATATGAACTCCACAGATAGTTTAATCCCTTCTGCTGTGTTTTTCAAGCTGTTTTTCACATTATTACTCAGGACCTGACAAGCGAAGTTGTCTTCATATCCTCCTGACACCCAGCAATGCATTTTTGTCCTCTGTAGTGGACAAGAGTTTCACAGCTTTATTGAAAAAATAAATAAATAAATAAATAAACGCTGTCCACTGCAAAGGACATTCCATAAAAATTTTAAAAATGCATCTGAAAAAACTGTTCCATTGTTCTGTTTCCAATAAAGGCAGTTATGTAATGTAAAACGCTAAAACTTGTACTTTTCTGGGTATCAGGAAGCTATTTGAGAGTCTTGTTTTTTGGAGGTTTTGTTGTGAACTGCATGGCTCTTGTGCATACTTTATGGAAGGCAAGTAACAATAGCAGCCAAATGAGAACATTCATTCGTTCATTGTTCTGTTCTGTCTTGATTTGATGTTTTTACACCAGCTGATTGTTGAATACTGGCACCAGCATGTCTGTTAAGATAATAAACACAAGGAAGATGAAACACCAGCAATGAATAATGTTTGATGACTAGTTTTTAAAATGTCTGTCACCCTGCTCTGTGCCTTTACATCTGCCTTACATTGCAGTACTGTGACAATTATCTCCATTTTCCTGAAGAAATACCACTCATCAAAAAACAAGAAAATGTCATATTTCATCACTGTCTCCAAATCATTTGCAGTGTTTGAGATTTGACCGGCTCTTTTAAATGATGCCACTTCATTGCACTTCTATGGATATTGTTTGGTTTCTTTTCCTTTATATGAGAGTAAACTGAATATTTTTGGGTTCTGGACCAATCTAGACATTTGAGGACATCATCTTGGACTTTAGGAAGTACAGATTGATATTCATATTTTTATGGACCAAACATTTCATTGATTAATCAATAAATATTGAATCTCAAATGAAAGTAAATGGTAGTTGCAGCACTATTTCTTATATTTTTGAATGAGGTTTGTAATAATTTTCAGTCAACAAAGCAAACAGGATTTTAATGTACATTTATGTGTTCCAGTGTTCATTGCCAATAAATTGCTTGTCATTGGGTGCATTGTAGGTGTAACACTATTTTTACAATAGTGCTGAAATTGAAGAAGACAAAGTGTTTTACACAATTATTTGTAATGGCAGTCGTCAACTTAATCTCAGACAGCCTGAAATATGTTAAATCTGCACCAAATCTGCCCTGGTCTAAAGCTGAGCAGATGGCCCGGATGGGAGTTTTCCCTGAGGGTCTAAGATTAAAATGTCCTTTCAGTAACCTGATACTATACCCTCTGTTTCTGCGGTTGCATGATTTTATGGGTAAGTGTTTGAAACTGACTGAGACTTTTCATCAAGCCACTTTGATAAAATGGTCTTTTGTGATGATGTATAAGGTCAGGGTAAAGAAAAGTAATGTCAGTAAAAGAGTGACTTCCTCAATTATCTGACTCCTCGGCAATACCACAAGGTCTAAGAACTTGTAGCTATTATTTAGATATTATCTTTAGCATTTCATGGACATTAACACCTCAGCTTCATTGTAAAATGAGACAGGATTTTCTTCTTAGTGTACTCCAGTCATGCATGTTATTGTACATGATTATCCCAAATTCCCAGGAGTTTTGATACCCCAGACAGGAAATTTGTACAAGGTGTGTCTATGTGAACAAAGGTCTTCTTCTGTTGCTAATGGTTACTTGAATGTGATGGGATAAAACTGGCTAAATAGTCAAACATGATATCTGACTGTCTAGACTAATAAATGCAGGTAAACCTCAAGTAAACCTCCATGAACTTAAGGTCCATTTAAAACATGTTGTATATAGAGCTGAAGCTTATTGAGCTTCTACAAACCCAATTCCAAAATGTTTGGACACTGTGTAATGTGAATTAAGACAGAATGCGGTCATTTGCAGATCTCATGTTATGGTATGATTCACCAATCTGTCTGTGTCTGGGGAATATTTTCAACATAAAATTGTGAAGACTTTAAATATCTAATCATTTGCAGTAACTAATGTGATCAAAACATTCAAGATACCCATGATCCTCAGGCCCTCGGGGGGCACTGCAGTAAAACCAGGCATGATTCTATAATGGAGATCACTGCATGGGCTCAGGAACACTTTCAGAGATCACTGTCTGTGAGCACATTCTGCTGTGCCATCTACAAATGCACCTTAAATCCCTATATACAAAAAATAAATAAAACATATGTGATATGTGAGCCATATGGGGGTTCATTAGGTTCAGCTTTGTTTATCCATACATGTAGGAAAGTGGATTTTGCAGTCTAGAAGAACAAATCTAATAAAACATGTTTAAAAGTGCCCAGTTAATTGCTTAACACATATCTGGAAAGGCAGTGCTGAAAAGTATATACAGGCTTTGGAGTAACATATGCTCCCATCCAGGTGATGAATATTTTGGAGAGGGTCTTGCATATTTCAGCAACACAGTGTTAAACTGCATCTATTTACAACAGAATGGCTTCGTAGTAGAGGAGGCTGGGTTCTGAACTGACCTGACGCTCAGTCCAGGCCTTTCAACAACTGCAAACATTTGACATATCATGAAAAAAAAATGCCAAAGACTGAAAAATTTTGAGCAGTTAGAATACTATATCAGACAAAAAATGGGATAAGTTTCCAAGTGGACATGATGCACCATGGTGATGAACATTTTAGAGACATACTGCCATCAATTTCAAAATTACCTTATTTTTTTTCTTAAGATGGTATGTTTTGTGAGTTCACACATTTGATATGTTTTCTATATTCTATTTTAAATAAAAGATGGATTTACAAGATCATTTCATTCACTTTTTATTCATATTTTGCACAGTGTTTTTTGGAATTGTGGTTGTATCTTACAATGATAACCTAGTTTTGTAGTTTAAGGGTACAACTCACTTTATGTTTTCGGTTGGGTACTGTGTGGAATGTGTTTAAAGAGGTGCTCTAGTGTGAACATTTCACTCTTTGTTATCATGTCTCATATTTTTGACAGCATAACTGCTGAATCTTTAAGACTTTCAATAATGTGTGTTGTGGCTCAGCAATAATCAGCTGCACATCCTGTCTGACAGTTTACTCTTTAATTGTCTTAATGATGGATTATTATGGAACTGCTCAATGAGATCCTCATGTGATAATGTCTGTTTTAATATGTTAGTGAGACCTTCATCACAGCAGCACTTCCAACTCATGCTGAGCCATGAGGCAGCAAGTCTGGCCTGTGTAGACACACACACAAACACACACATGCCAGAAACCTGCTTTTTTTATCCAGACCAGATGCTCAGTTTTCCACGTTGTACTCACCAGCAAGTGGTGATATGTTGTAGTTGTAGTCCTGGAGAAACAGTTTAAGGACTACAAATCTTTTTCTTAGATGATTACACAACAAGGGAGATATACCCAACTAGAAAATCAGGTGTCGGTTGTCTAAGGAATGACTGTGCCTTTGATTTATAGGATATTTTCAGTGGATGTTCTCTTCTCTTCACTCAGCAGCTACAGAATAAGACTGTAGGGAATTAACAGTAGTCTTTGGCACAGTGTACATATAGTAGGTGTGGTGGATATTTGGAGGGTCTCCATGTTAAAAGACTGGGTTTGGCTCCGTTTGACTGGCTGGCCCACATTAGCTTGATTCTTTGCAACCTCTCTGGCACTAATACTTTTGCTCTGTTTTAAACTGATGGCCAAAAGTAAAAACGCATACATACCAGTTATAGGCTTTCTTTTATTACCTCTGTCAACATGTAAGCACCCATATCTGTTTATTATTTGTCAGGATTACGTAAAAACCTCTGCACTATTTGTTGTGAGTCTTACAAGGGTACCACATGGGCTATGAAGGAACCCATTATGTTTTTAGTTGAGATCCTGGATGTTTTTTGTTATTTTTTTCCACTTTCCTAACATTGTGAGAATTGGCCCTGGTGGAGATATGCTGTCTACAGTGTCCTTCTAGTTCCAAATGTTTACGTCTTACTAAGCCGTTAATGTTAAACATGTATCACAGTCCAAAATGTTGGGAGTAACTACTACAAATTAGTGATGGGGTGGTTTTCTGAGATTTTATTGAGTATTTATGTAAGATGTTGGATTGACTGAGCCACTAATGCACATACTGTACATGCAAACAAATACTTGAAATCAAGTGGATGATTAATCAAGCTCACACTACTTTTCTTTTAACAAGAAGGACAATATTTGAACGGGCTCGAATGTTTGAGACTTTGTGAAATTATAGCCAGTGAATTTCCGTGTGTTTGACAACTTGGCTCAAAATGTTTTTATTAGGGCTGGGACTTTAAGGCGTTAATTTCGATAATTAATTACAGGACAAATAACGGCGTTAAAAAATAACTCATTTAATTTTATTTTTACACTCCAGATGACATGGAACGTTTCTCAGTGCATGGGTTTCTAGTATACGGATTATACCGATGTACTGGATAAGCGGTAGCGGCAACGTTAGGACAATAAATAACAGAACAATGCTATGATGGACAGAACATTTACATTTAAAAAAGGATTAGCACTGATGTGTTCAAACTATGGCCCAAAGAGTTTGGATACCACCGCAGTTATTCAAGCTTACACTACCACCTAAATGACACCGGAGCTAGTGCAAACGCTAATGCTAAAGGTACTTCTGGTTTTGATAGACTTCAAAATAAAAGCACTTCCTGAAATCGTATAAATTAAAGCGTTTTCTCTTAATAATTATCAGCTTTGTTGTCACTCTTTTACTGTTGACAATCCACTAAAATATCTGAAAATAAAACAAAAAAAGCATCATTTTAATAATAATACTAATAAACTTCAACCGGCATGAAATGCCTGGTTTTCTCTAAACTCAAATAAATGAGTTACAACGGTGCTACAGATAGTGGCATCTGACTCCACTTATTAACTCATGTACAGAAAGACAATTTTAAACAAAATCCAGCAGCTTTATGGCACTGAAAAGCAAGTAGAAGGGAAAGAGGTACTGAGGTCAGTTTTTTTCTTTAGCATTTTAGATGGTATGGTACTTAATGTTTTATGGCGCTTTAACTGTTGGTCTGTTTATTTTTGGCCAAGGATATTTATTTATCACTTTACTACTCAGCTGAAATGTACTTGAAAGCACTGTTTATTTACAAAACAAACATGTTTAGCAGATTATATAAATTAATAAACATGATTTGGTTGTTTAAACTTATGTATGAGTCTATTCATTGATTTAGTCATCTACCCAAATCTGTTTGAATTGGAAAATGTTCCTTCTAGTGTCAAATATTGATATGCGATTAAAATATGATTAATTACGATTAATTAATTACAAGGTCAAGAATTAATTTGCTAAATTTTTTTGATCGAGTCCCTTCACTAGTTTTTTACCCCTTGGCTGAGGGTATTGTTATCATTTGGTCGTCTGTCTGTCTGTGTGTCCATTCAATGACATAACAACATTATCTGAAGAATGCATCAAGATATCTGCACCAAATTTATACTGTGGATGCATCTTGGCATGGAGCATAAGCCTATTGAAAATAGCTCCATTCTGGCCAAGGGGTGTTAGTAATCCAGCCATGAGCAGTGAAGTGATTTAAGTTGCTCATTGGACTTCATAGTAATGTTTAAATATATAAATTACAGCTTTCTATGTCCACAGTCCAATGTTAACAACTGTCTAAATAAAGTGTTATTAAAACTAGAAGTCACTCCTCTTTTTTTTTATGTCTCTGTGGGTACTAAGAGCACTTCTTTCTTTCTTGTTCAGGGTGGAGCAGAGGCATTTTCCTCTCAAACAGTGTTGTAAAGTTTTATGCCTGTTTGGGTTCTGCCTAATTACGGCGTCTGGTGTGAAAATCTTTTGAATGAAATTACTTGAGATGTTTAAGGCTATCCAAGGCCGCTCTGCAGCCTCCTGTGCAGTTTCGTTATATTATGCTGCTCATAATCTCCTGTGGAAATGCTCCAGCGGCAGTGCTCCAGTGTTTTGCAGAGCTGTGTGTATGTGTAGTGGGGTGTCATATTTCTCTTCAGGCTGTGGTCGCTCTGGGCATGCAGGGCATCAATAATGCAGAGACCCTGGAGGTGACTTTGTCTCAGAGGAATACTAGTATGAGAGGCTCCCCTGTTTGTTCTGTGGCCTATTACACACATATCCCATAGTTTGGGGCTTCAAGAGCAAAATCTTGCTGTAAGGGAAATACATTTTCCATTTGGGAAGTGATTGTTATGCCAGGAGGGAAGTTTAATATACTTTCAAAAGCCAGAATGTTGCTACAGTGTTGGATTTAGGATGCAAGAATTTAGCTTCTTAGACAACTGGTACACGTATAAGTAAATAAGATTGTGACTGTGACCTTGCACTGGTTGTAGGAGGTTGTTAAGTTTGCATTTGTTTTACTTTCTCATGATGCCCAACTTCTCCCAGAGATAATAATATATGTGAGGATGTGTGTGTGTCAGTGTGTATATCCATGTGTGTGCACAAAAGAGAGCTAGAAAGTAATTGTGACACAGTGTTTATGACTCACGTGGGAGAACGCTCACTCTATAAATCACAGCTGTTATTGTGCTGCAGAGGACTGACTCGAAAAGTGGGAGGTTGAACTGTTGGCTTCAACTTGTAATTCAGAGTTCAGAGGTCGAAGACTAAAAGAGTCTAGGCTTCCTGCTCAGGCAGTGAAAGTCCTGAGATTTCACAATGCTCTCTGGATAACTAGTTGAGATTTTTGGGGAGTTTTGGTAGCAGTGTGAAATGCTTAAAATTTTATTGATTTTGAGATATCTTGACAACATTTACCTGCGTCATAAAAAGTTGGATGGGACAACAAATACTGGGTTTTTATTACGTGTAGCACCCAACCAGTTTGGGCAAAGCCAAAGCCAAATTAAAGTGAGCATGGAGGTGTAAAATACATGACTACAAATACACAACTCCGCCTGTGTGGACACCTGGCGTTTATGCTTAGAAACCCTCAGCTCAAGGACAGAAGATGCTATACATGGCCAAGAAAAAAGGAAAACATTTTTCTAATCATAAGTTGCATTCTTGTGTGAAATGTTTCAGTGCAGTAGGATGAGAAGTAGCCATGACTAAACCGTGAACAGCCGTTGCATAAAACTCTGAGAGTTAAATAATTGAAACATATGCTTACTGTAATCCAGCAGTACAGCTCCCAGTGCTGTTTTAATTAGACTTCAGTGTTGAGCACATACAGAGGATAGAATCATGAACACACTATTGTTCTACGGTGGGATTCTTTTTTTTGTCAGTTGCTTGTGCACTTATCACATCTCTCCCACTTTCTCAGTTTACAGAACAGAGCTTGTTGATGCCATCTTTTGATGATAAACATGCTCATGTTTCATCTGTCCTGTAACTGGTTGCGGTTTGTGAAACTGCATCGCTCTAATGGTTCTTTGTGTTCAAATCCTTCACATTCTTCCTTGTGAGACAATGCACTAGTGAGAAACATTGCTCTGTGTTATCTTTGCTGGATCACACAACTGCGAGAGGAATCTTTTTGTTGCTTTTATTAATTTCTGCCATGTGCATCAGGCTCTGAAAAGGTATGACCCCGACGTGATTTGAACACGCAACCTTCTGATCTGGAGTCAGACGCGCTACCGTTGCGCCACGAGGTCCTGCTTGTGCCTCTGTCATTTGAGAAGCACATCTAGCTGATATTTCTCCTGTGGGAATAGGAACACTTGCCGAAGCTAATACAGCAATCATAAAATACACAGTCAGGCACATGTTCTCTCTCTCACACACACTTTCTCCCACTCCCCCTCCTACTACCAGTTTCCTCCAGGGCTCCAGGCTTTATATGGCCTCTGACAGGAACAGGCAACCCACACGGGTACAAAGAGGCAGATAATGGGGTGAAGAGAGCTATTGTCTGGGCTTATGTCGCAAGTGTGTGTGTCTGAGTGTGTGTGACAGAAAGAACAACTACCTCTCTGTTTCCCTTCACCTTCTACAGTGGATCAGATAAGCAGATACCTGATCAGACCGGGGGGGTGGTATGTCACTCACTTTGGGTATGAATGAAGGAGTAAAGCTCACAAGTGGCTAAACAGGTCACTGGGGCAGGAGCTAAAGGGCCAGTAGACAATGCACACTGGCACACCCTACATATCTGTTCTCATTTACTTCACCCCACAGAAAAGTCTTTCAACCTACAGATCCTTGTCTACATAGCAGGGATTATGCTGCAATAGCATGTTGCACCATCAGGACACTTTTTCTGATCTTTTTTGGGTATATAATTCTGTTATTCTATTGAATTTTGCCTTCTCAACATCAACCTAAATGGACCTAAATCCCATAGTGCATGACAAGACAAGAATAATGTAGATGAGGTAACAACACTAGGGTGGCCTGGTTAAACCTGTACTCAGAATG
>JAPQRQ010000014.1:10800904-10830933 GCA_037367365.1 Apogon talboti | reverse complement strand
AGATATAGATGTAGATATAGATATAGATATAGATATAGATAGATAGATAGATAGATAGATACCAAGAATACAGTTGTTCAAAGTCATGAAAAGTAAGAAAAAGAATGAAAGATACATTAGAAAAGTATAAAATATAAAAACTGTCATAATGTATTGAAAGTTTTTCAGTGTTATTGGCTCCTTAAGTATCTGCCAGCGGGTGAAAGCTGTGACTCTTTACAGTCTGAATTAGATTAGTGCCTTGGAGAATTGTACAACAAAATTAAAAGTACTGCAAGATCTACTTTTGCTCATCTTACAGCAAGTTGATAAGAGCATCTTTGTTTATCTTTGTTTTTGTTTCTCTTTTCCTCTGTTCACCTTTGTTTCTTGAAAACTTAAACATTAGTTTTCTGCATTAGGTCTAACATCCTTTTCTCAGCCTGTTAGAGGCACATGAACAGTTGATCTTAATAACATTGGGGAGGCACTGCTGTGCTCATTTTGCTTTTTGCCACTACATGCACATGTCTTTGTTGCTCAACTCCACTTTTCCATTTCATTTTCCTCATTGACAGATGTCATCTCTCACTCTCCATCCAGTCACCCTGACAGCATTTAAGACACTTTTTTAATGGGAGCCTAGAGGAAAACCAGTGAATGCTATCTTTATTCTGACCACCGCTCCTTCAGACTAGCAGAATTAGATGGGTCTCTTGAAGGCCATTGTTTATGTGTGTGTGTGTGTGTGTGTGTGTGTGTGTGTGTGTGTCTGTGTGTGTGTGTGTGTGTGCGCGCGCGTGTGTTTAAGAGAGAGGAAGGACCAGCTGTAAAGTGCAATAATAGGCGATGCTGCCGTCTCGCATGGCCACTGCTTCCATCTCCACCTCACCACCCATAGGCCTGATGGGAACTCGAGCAGCCTCCTCAAAGAGAAATAACACTTTGGCATTATTAGCTGGAGACAGAGTGAGACAAGAGGGGGCAGAGACACAGAGCCGGTGTTCACTTCATATTATATGTGCCCTGTCTAGATCTGAAATTGCTTGATTACACGTATACTCGGCATTTAAGTGCTTCTGCGGTGTGCATTGAAATACCAAGTTTTCTCTTCCTCTTCCATCACTTAAACTTGTCTCTTCTATTCTTTATACAATAATGTTTCTACAACTTATTTAGCATTTGGTTGATTTGCTGATTTGATATGAAGTTTGGATACAATTTCCTTTAGCATTCAAAGTTTAAGTTTATTACCTTGTGGTTAGTGAACATGGCTTGGATGACTGCCTCCTCCGGTCAGGTTCATTTTTGTTTAATGCAATGTTCTTTTCTCTAAGGTGAAAATGTATTTTTGTGCCTATGATCCTCAGGATGAGATGACACATAGGCTGCAAACAAGGTCAGAGTACAAAGAGATAGCAAGAAGACGAAAAAGAGAGAGATGGAAGCTTTTTTCTTGATAATATTGCTTTTCAACAACCTTGTTTGTTGCCTCTTTGGTCTGTCACCACAGGTTAATTGTGTGACGCTTTGTTCAGTGAGCCCCTCAGCCTTTGTTGATCTGATCTAAACAGGCAGAACCAATAGACATGAAGGGATGCAGATGGAGGCGAGGTACAGGGGGTTTATCACCCACTCTGTTTCGTCTTATTCTCTCTTCTTTTTTCTTTGTTTTTTTAAACATACACATTTTTGATCCCCTGTGATTTCTTACCAAGAATCGGTAAAAAAAAATATAGTCTGTCTGAATGAAGTGGATATAGTATCAACATCATGGGTTTTAATAGAGCCATAAGTGACCATATTTAGACAAGAGGGTGGAGCTATGGGAGAGCTTACTGAAATGGTGAGGATAGTATAACATCTTAACCACTTGTTTCAGATGAAGTGAATGACTCTTTGACAAGAAATGTTCAGCAGAATAGAATAAGTACTACACAAAATTAGTTACCTCCACTTCAATTTTAAGCCATGGTTGTTGCAACTTGATCTATGAATCTTAGTTCAACTTTTGTTTGTTGCACTGCTTGGAGCAGATCTGACACACCAATGGCAAAACAGAATGCAAACTCTCAACTAATATTTAATCACAGAGGTATAATTTAGGACATGATGATTTCCTTATTTGGCTTGTAAGCATAATAGTACATTTGTATCCATTATGATTTATTCATTATTATTTATTAATCCTGAATAGAGGTGTTGCTCAAATCAATCTCTCCCATACCTGCCTTTGTTACCCTGTCCCTCCAAGCTGTCTTCCTCCTCTCCTCTCCTCCCACGATAACCCCTCTTTTTCACCACCGCCACCACTCAATATTACAGCACTAATACTGCTTCCTGTGCAAATATTTGAGTCTGCCGTCAAATCTTTAATCACACCGATCAATCTTCCAGATATTACCGTTCAACTGAAGATTTTCGGACACGCACATTGCTCTTGACGCTTTCCTGGACATTTCTTTTCCCTGTGGATATATCAAATCAAAGCTGTTTTAATATTAGGTAAATATTCCCTTCATCCACCCTTAGAGTGACAAGGGAGACAAGTCTCCTAAAGCAGCTGACTCTACTATAGTACCATTGTAGCTGCACTAAATGTCTGATTTTTGCTCTTTTCACACATAAATGCACTTCAACCCCCAAAAATTCAAATCACCTTGCAATTACACTTGAAATTGCTACAAAATAACAATGTCTGTAATATCTGAGCCTTGAAAACAAGAGAATGTCTGTAGCCTGCATATCATCAGGCTAATTAGGCAGAGCCAGGCATTCTGAGTGCATAGCTAATGAGCACCTTCTCCATCTCTGCCGGGATCACCCGGCACGTCTAATGGTCACATAAATTCTCATTTATAGGTCATAATCTGTCATTTATGTACATGGGCTCCCCAATTAGAGGCTTGGGCCCTTCAGACTGATGCCTCTCTGGGGGATTCACAGCTCTGGTACCCTGGCACTCACAGAGCCCCATTAGTGACAAACACTGACCTAGTGTCCCAGCTGACCCTGGAGAACTGTGGATAGCTCATAAATGACTCTAGTACTGGGGACTGGTTCCAGGTGCTTATTGTGAGTGTCTCTTGTGTCTGCTTCAATGTCTGTTGCTTATTGTAGGACTGGCAGCAAACCCACATTGAAGCCAGGTCAATGGAGAAAGGAACAGGAGTCACAGCAGCTCGGTTCAGCTAAGCTTTTTGTGCTGCCATTTACCATTCTTCTGCTGCCATTTTGCTGGACAATTATTTTTCTATCATCAATGGCCTAAAGATTTATATGGAGCATGTGGTCAAAATTAGAATTGTAAATAGATCATAAACCTAGACAGCATTCTTCTTCACTTTAATTAGCAGAAAAAGGTGAATTGCCAGTGAATGGGGACATTTACTCTGAGTCCCAGTGGAATCACTTGAAGGCCAAGCAAACACATTCCCATGACCCCACCAATTCTGCTGGATTTTCTACCTACATGCAAGATATTCAGGAATCTAGCTGCTCCCTATCTGGTTTCTAACTTAGAATCTGAGAATCCACATCAATGCTTTCTAGTATGCTTCAATATTTATTTTCGGTGTGAAATATGTCTGCTTGCATGGATTCATTAAATCTGAATAGAGACATAGTTTCAGTCCTACTTAACCTTTTATCAGTGAAATATACGC
The DNA here is from genome assembly GCA_037367365.1 of Apogon talboti. Classification (NCBI taxonomy): domain Eukaryota; kingdom Metazoa; phylum Chordata; class Actinopteri; order Kurtiformes; family Apogonidae; genus Apogon; species Apogon talboti. Next base: position 10,827,289 of record JAPQRQ010000014.1, on the reverse strand, counting down.
AATTTACCCTGCGTCAATGCCTTCTTTTGTTTTGCCAATCTGCATCAATACAAAATAATATATATGTATTCTGCAAATAAAAATAGTCATACCAAATTATATTTAGACTACGCGGGTATGTAACTGCATCTGTTTGTAATGCACATTCATTTATTGCAGACAGAGAATGTCAAGTGGAAAATAAGTAAGAAGTGATACTGGTTCAACTAAACAAAAAAAAAACGGTGAAAATTGAAATGTTACAGCTTTATCTTCTAGCATTAGGACACTTCAGCACTTGTCGAACCACTCTCATGCTGTTACTTTGTAATAGATACAAAGGAAATATAGACTAAATAACCCACATGGTGACTAACAGTCTCACAAACAACTGAAGTCAAGTTAGCTTTAATGGAAAGAGAACGCCAAGAGATGTGAAAGCTGAACTGCCCACATTGTGATGACCTGGGTACGACCCTGGCTAGTTAGCCCCTGTTGACCTGTTCCACACACAGAACAAACTGCTGCTGTTGCTTTTCTACAAGTCGATTTGTATGCTTTCAGCTTCAGTTCCCACTGGAGACTTGTCTCTTCTCCACGGTATGTCATCATAGTCACATTCTCTCTCTTTTTCTCCACTTTCTCTTTTTCTCCCTCCCACATATCTTCCCTCTCATCCTCTCTTTCTCTGATTCTAAGAAAAAGATCTCTGAGACCTCGAAGTTCTACTTTATTGAAAAGAAAGGCATGAGGGCATCCCACTCCTGTCATTTATGTCAAATGGTCAGTGCACATGCTTTACTCTTGAATGGAAGCATGTCTGATAGCCACTGAAAAAAGAAAAAAGGATTGGAAAATAGGCCAGGGAAGCGGGTCATAACCACAGCTTGTTATGCAGTTTGGCGGCATGCTCCATTGTAGTGTGCAATAATCATGGATTTACTGTAAAAGAGCAGCATTTTCACTGCATTGGCAATGTTTCTTGACCCATTACTTGCAGAAAGGGTGCAAAATGTGCACAATAGTACACTCCAGCCAGCTGTGTTGCAACCCAAGCCTTCACAGTCAAGCCAAAAAGCCAGTACAGGTCAGAGGCACTGTGTAGGCGTTTAGTAATTTACTTCTTGCAAAGCACTCTCCAGAGGGGTTTGTCCTGGGTTCGGTTACCGGACAAGAAGAAGAGGAGACAGTTGTGTTGTGGTTCACCTCTAAATGTGTGGGAAAAATTCAAAGAGGATAATATTTGTTGTCTCCCTGTGGAAGCCAAATATTCTACAGTCTCTTATTTGAAGGGTATAGGCTCAGGGTAGATGTGGTGGGATCTGCCAATCTTTAAACACTTTAAATACCATAAGAGTCAGGGGTGACTGAAACAACAAAACTATTTTGATTACATGCTTAGAACGAAACCAGCATAAGAGCAGGTTGAATAAACGAAGATTTACTGTACCATGTGTCATTATCTGACAGTGTCATCCTGGGTAGTCATTGTACTGCTCTTACCATTCTGCTGCAGTGTGTGAATACACAGCACTGAAACAGTCATTCAGGCTTTGATGTGGCCCTCAGTCTGCTATTATATTCTTGTTGACATTCATTCCTCAGATGATGCAGTCTCCACTGGTTAGTGGTTAGCTCTGAATAATGTATATTAAGTAATGAGCTACCCAAATGGATCAGTGGGCAGTCAGTTAGACCATGCATAAAACAATCAATTATTCGATCAATAGCCCTCATTAGGCCATCATATATTTAAACTGTATGTATGGGCCTCTAGTTGGAATGAATAATTTACAGCCCACAGAGGAAAATGGGAAGGGTGGCCCACTTCTCTGATGTCACTTTCTCCCATAAATGGCAGTGTCTGTTGCTTCGATCAGACCTGCATCATGGTGGAAAGGTGTTTTTCTGAAACATCTATTGGCCTTGTTCTGCCAATTGGTTACCCATTGTGCAATCAGTGAAGCTTTGTTAATTTTACCAGAATGGAGTGTGTCTGAGCTAAAAATCCTTGCTGCACATGTCAAATGTACCTTATGTTCAAAGCCCTTTTAGAGGAGTCGTGCTGCGCAACTCACTGTAATATTTCCAGGGCACATTTTAGATCTTAGTTGGCGGTCGTGACTCAGAATGGCGGCGCCTATTCTTTGTTTTTGCGCTAATGAGTGCCATGAAGTGCGCTTTACACAACTTCGCTGAAGGGGGCAATGGTGGGAACGTGAGCCAAGTCGAAACCGCTGGCGCCAGTCCCACATAGCGATCATCTGGTTGGGCGGGGTCTTGGGAGATCAGAGTGTACCGCCGCGTTTTCTCAAGGGGCCCTTAAAAAAATAAATAAATAAAAAAATGTAGAAAAAAATAATTAAGATGAAAATAGTATTATTTAAACTGCATCCATGCAATACCAAAGTTTGTGTCCTATTTAACACAACCTGAATATATAGAAGGAATGGATTCTGTATTTGAATTTCAGTTACAATCATTAGCAACCACTGTCTGCTTCCCAATCATTAAGCCAACCACCAGTAGTCTCAATTCCCACCCTTGTGTCTGAAATCCCCTTCCTCCGATAAGTGGCCATGTTTCCTTCTTCTAATTGCATCCAGCCGTTTGGAATCAGACCTGAATGGTTGTCTAGGTGTTAATTGGTTTGAAGGACTGCAAACAGGAGACAAGCAAGAGAATGGGTGAATTAGGACGGTACATGTGGCCCATAAATAGCTTGGTGTGGCCTGGATGCTGTCATGCCTTGTTTAGAGGTGTTCTGGTGTATGTTGCACATTACATGACCACTGGGAATAGACACACCCAGAACAGAAACAGTCACATTTGGCTACCTGCATTTGGTTTGCCAAGAGTTACTGTAAAACAGAGAACCTGCGGTTTTTCTCTTGCACCTCAATGTGACCATATAAAAGCAAGTAACCTACTGACTTCAAAATACCTGCTTTAGTGGATGTGGTATTATAATGATGTCTTTTAGATGAGAAGTCAGTAGTATAGAAAATGTCTGGGCAAAAGTTGTTCTATATTTACGAAATTCCTTAGTATCCTTGACTTTTGGACAAGTCCTGTCCACAGCTATACAAGCATTGACCCATTATCAAAGACAAAGCCTCGTGTGAGAAAGAAACAACTAAAAGTTATCGTGATCACCATCTTTTCACTGAAAGAAGATAAAATATACTAAAAGATACCTTGGCCTGTTCAATGTGTAGTTAACATTTTTCATCAAAATGATTCATTTATAATATGCCATATTCTCAGACAAGAATGACCTTTTTTTTTTTTTTTTTTAACAAGCGTCACTAGGTGACAGAAGCTGCTGTGTCTTTTATAAGGAATCAGCTGATTGTGTTCCTTGAAAGCCACAGCTTACTTCTTCTGAAGGGGGAGATTATGCTCTTGGAAGGCGTTTTGTTGCACCTCAAGACATTACCACCTTCCCTGCCCGCCAAGGCCTATTTTCTACGCAGATCAGCTGTCCACCAGCAGAAGAGCTGACATTCTGGCTCCTGCTGCATGCTCTACTTTCCAACAGAGCCCTTGAGAAAAGTTAAGGGGATTTGCAGCTGGGTACACCAGAGGGGAAGCTGAATCTCCAGCTGGTGATGGCATGGAGGGGATACAGAGCAGGCCACTGTTGCTGTGGGTCAGCAACACTCGCCTCTACATGGAAAGGGATAGAGTGTATACATTGTCTCTCTTTCTCTGTTTCTCTGTTTGCCATAGTTACTTCTTTTTTTTAATTTTCTTTTGTAAAATTGACTCTAAAGCCTTCACCACACCCCAATCCCAAGTCATAGTATATCTTAATAAAATGATCTGCTCTATCTAATATCTATATGTGAAACTATCTGTAATCAATTGAAAATTTCAGAACACAATACCAAGCCCACAGCAAACATATGTACTCGCTACATAGTAAGTAGAGAGCTACGTTACTGTAGCTCTGTAACACCTACTGTAATCTATTTGTTCTTATAGTACAAATGAATGTCCAGGGTTCAATACAGAAGCTCATTTGTCTCACTTATCTCTTTATTATCCATCTATAGTCAGATGGTGACCTTTGTCATGACTGGGAACCAAAAACCAATTGGCCAAGTATGTGGAAGAGACTGAAATGGATGGAGTTCAAACAGGGGATGGTACAAAAAGGAGAATTTTTCCAGTCACCAAAAGATAGAATTAGACTGTGATAGGCATCAACAATAAAAATGACAAATAAGAACAGCATGAAGGTATAGAGGGAGCCAAGGTGTGTATAGAAAACAAATAGAGAATATGAGTGGTGGACAGGAGAGAAGTGCAGGTCCTCTCCTCTCTGTTTCTGACAGCAGCTGACAACCTGATCCACCACCTGATTTATATTCATGCCACCGTGTGTGAGCAGGAGCTGAGCTCTCTGCCATCTTGTGAAGTGCAGATCTTTATTTTACCCTTCCATCTATCTCTATTTATCTTCTTCTTCATCCCACGGCTGAAAATCTCTTTGGTGTTTTGTATAACTCTTTGAGTTCTAGGCAAGTACTAACAGTTGGATGTTTTTTCTGCATGCAGCAAGTTCTGCAAAGTTATGTGTAGTGTATCAGAATGATTTCTGCCTCTAGGCTGCTACTCTCACAACTGTTTGATGAGTCTCAAACTCTGGGCCAAGTTTTCACTGCTTGTATTCGCCATGACTTGAATCAATTTGGTAACTTCTTGCAGTTATTGTGCCTTTTGATCTCTGCTGTTGCCTGATAAATGAACCCAAATGAATGATACAGATCTGTGTTGCAAAAATATTACAACAGTAACAGCAAAGCATACACTGACAGGTACTAATGAAGCTCAAAACAGGCCTCCAAGCAATAGGACATAGACTAATATGGTACATATACAGTCACATACTGTAGACACAAGTAGGTAAACACCTGGGTGCAATATGGCAGCACCAGCTTTAGTCTACAGAGCAAAAAGGGGAGAGTAGTAAACAGTCGCTGTGGTCTGCCCTAGAGCCTGGAATTGTCACCAACACTGCCAATTAAGTGCTGATAAGGAGGTGGAGCTGAAATGCCTACAGCTAACAGCTTTCTACCAGGACCCCAACCCCACCCAGTTCACCTCGTGACCAACCTTACCCTCTGCATCTCAGCAAAAACACTCCCATAAACCTTTCTGAACCTCACACTTACTCAGTTCATCTGCATTTCAAGTCCTTAATAACAACACATATTCTCTTAAAGTTTATGAAACATTTAATGTAGAGAAACTTGAGTGATTAACATAATTTGACGATTCTGCAGTCTCTAAAATTGCCACTGTTTAGAGATTATATACTTCTACACTAATCTTAGTTAGTTTTCAATATATGAAAAGATAGTTTTCTAAAGGGAGTACAGGCAGTTTTTAATTAATCTTAACCACTTTTTGAGAACAAATTTTAATTCTAAAAATCTTTCATTCATAAATTCCTTGTAACAATTACTTGAAATGTAATGATTTCTTCCAGTTACTCTCTATAACCACTAATTGTGACATTATCATTCATTTTTCTCAGTAAATTAACAGTCTCATACCATTCAGTCTGAAGATGTCCTTCAAGCTCTACTATAATGTTACACTATGCAGCTCAGGATTTCCCCCTCCAGTCTTCAACCTCCAAACCAGCTCGGCCCAGTTCAGTGCTCTGCTTGGCCCAGCACAGCTTCTCAAGGTTGGGCCAAGGAGAAACTGCAGAAAGGCAACTCTTGCCATCTGTTTTATTTGGAACATAACCCATGTTTAACCAAGTAGCCGGTGAAGAAGACTGGATACACAAGACCAAAGTAAGATTTAGACGGTGAAAGAAAAACTAAGAATCTCCTTGTTTATCAGTGTAATGTAATGGCTATATAGTTTTCTGTGTTGTTGGATTGTCATTTGTTTTCACAGCTGTTAGTTGGGATAAGTGTCTGAAATAGTTATGTTGTTCAGTTTCAGGGAGGCTGTCTTGGGCATTGGTGTCTACTTGAGAAAATGACTCACCTCCCCCTACACCTCAACACCAGTAATAATACTTCATGTCTCGTGACCAATTAGTCTTCCCCCACATATTTGACTGGCACTGAGTTTTTGTTTCAAAAATAAATATTGTTTCTCCCTAAGCTTGAGCTCCAGTCATGGGAACCTACTGGCCTCTAAGCAATGTCAGCCCTCCTCCCCAAGGTCGTCAAACCAAACTAAATAGTCCCTTTGCCTCTTGTTAACTAACTAGCCCACTAGCTCTGACATCTCCATCTATCACTGCCTTGATAAGGGGTATCTTTAATTACACCTACCTCTCCGCCCATGGATCTGTATCTTTTTTTCTCTCCTTCTAACAGACTCCCATCCATCCATCCATTCTTAAAGATCCCTCCCAGGGAGGGCTATAGCATGTCACTGTCCCAGTGCTCAGGACTCAGTAAGTCGATCCAACAGGAAATCAATAGCTGGGCCTAATGCTGAATAATTGAGGTTACGGGAGTTCAGCAGCACTCCCCAGACATATACCTCCACCCTGTCTTGTAACCTCCCATTATGCACAGTGTGGGATGCACTGTGTCCTCATGTCCCTTCCACTCTCCTGCTGAGTGTACAGATACATCTGCCTGAGTTACTGACCACTTGAATGCCACAGTGCTCCCTCATTTTATTGCTCTTGGAGGTTACTAGTAGTTCTCCTGTTGTGGATTTATTGTTCTTTGGCTAGACAGTTCATTTAGCATTAGGGATAAAAGTAAAGATCAACACCACCTGATGGCCTACCTAGATCTAGATTATCGTGACATTTCCTCAGAGAGTCATCAAGGACTAATAGTGTAGCACTGCATCTTCTCTCTTCTATGCCTGCCATTGACAGTGTTTAGAGGTGGTTCAACAATATGAGAGGGTTTTAAGTTGCAAGGTACTTGGTTTTCAGTGTGCACTAGAGGGCACAAGCTGCCTGACTAAAGCACCAGGCGATAGATGGAAATAACAGAGAGTGAGCTGAGAGTTGAACTTATGTTCAAAAGGGTGTTATGAGACTGAATGGGTGAGCTACAAAAAAGACTTGAATTTTGTGGTAAAGCACCAATAAAGTAGATCCTATTTACCTGGCATTGCTGACCAAAGTATAAACCACCATCATTTAGATTAAGATTAATCACTTTTGTGTGCACAAAGTGATCTATTTTTTTTCCTTTTTAAATTCCTGATGTATTTGCTGCCACTGTGTATGTAAGAGCCAGAAAGTGCAAGCATCCCTTTAGATTACTACTGCGCTCACCTGTCTTTTCTTCCCCCAAAAAGAACACAGTGAAATGTATTCATCACTGAAGCACCAACAGCAGGAATGCACCTTTCACTGATTCAGATGCTCCACACTCATCAGTCTTTTTGCCTGTATGTGTAGGTCTGCTTTTTGCTCTGTCTTGACATGTCTTTGCCTTCCTTCCAAACTTCAGGCTGAAGTCCATCTAGTTGTGCTGGTGCTTCTAGAAAGAGGCCTACACTTCTTCAAGCGTCTTCAGTCAGCCTCTGCATGACTCCAACACGATATAACGCACAATCCTTCACGGCCACATCCTCAGTGCCACTGAGGTGCCCAGTTATGTGAAGCTATGCACTAGTCCACAGCTAATAGTAGCAACAGAAACAGCATGGAGTGGAAGAAAAAACTCACTCTATAGCTCAGCGGCCCATGTCCTTGTTATTCAGTCTGAAGAGAATTCTTTGTGATGTCCAGACAGTGCTCTGTCTTGTGCATGCTTCGAAAACTAATTCTCAAGATTTTTGGGCTGACAGACCACATCACACTCCACAACACTGAATTCTTAATAAATAATCAACAATTTACTAGTATGTTAAATAAATTTACCAATTAATGGGCAAACACAGTCCCTCAATCACAATTACACTATATGACATTAAGCATATCAGTATTTTGTAGCAGTACAGCCTGATATCTGAGAGAGAGTTTGTTCTCCTCAATATATACACAGAGAACACACACTTAGCTACACACAGTATGTGTCAGATGTGTTTTCCATTTATGTTTTTAAGAACAATTTTTAAGTTATTGTATTTGAAAAGGTCTATGCTCACTCAAGGTGGCGCTGCTTTTTCGAAAGCTTGCAGTTAGTTAAGTTATGACGAAGGAAACATACACCTGTAAGTCACATGACTGATCAGTTGTTTTCCAAGTGTCGTCCCAGATATTACTGTGATGTGCCCGTGTGAATGGATGAAGATTCAATCCAAATTAGTTGACTGAAAAATTCCTATTTTGCATTTTCCTTTCTTTTTAGGTTCTGTGACATTTCAGAAGTTTTCTTTAAATTTGCCTGATATTTATATGGAAACACTGCCATGACTGCAGTATTGTAGTCTAACACACTGGTTACACACTGCTCTCTGACTAATCATGTGTGTTCCATTTTGAGCAAAAGACCATTTCTTTGTTGTCTTCTCATGTGCTTCGGTGTGTTGCTTCTCACATTGTGTGTTTTACCCCCACACATTCACACATAAGGACGAGCATCCTCTAACTGCTTCTCCTCCCTCCCCTTGGTTTCGTCTCCCTTCAGGCTAAGGCCACTCAGGCCTGCAGATGGCAGATAATGACAGTGCTGTCCCCACTGGCTAGTTGTGTGTGCATGTGCGTTATGTGTGTGTTGAGGGTGTTGGCTTCCTCTCTGCTCAGTTGTGTACCAGCAGTGGGGTGTTCAGCTTCACTTGGCCATCTTCTTGCTGGCCGAAGGGGTGACTCGGTCAGTGGTTGGCTCACAGACAGGATGGCTGAATTAACACTTTACTAGCTGATAAATCATGGCTGACTTATTTGCTAGTCAACTCACTGATAAATGGCTGGTTCATTGTTTCACATTTGGTAAACTGTTGAGGGCTGGAAATAAAATAATGCTTTTATTTTATTAATATAGGTACCAGTATTGTGGGGTTGTATTGTTTAGACACTGGCGGAGGTTGAAGCAGGTAAAGCCTTTTTGTTGGACAGCTGTGTGTTTACGGTTGAAGAGCCAGTTGGCTGTGTCCCATTCAACTGAGTGAGGGGCTGTGTGTTTTCACGCAGGGTTTAAGCAGTTCTGAGAACAGCCTCAGTATATGTAGTTACTGACTACTGACTCATTTGCAGGTTATCTTGCTGAACACCTGACAGACTGATTGCAGTGTTGGATTACTTTGTGAGCTGGTTCTTGCCACTGTTCAGCTTAAAAACAAGTAGAGTTTTGGTAGAATAGACATAATGCACATTTGTGTGTGTGTGTGTGTGTGTGTGTGTGTGTGTGTGTTTAAAGGACCTCAGGTGTTTCAGTGCCCTTTCCCTTCAGTCCTGTGTCAGCCTGTATTTCACTCCCTGGTAGAGAAATAGGTATTAGTCTCCAACTGTCTTGCTGTCCTTGGTGGATTTATAGATGTGTGATCTTGGCTTTATTTTTTTGCTGCAGAAATACCACTCTCTAAAAGTGTTTCATTTTAATGATGGAAATTTCAGTATTAAATTGTTGTTTGTGCAAGTTAAAACCATACACCCACAGAATGTTTAATTTATTCCAAATAAAGTATTCATCAGCCAGACTGAAGTACTTGTTTTGAAGCCAGTTTCATTCTTCTGCCTTTACATGTTAAGTATCCTTTACACTTTGTACATTGCCTCTGTTGCTGGTACATGGCCTTAGGCTATCAGGCAACCCACCCAGGGCCATCCCATGTGACAGGGCAAAGGCCACACATTATGGGAACTGACACTACAATTTGACAACAGTACATACACTTCAAAGCCAGACTGTCAACATAAATTCCTTGTGTTGCATGGGGGTTGTGTTTGGATCTCTAGATTTAGATTTAATCATAAATGTGGAACGTGATCAGGCAGGGTTTGGTTTGGCAAACAAAACTCACTTTCCCGATTGTTGCTCGTCACCTTCTTTAAATAAATGGCCTGGTCAGAATTTTCAGGTTTTTCTAAAAACAAAACAAAAAAAAAAATCATATACCGTATTTTCCGGACTATAAGTCACACTTTATTTCATAGTTTGGCTGGTACTGCGACTTATACTCAGGTGCGACTTATATATATATTAGGTGGCGCTTCATCTTCCTCCGGAGTTGGCGTAGTTGTTCAGAAGTGACACTGAGGACGAAGAATTCAATGGATTCAGTGATGTGGAATGAGATCCACAGTTTGGTAAACTTGCTTACTGGTAACTTGCTTGTTGGACTCATGAGCTTGTTCTGTTCCTTCTGCCTCTCCATCCTCTCAGGTCTGTTCTTTATGCTATTGTGAAGCTGAATAACCGTTAATGTGTTCCGTTTACATACCGGACACATATTCAGCCTGTTGTTCTTTATTCTATTGCTAATATTATAACTTGCCTTTCCACATGAAATGTCTGTTCTTTGTCTTGGATTTTGTAAAATAAATTTCCCCAAAAAATGCGACTTATAGTTCAGTGCGACTTATATATGTTTTTCTTCTTCATGACGCATTTTTTGACTGATGTGACTTATACTCTGGAGCGACTTATAGTCAGAAAAATACGGTAATCATATATTTGGTTCAGTTTTTTCTTTTTTCTTTTTTTAAATTTAGAAAATTATGACAGGCAATTATTGTAAGAAGATGACATTAGGCTAACTTCCTTTTATGGAATAGGTCATTTCAGTCTACACAAGTAAAAAAAAAGTACACATTTTCAAGCAGATGAAGAGCATTTATAGTATATCAAGGTTGGCTATGATTTGTTAATACATTTGTTTTATTTGTTCTTTAACATATCAATGTAATTTCTTGGTGTCTTCTTCAAATAGAAGGGGTCCTTTGCCTGCCCTGCACATATAACCAAAGTAATTACGTCCACTTAGTATGAAAAGACAGACTTAAAACTTGACTAGGCCTGGACTTGTTAAAGGTATGAAACACCTGATTTCCATCCGTGTTGACTACAGAGGAAGTACAGCTTTGTCAAGAATACTGTTCTTCTTCTTTGTCGACTCTACTCAACTGTTTGCTGCTCATCCCATCCATTCCTTTTCACCAGGGAGGCCTGAAATGTTTGAAGCTTTTCCTTTTTTCTTCTGGCCCTCTCTCTCTCTGTGCCGAGGTCCCTGGATGTGGAGTTTTTAATTACTCTCTCCTGGCTTTGTGCATAACCAATGAAAGATTGAAGGACACTTCCTTCTGAAAGGCACTGTTAGAATATGGGTTTTTCTAATGCCATCGTTTTAGGAGAGGAATACCAATACACAAACTCTGACTTTTTGTGCTTTTTGTGCCTATCTGCAGTTTATGTGCGTGCGGATGGGTGGGCATGCTCACGTACTCATATCTTTGCGTGTATTTGCAAGAGCGGCCTCTAGACAGACTGTCTGGTTGTTGTTTTGCATGTGAATCAGGGCTGGGGAGGAAAGGCATTATGAGATTGGGACTGCAGTGTGGCGGGGCTGGGCTGGATGAAGACTGAGACAGGAGCTTCATTGCATTGATTAGATTTCTTTGAGACTAGTTTTAGGATGTAACACCTGAAGGTAAGTCCAACAACAGAGGTAGCATGAAAATCAATAAAGAATATCACAAACAAATCATTAGAGTATGCAATCTGTAGAGGGAACAGAATGTTCTTGGTTATTCGAAGACATCAACAAAAAATGCACTGACTTGAAGAAATGTTTTGGATTTAATTTATGGAAGTTGTGGCCCAGATTTGTAGGATAAAATAGGCTAAGAATGCAAAGAATGAATACATTTGTTCTAATATTGTAGCATTGTCTCATGTCTTCAGTTAGTTTTCATTAAGTTCGAGTACATTGGTACTTTTTAGCCCTCAGGGTCATAGGACACTTTTTGCCTCTCGTTTCTAAGTTGCAAACATTGAAGGTCTATTGTGTTCCTTCAAAAAAAGAAAAAATAGTTATTTATTTTCCTGGACTTGAATTGTAAAGTTGAATTGTATTTTTGACCACAGGTTTAAAGTAAATCTACACAACAAAACATGATGGGGGTGTAGTAAGAATTTTCCCTTCTGTCAGCAGTGCATAGGGAGCACTGGTACAGGGCGCTGTAATATGTGTGAATTCATTTCCCCCAATGCTGAGGGAAAACTTCAAAGACAGAGACGCATACTTGGCTGAGTGGATTCGAAAAGGGATGACTCTTAATCTGGTTAAACTTTGCTTGCTCTGTATATTTTCTTAGTACTTCTTCTATTCTTTCTTTTAACACCCCTCCCACCTTGTGTGTCTTCTGGCTGTGAATTTACCTTACAAGCTTTAAAAAGTAAAAGAAATGATGACTTAATGTTTTACAGAGAACAGCACCGTAAACCAATCTTGGGACTTGCGTTTGCTTGTTTGGGGATTATATTTCTTTAAACCTGTCATCTCTTTGCTCTGTTGCATATACACACACCCCCCTCTCAGACTCCCTCACACACCATCTTTATAAATGGGCGGATGTTTTCCATGTGTCGCAGCATCTTTATACATTACATTTGCTTTGCAGAGTGTGTCATCATTTCAGGTCCTGCCTTAGCAAACCTTAAGGGCGCTCTTCCCTTGAATCAAACTCTTGTGACAGCGCTTGAAATATGCATATGCTTCTGAAGCACTGTGGGGTTCCATTTGAGGCTTGTGTGGAATGCTAGTGATGGCAGGCCAGAGTGCCTAAGACCTATTCTTTGAATATTTGATGGTCTTAATGAACAGGAAAAATACAGGGATAAGCACTTTGTTGGTTTGTTCAGCTGTCGGCGGGTGAGAAATAATGGTCGGGAGGAAAGGATAAAATATTGAAAAGTCAGAGGAGGCTAGTTTGTCCATCATGATGTTTCATAAAGTCATAGGAAGGTTAAGATTATGTCATTATACAGTGAATGTCTGTTACATAGAGATTGAATTCAAGCTTTTAAAGATTAAGGGTCTTTTCACACCTAAAGATCTGACCCAAGGTTAATGTTTTTCTCACATTTACACTTGTGATCTGGTTGATTTTGGCGTCGCATTTTCTAACAGCGTTACACTTTGCATCACATATCCAGCTGTATCTACTTTACATGACCTCTGTCTCCTTAAATAGGACCTATACCTTGGTTCAGTTCTAGACAACACCTTTTCATTGTATTATAGAGTGTTAGGTCAGAGGATTTGGATCTAACTGGGATTTCCAAAAGTCTAAGGTGAGGTTAGGTATGAAAGTACCTTGAGCATCAGAATTCCTACTGTTTGATGGATGCATTAAGCATCCATGACTGTTTTGAAGGAGGTGAATGGATGAATGGACCGATGGTGTGAAGATGAGGGATGTTGCCTCGTGGCCATTATTCAACAAGTTTGAAGTCCATGGCAATTCTGGTGGAGCAAGTGGCTTTCACAGTTTCCACCACGACTGTATCTGTAATAACTTTGCACCTTGTGCCCTTGCAATAAAATGATGATAAATGATGGGGAGGAGATATGAAACCTGGACTGTTATTGTATGGAGTCTATGAGTGTGTATGTGTATTTTCTGGAATAGACAGTTTATGTAGAGCTTATTCAGCTATTACACTCTTCATTAGTAACATCAGTTACAGTGCCTTTCCCTCATTCTTTTATCTGAATACAAAAGTAAGATGAAAACTTTAAGAACAGAACAAAAAAGGTGAGTAAATTCAACAAATTCACTTCTTCCACCCTCTCTAAGTTATACTCACTGGTTTTTAGTCACACCGAAGAAGAAAAAGAAAAAAAAAAAGACAGACAAATGAATAAGTATTAATCTTTCCTCCAAAGGGTGACTTTTTGTGCAGTAATAAATATTCACAGCAGGACGCAGTCTGACAAGACTTTTGATGTGCTCTTTAATTGAAGGTGTAGATTGAACGGACAGGTTTCCTGCGGGTTGACTCATGTCAGCCGTCCTTTCCACTCGGCCGTGAAAAAGTCATAGTGGCAGATATGGATTAGCATCAGAGCATCGTAGTGCAGGTATTACATGTCTCTGGCGGCACTGCCAGCGTTGCCCGTGACTACTAATAACCTCTGTTGTCTTGTGTCGTCTGAGCAACTCTGAGGAAATGCTTTATATGCCTGTTTTGTACCGGTGCCAATTCTAACGCCTGGACTTCCTGGCAGATCAGAGGTTCTGGAGATGGAGGATGTGTTTGGTGGAGGGGAAGAAAAAAAATGGAGAGGGGCTGTCAAAACAGCTCCTCATCCCCTCCTCAGTTGCTTGCACTCTCCATCTCTTCTTCTACCCCACCCTTGCTGCCAAAAACCGGAAGGAGATCAAAGAAGGCCAACATGAAAGACATCCCTGAGATTCTGTTTTTCAGTGCCCTGTCTCCACGCTCTCACTGTTACAGATATGGAAATGCTGAATCCCAAATACAGTCAGTACCTGCTGCAGAGAATGCCAGGCCTCATTTGACTTTCTCTCTTTCCTTTTGCTTCTCCTCTCCTCTCCTCCACCTCGTCTGAAGCCCTTCATCATCAGCTCCCTCCATCCTCTGCTCTTGCCTCTTTCCAGCAGCCCTCAGGCTTCCAGGTAGATATCAGTTGATTGGCAGCTGCTGTGACAGTCGGTGGAACCGGCTGAGAGTGGATGAGTGTCAGCCTTGCTCCAGGGGCTTAAGGCAGCAGCAGTGTTGTAGCTCCCTGCTGGAGAGAGAGGCCCATGAAATAAGACTCAGTCAGTTCTTCTCTTTTTCTCCCTTCAACTGAAGCAGGTAGAAGCTAAATAGGTTTTTCAAATCGCTCCAGAGTTTATCCTGAGACTGGGAACTGGAACATTTCTTCAGCTCACATCCTGTCATGTGTTTGCCTTTCCTCTCACTTTCCTTTTTTCCTACCTTTGGTTTTGGTATAACTTTGTGTTTTATTGTAGGCTATAGCATGTTGTATTTCATGGGTTTTAAATTCTCTTTCGCAGCCTCCCTCCCTTCTATCTGCTCTGAATCCACAGCCTCAACTGTCACGCCACTTGACAATTAGCCATGCTGTTGCCGCCTGCGCATCACTAAAAAACTTCTTCGTCCTTTTGAAAAACTTCTGAATACAACTCGACGCCCGCTGTAGAGCAGCCACGGGGGGAATGTGTGAGGAAAAAAAAATTAAACGTGAAATCGTCTCAGTTCTAAAGTAGCTGTGACCAATTCCCAGATGGAGGGAGAGCGTTTGTGTGATGGTTTTTGCTGCATTACTACTCTGTCCCGTCAAAAGTAAGAATTGCGTCAGTTTTCCCCTCCGGCCAAGAGTGCCCTCTACTCCATACATTAAAACAGAGAGAGGACAGGGAGTTGGTGGAAACATGGACAAAAGGGAGGCAGGGAGAATGATACAGGGTTCTTCTTAGAATGGAATCCTGTACTTCTTTCTAATTCACTCTACAAAGGTGAGGTGATGCTACAAGTGTAAATTATACAAGGAGGTGCTGCTTCTAACTCCTTTTCCATTGTTATTTTGGATGTGGCTTAGTCAGCTGGCAACAAGAAAAGTTGGTGTTTGTGGAAATATTTCAGTACACCAGTTTGTCTTAATAGATAAACACAGCCTTTTCATTATGGGTGATAAATTATGTTATGTGGACTGATAGTAATACGATATGCATCAGCAACAGAAATTAAATGATGAAATTATGTCTAGGGAATTATGCCCCCCCACAGGTGTTCTCTGTTGCTTATACGAGGGTAATTCAAAAAGTTCTAAGACAAATTAAAAAAAACTTTATTTTTGAAAGTAACAAAATTATTTTTCTACATAACATCCACCTACGTCAATACACTTCTGCAAGCGATGTTTCCACCGAAAAATTCCTTCTTGATAGAATTTTCTTGAACTAGTTTGACTCAGTTTGAATTTATGGCATTTGTCTTAGAACTTTTTGAATTACCCTCGTATGCTTATATCATGATATGAGTCCAAAATTGTTTCTGTTACTGTGTTAAATTAAGCTGTGCCCTACTATATTGTCTCCTGGGAAGTAATGGAACTTATACTTATGGTACATATACACTTCTATTCATAAAGAATTAACAGAATGAGAAACAGAAAGTCAGTGCTGTAAATGAAAGGAAGAGCAGAATCAAAGTAGAAAGTGTGTTTTCTGACTTAAAAGAAGAAACTAGTTCTCAACCTACCGATGTAACCCATATGCACAGAGTTCTATTTTCACTATTTCCTCTGGATGGGAAGAAGTTACTGATCGGAGTCTCAGGCCCATCATAGACCACGGGGCCTTGACTGGTTTCTGGTGAAGTGGAGCCAGGCACTCAGTCTGCCCCCATAGAGCAGAAGGATGCCTACTTTCAGATTCCATGTGAGAGGGACACAGGCAGTTGTCAAGGTCCACCTATAAGGAAAAGATCTTTATATTCTGCCCCCCCTTTGGGATCTCACTGACCCCTCACACCTCCACATGATACCTGGCCTTTGTAATGAGGAGGGCTCAGACTTCTGAATTATCTTTCTGGATCAACTGCTTCACACCGGGAACTGTCAACATCTCAAACTTTGGTCTAATCCCCAGAGGTCTATGACATGCTGCAGACTCCCATCCTATTTGAGGATTAGGAAATAACTAGAGTATAACCCTGTATATAAAGCATATAGGTATGTGGAGAGATAGTCTCATTACTCTTAGTCATCCAACTTTTAAAGCCACACAGAAAATGGGATGATCAACTCATAAATTGTAGGTTACTTTGAAACCATTATTCTAACAGATAGGCTCATGTCTCAGCCTTCACCTTACCAAAGAGACCTTCAGATTTCTTTAGAGGGAGACCATTTCATATTTTTTGGGGGGGGGTTTAGGGTCCAAAAATGGCACTTTCAAAAGCCCATAAATAATGACAGTAGAATAAACAAAAGGCCATTTCATTATGACTAAGATGGTGTGTGGATGAATTTAGCGGTGCATGTCAGATATCCAAAGAGTGCTCTGGAGTGTCTGATAAAAGGAAGTAAGGCATAGCAAAGTGGACCTAATTAGAGGGATTTGGAATGTATTTAAAAATGAATCTTGCTTTGCCACAACACTAACAGCAGCGCAAGCCACTTCTCTAAATGGACGGCTGGCAGGCAGTGGGCTTTTCAGGTTGCTAAATACTCCCAGCAACACATGAATGGGAGGCCTGATTAGTATTTCGGTAATGATACATTGGCTTGTACATACACTGGGCAGTGTAAAGAACTGTGGTGACATGCATTCATTCTTTTGATCACAGTCTCCTCAGCATTTTCATGTCTTCACACCACAAAATTTTTTATCCTTCAAGCAAGTAGAAAACATAGCATGTAAATCAACCAGATATTGTGATATAAAAATATCACACATTACCCAACTCGCATCAAATAAATGATCATTTCAACAGGCAACACTGTGTTTGGAAACTGTTTTCCCTAAAAACATTAAAATATCCTTTTGTGTATTAGCAAAATGAATTTACATATTTATTATTAAGTACAATACAATTTCAGCAAATCCTTCACTTAAAATTGCCTCATTCCTAATACGAAGGCCTTGTTATTTTGTAGCACCAGGTCTCTTTCCTCTCTCATTGCTTCTCTGGTGTGCTGAGCAAATTTGTGATAAACCCTTACAACCTGAGGAATGTAATTTCAAGATCCGAATAGAGTGTGATTAGAGTGAAATGGGTGCAGCCTTCACTGATAGAGTATGTCTCAAAGGCGACATCAGGATGCAGGGAAACATCGGAGGGAAAAAAAACAAAAAAAAAACAACAACCGCAGTCTGCTTTAATTGTGAAAAGCCAGCATGAGAGACGTCGCTGTGAATTACAGCAACAGTAAAGCACATGGGCATACTAAGAGAAAGGCATAAATTCAGAAGCAGATACACAAACACATACACACTTAAGCGCCATCCTCTGCATATGAATTAAATCAAAAAGAAGAGCGGGGGCTTCTAAACTTGTTTATATGCAGATTTCCCTGTATTGGGGTGATGAAAAACAGCAAATACATGGAAAAACACTTGTGCTATTTTTACCTTCAGACAAATACAGTGGAGGTTACACATAAGCTGTTTGCTCCCAACAGCAGCTAATACTTTCTTTGTTGATTGCGCTCTCAGCATCCATGCACTTCTATTACACAGATTTGCAAGGAGCACAAAATGGAAGGAGTCTCAAGTCCTTAAAATACATACTATTACTCTGTATGACATGTTGTGTATTGGGTGGCTGATGTATGGTTGCTCTGTATGGAATAAGAGGATAATCCCCTTGTGAGAGGTTTAGTAACAGGTTGTGCTGGCAGTGAAAACCTCTTGGCACTGCCACTGTACCTGCACTCTACCACTTTTGCTTGAATGCTTTAATTAGTGTCTCATTTTCTCTCTCTAGCTGTCTTTCTGAGCATCTGAGCTCATTGTTGCAGAGAAAAAACCTCATCTCACATGTAGTCACTCAGCATTGGCTAATCTAATTTTCTTTATCTTAGTCAAAGAGGAAACTGGTGTCACTTTCGCACTATCCTCCATGCTGCCATCTCTCTCTTGTTAAGTGTTCAAGTGATGAGCAGTGTGTGTTCGACCCTGATAATTAAAGGATGCTGTGGGGAGGTCTCCTTGTCTGGCCAGGAAAATGTGGCAACGTGTCACCTTTGTGGGGCTTGAGCAGTTACTTGCTGTGAGAGCCAAACCTGGCAACCCGAACACTCACTGCTGCAAGGATACAGATGTTTTTAAGATGAGACAAGAGAAAAACAAAACACAGAAAATGTGTGTATGTTCCTTACAAGTAATATAATATCTTCAGTTTTTTTCTCACTTTCTGTTGCCTTAAACAAAATGCCCATCAACTGACTTGTTTTTCTGCCTCTTTTCAGCTGGTAGCAGTGTATGAAGAGCAGGATCCACACAATGGAGGGGATGGCACCAGTGCCAGCTCCACAGGTACGCAGAGCCCAGAACCCTTCGCAAGTGAGATGAGTTCAGCATCGGCCTTTCAGCCCTACCAGGCCGACAGTGAGATTGAGGTCACCCCATCCGCCTTGCGATCCAGTGAGTTCAATGATGCTGCCAATTGTAGACAGAGGGAAAAAATAAATGACTTCACTTTTAACTTTTCATATTATTGCAGAGATATTATTAACAAAAAGAAACACATACCTCCTAAGTTACTATACTGCATATCACTTCACTTAATGTGGCCAGGAAAGAATGGAGAGGTGTGAAAAGGATCAAAGCAATCCAAAAATACAACTACAGTAGAAAGAAAAAACATACATGATGACATAAGCATAATCCACCAATGGGAATATGGAAATTCAGTATGCAAGGTTTTAAAGGTTTGTCTTGAGAGCTGAAGCAAACATAAAGTATAGAAACACATGTAAACCCTATATGCTCATTTGCATCTGTGAAAATACCAGAATAAATGATTCACAACACTTATTGGCAGAAATATGGGTTGGTAAGATAGTTAAACATTTAGCATAGTAAGCCTGTTCAGTCATGTACACACTTTGTATATCCGGGGATTTGATATGTTGGTGCCAGTTAGACTAAACCACCATGAGCAATATAGAATGGAGTAAACTTTTCCCAAACTATACAAATAGAAAAAAAGTGTATCAACTGTCTTTTCTTCAACAGGATCTACAGTCAGTTTCACTTGACATGCTTCAGGTGTATTGCATGGAGTTGAGTGTCTGTCAAGATATGCAATGTATCCAGGGAATAGCAGTGTACTGATTTAGACAGACAGGTAGAAGCCAATGGAAGGAATTGAGACACACTTGGTTACTCAGTCATGCATGAGCAAGAGCACACATGGTAGAGCATGGTGGACATGCACACACACACACACACACACACACAGGTAAAATGGCACCGACAAGTCACTGACTCAGGTGTTATTCATGTCCATATATTCACATCCCCTGAAGTGGAACCAGTGAGCGGATGCAGAGCTGTCTTGAACTTCTAAGAAATTCTAAGACATTCAAAACCAGAACTCACGTATGGGTATGGACCACAACCCCATGGGATCCCCCCACTCCACACATGAATGAACATTAGAACTTAGACTAACAGAAGGGCTGATCCAACCTGACTGGATTGATTTCTGGACAGTTGAACATAAACAGGTGGCAGAGTGTGAAAAGTAGGTTTGTTTGAAGTTGTCTGACCTACTGTCAACTTAGTTTACTCATGTTTGAAGCTTAGAGCTGGTTTCTGAGACATATCAGTACTGTGTCATACTATTCTAGGTTCTGGACTTTAACTGGTCCTGACCTCTACCCATCACTCAGGAACTACAGGAAATCACCAGCCACTAAAATTAGAAGTTTAAGAAATGTTTTATTTTTGGACCATACTTGGACTAGAGTATTTTTCACATCCAGCCTTCCTGGTATGGTTTATGGATGCATTTTTTCTTGTGAGAACGGCATTGTTCCAATCTGAAAGAATGTGAAGCCCTCTAACCTGCTGTCAGCAAGAACACATTCAGAACTTAGAAGTTGTTTTGTGAGACATCAGTCATAGCGCTGGAGTGTCTTTATGTTTAACTGATCATGACCTCTGACCATCACTCACTGTGAGGAAACATGAACCACCAGGCATTGAAACTAGAAGTCAAGAAATGCTTTCCTCTTAGCCCGTATTGGAACTTGAATACATTTTAGAGACATTTCAGGCTGGATTCTTATGTTGTCACAGCAACTTGTGCTGATACGACAATGGAGAGCTTATAAACTGTTCTTGCGCTCAACACTGAAACATCTGAGCCTGTCACTCTTATGCTCTGTAAATTGTACCTTATACATAAGGTACAATTTGTTTTCAATTGTTGAATACATGTATTCAACACATGTATTGACAAGATTGGTGCATTGAAGAACTGATTGCTTCCGACACACTGTGCCTTTAGTGTTGACTGGTATATATAGCATTTGTTAACGATAATGACAGTGAAGAGCATAGGAAGGATAGGCAGACGACTGCAATGATGACTCGGTTAATCAAAAACTCTGGCCATTAATAGTGCTTGTTATGTGGTAGTTTGCCACCTTTGCATGCATGTTTACACCTTAGAGGACTTAACACTTTCAATCTCTGTTGTGAAACTACCTCAAAAGTTATATATGTGTGTTGAGAATAAGACTTTAAGGAGGTAAGGAGTCAGACAGACAGACTGGCAACACATGCACACAGTCAGGCGGATGAACAAGACAGACAGGGAATGGCCCCTCTAGAGATGCAGATGAGCAAATTACTGGCAGCAGTATTGCATATCAGACATCAAAGTGTATCACCGGCGCCCTTGGCAGCTGTGCTCTGAGGCAGAGAATTATGGCTATTTAAAATCATCATCTTTTAGAGCCATATTGATTGTTTTTCCCCCCTCCTACAACTCCCAAAGTCCCAAACTCTCCCTCCCGCTTACTTTCTGTCCTCCACCCCTCCCTCAACTCTGCCTTGGGAACCCATTTTAGATTTCCATGCTAACATGTGCCGTGCAGGTCAAACTGCTAATAATTGGATTGGAGATGAGATGTAAATTACAATAATGAATGTAATTTTCCCGTAATTATACGGACGCTGGAGCTGCCTCTGCCTCTGCCTCTACTCACTGCTAAATTCTAATCTTACAGAAGTAAAAGAAAATGTCTCAAACTTTAAATTAACACAGGATCTTAATGATGCTTGTAGCTTTGAAATTGAATGCTCTGTTCTTTGTTTCTCAAGGATTTTCAGTGAAGTCCATTCATTCAAATCAGGGGTTATATCATTAGCACTTAGAGACTCATTTCTCAGTTTTGCTATGTTTAAACAGATGCAGCTCTGAGTGCTCTTGGGTGACAGACATAGTGCAACAAGTCCACAACTATTTAGTATGTGTTTAAGGCTAGAAAGAATTCATTTAGATATTAGTTCGTAGTACACTACGGTGAGGAGTGGATGAGAGAATATCCTCTTATACTCATATGTAATTGGCAACATTTGAGACCCCAGAATCAGCCATGATAATAAAATAAGAATGTAGAGAGGGATTAGATATTATGGTGGTCACTGGTGTCCTGTCCATCTTAATATACATTTTTTTGCAGAACATTTTTTTGTTATCTTTTGTCCTCCACATGCATCTGGTGTTTTTTAAAACACCTTCCCAAATGAAGATTTTCAGAACTTCACATTATGTGTATTTGTGTGGACGTATAGAAGAAAGAGGTATGAGGGCATTTCCCCTAAATTGTACATTATCAACAACTATAGAAGATGTATGAATTGTTTCTTTACATCTTGTTGGCCCCAGCAACTACAAATTTATAACATAAGTTTGCATTTGCTGCTTCATTTCATCTGCAGTTGCTGCGTCTCCTGCCCCACATTAGCTGATGTAATTCCACCTACAGTCGTTTTTGCCATCTCATAATTATGGAGAGACATTCTTAAACGAAGGTCAAGTAAACCGAAAGGAAAAATATATGGTTATAAAATATACACGATAAACCTACAACGTCCATAATGTTGAACCTCTTTTTTTAATAATGTAGATTATAATAACATCATGCTTTGTCTGCCCACAGTTTCATCATTGAACAGTCAGTCGTTACTTGAACTTGACTATCATAAATGTCTACGTTCATGCACTTGATTCTTGAATGTGTTATCAGGTTTTTTTTAACCTTTTTGATATTTACAATCAGGAAAGAAGCTCAATTACCATTGACAAGCATTAAAATGACATTGAAATTAATGGCTTTAAAATGCCTTGGAAGATCACAGTGTTTGTGGTAACGAAACAGGTCAGGTCTGGAGTTGAGCAATTTAAAATATCAGGTCTCTCTATTGTAACTGGAATTTCTGGTGCTTTTTTTCTGGACCTCCATGAAGACCGGTGTGGTGTCAAATTGTCTCTTCCTGGTCCTGAGGTCCTTGAACATACTGCTCTCTGAAACTCTCCAGTGACAGGGTTGCTGGGAGGCCATTAGAGAGATTGCCTGTGGGGGGGGGAAGTGAGGACACCTTTCCATGAGGAAGGCATTGATCTAATCAATTTGGCTTAGTGGTCTGTCACTGAGGAGACTCCCTGCCGCTGGACAAGGCTAAATAAAAGTCACCTAAGTGAGGGTGATGCACATTGACACAGTATAAATGCATACAATCCTTGGTGGCTACTATTTAGATAACCGGAATCTTAAATGTCGTGGTAAATCTCAAACATTTTATTTACTCAGTCAGACTCTAGCTTGTTTTTTTCGTCATAGGTTTAACTTTTATGAAGTGGACTACCACTGTGTTGAGTCTCCCTGTGGGTCTGGGCGATGTCCAAAGTCAGTAATTGCCCATTACAGATAAAACTACTTGGGTTAGGTTTGGGACCACATGCAGCTAGGTCTGAAGCTAGGCACTTAATACTTATCTTTCTCATCTACCCTGACTCTCTGTGGTCCAGAACTACCTCTTCAATCTCTCACTTCAGCAGCGAGCAGGTGATGCAGTAAGATCTTGGGGCTTTGATATGGGAAGAATCAGAGAGGTGATAACAGTGGCAGTGTGTGCCTGCTGATAGATCCTGTCTAATAGTGAACCTGGCTCACGTCATCCCCCTCAAACTCTGTCAAAATGAAGTTCAAATAATCTTTCTGAGACTTTGCTGGATAGTCAACCTTCACAAAAGCGCCATATACCACATAGCATTAAATAACATTTGGGAAAGTAGACGTAGTACATGTATTACAGCTTTACTTCTGACAAGGACAGTGTGTGGGAAGTCAGTATTGTCTTGAGACTTCATTGTTTAGAGGAGGTACCTTTCCCACTGCTCTACGGAGGCATTAACTGACTGTGGCAGCTTTAGTTCACGTACACTATTATTATAGTTTATAAGATAAAACTTAAGATTTTCAGATAGCTTCATGAATTCTTATTTCATATTTGGTAAGTTAGGACTGATAAGTACATTTATTGTCACTGAACCTTTCATTGTAGAGCAATTGGGAGCTACTTTATCAAACTATTACCAACAAACCACACCCATGTGTCATATACTTATGCATAAGTAAATAATAATGTGATAATACAAGGCCTCTTTAGTGTTGTCCATAACCCCCCTCCCCTGTTGCGATCCCCACCACCATTTCTGTGAAATTGGTTGGTTTCTATAGTTATGAAGACATAACTACAGAACTGAAACATCCTCCATTCTTCAACTGTGTGTGTTTTTTTTTTTTTTTATCTTTACAGACAATGGAATTGCCAAGAAACAGACTGCTATTCAGCTTATAGGCCTAAATTTCTTTTTCTTGTCTTTTGTTTAGCTTCAATACAAGGTGATGATGTATGCTTTAGGAGAGCATTTGTTTGTCTTTCTAAGCTGTATGATCTACCCTATTCATACAAAAACTTGGATGTTTACTTATCACTTATCCAACTAAAACTGATCAAAGCTAAGAATTATCTAGAACATGCACAATATTTTGCTCCTTTGTGTCAGGGGCTAAGGTTAGGGGGTTCAGTAGAAGTAAAAGTACAAATTCCTGATCACAAATGGACTTTTTTGTAGAGATATAGAAGACATAATGTGACATTTATAGTCTGAGCTTTAGACCATGTATACATTTATGCCATTGCAGCTCGTCATATATCTACTCGACCTTCTTCGTCAATAATCCACAGCCACTCCATCTGTGCATAACACCTCTCAGAGTAGCTTTACTTGCACATACTGGAGTTGAGTACACACTCAGCACTACGGAAGTCGGGACAGTGAGCTTCAGCAGGCTCATCATTAGCAAGCTGAAAGCACTTTTAAACCCACCAACCCTCGTGAGACTTTGAACTGCCTTCCTTTACCTGAGTTAGAGGAGAGGCTATTAGTTATGTCAACTCTTAATCATACTCATGCTTGTAGTGGGAGAGAGAGGGAGTGCCCAGGGTGGGTCTTTAAACTGTTGAGGAGTGGGTGTTCAGTTCATAGTCACTGGGAATATTATTCATAAAAACACTCATACTGTCATAATATCATCTAGGGCTTATTAGAGGTAATTATTGCAAGGGCCGGCACCGTTAAATGGTGAAGACAGTGTTTTGGTAATGAAGTGTGAAGTGCTTGGAGTAGTAAAAGTCTCTACTCAGCAGCGCTGGGAATGTGCTACCAGTACGGTTTTTATTATTACTTCTGCCTGGATCCCAATAAAGCTATAGCTAGACAGCTGGATGGCTGTAGAGTTATGTGTGCATGTCTGGGTGTGTGTGTGGGTGTGTGTGTGTGTGTGTGTGTGTGTGTGTGAGTGTGTGTGTGAGAGAGTTAGCTGACTGATTTATTACTTCCTGAACTGGACTCAGAGTGGTTCTACAGGTCACTTGTGTCACACTTAAAGCAACACAGGAGCCAAGAGGTCTTGATTGGGAAACAAAGTCATTTACACTTTCTGACATGTAGAGACAGACTCAAATGGTGAGTGACGTAACCCCTGGCCGGGGACCATGGGAAGGCAGCCACAGTTTGTTTGCACTGACTCTTGTGTTTGTGTCATCCCGGTACCAGAGACAGTCATCTGTGTGACATTTAAAAGACTTATGTGTCTGCCTGTCTCTGGTATCGGCCTTCTTCTGACCTTTCACAGGACTCTTAATGTAACATTTGTTTATCTATAATGTTAACTTATACATAGAACTGCGATGAATCATTTTATTAACATCAGCCTAGTGACCATTGTAGGGATGAGACTTTTGCTTGACAGTAAAAAAAAAAAAAAAAAAAAAATGGAAAAAACTTCAAGACATTTGGAACAAATAGGCTTGTGCAGAAGGTGGTGGTATAGGCTAGGCCTGTACGACTGTAACAAACCCTAAGTTTCACACTATAAGCCTTTAAAACACTCAGGCTTCTCATGAATAAATAACCCAATAATGTGCTCAAGAACATTTTGCATCAAACCAGTTCAATTAGCAGAGATGTGTTTGTAGGAATTGTGACACTTGTTCAATAAAAGCTTTGAAAGTATTCCATAGAAATAGTAATGAATTCAACATCACCTTGAGCTTCCTCTGCAGTCTGTGTGTCTGATGCTGAATGCTCTGTTCATCCAGTGTCCAGGTGAAACCACACACATGAATTCTATCTGATTCACATGACATTCAAGTTACAGAAATTCCTCACAATCCTGATTCCCCCATCTTGTGTTTTACTATATTATCTTCAACATTTGTGTGTTTCTTACTTAACTCTGTGGAAAGAAATCAACAAGTCCAGCTCCATTGTTGTTTTGGTGTGATGTCCAATTGACACAAATGGTTGTGTAAGATTTTAGATTTGAAGCTTCGAGACCAGAATCAGAGGACCAAAAACTTCTCTCAGGTTTCAGATGATTTATTTGCAGGTCACAGGTAAAGCAAAGCCTCTGCAGAGGTCCAGCCCCACCGGGTGGGACTGGCCTCGCCATGTG
>JAPQRQ010000014.1:10789474-10800280 GCA_037367365.1 Apogon talboti | reverse complement strand
AACCCCCAACTCACAGATTTAACCAGATCAGTCAGATCCAAGGAAAAACAATAATGAAATAATATTGAAATCTTCAGTTGGTTGATGCCTATATTTGTGCAGTGAAAGCTTGTATCAAAAAATAAAATGCTGCTGCTTTTTTCCATGTAATATTCACATTCTGCATGAAAGTACTCATGATGTAAGCAATGGTTTGAAAAAAATTAATGGTGCTCAAATTAATCACAGAAAAAAACACCAATGGTGTATAGAGGACTTTCAAAAAAGGCACCTTTTGAATGTAAAACTCTTTCTACCAACCTTTTCTTATTCTAATACTTGCAAGTGCACATAAACACTTGATCAAAATATTTTTTTCAGACTCCTAAGAATAAATGTTCAAAGTATCTTTTCTCCCTCAGTGAACAACCATTTAATATTTAATATATTAGTTGCCAAATAACACATTTAGTGAAGTAAGAGTCATTAAATAAATTAAATCACAGCTTCAGTAATGATCATTTATGAACAAATTGATTTTATACCTCCATCTGTTTTTCAGATATATGCACACCTGCTGTGTTTAACTCGGTAACTCACTGCAGCCCCATTTAACCTGGATTGAATATTCAACATATTGAGAAAGAGAAGGATTAAACTCTAAACTATGTGAATTGCTTTAGCGGGTTTGGTTATTTTTTTCCACATTGAATACATGGGTTTTACACTGGTCTAATATTTGTCTCATCTTTTCATTTCTACATTCTTCTCATGACTGTGTCCCACCCTTATCTGAATACCCTAAACTGGAAATGTACTGCAAAATCTGTATTTAATCTGTAGTTCATTTACATTGTGTATGGCAGGTCAAAAGAAGGTCACAATTGGCCGAGGGTAATGCCTTTTGCTCTTGGTGCTTTAAGTCCACAAAGCTTACAGGGGTGTTTAGCATCTCTTTGTCTGCAGACTCCTCATCCCAGTGGACCTCCAACCAACCCTCAGTTCCTCTTCCACCCACCTCATTAGTCCCTTTTGTGAGAGGCTCCCAACCTCTCCTATTCCTGCGTTTCATTGTCTTCCACCTGTGAAGTTTGTCTGCTTCAAAGCACATGTTATTGAAGCATTCAGAGGCCCGTGCAGGCACATACAGGCAGCACATGTGGCCAAGACTCATCTAAAGCAGGCACACATACTGTACATGCTATTGGAAGCATGGGCGCATTCAAACAATACGGTTTCATTGTTTCATCATGATACATGCAGAAGACCACAGCAGTGCACACATGAAACTGCATTGTATTTATTTACATTACCTTCAGTTCAGTCATGTTCTGTACTTTCATTCTGTTAACGGCAGTAATTAGGGGATGACGTCAGTGACAGATGAACAAAGGAAATGTTTTACTTCATTACATTAAATACGGATTTCTATGAATTTGATTCTTTTTAGAAGTCCAATTATTTAAATAATACGCTTAATCTATTTTAGATACTACGCCTTTAGTGAGTAACAAGGACTTCTAGCCAGTTATAAAATATATTTTCTCTAAAAAAGGGAAAGTTTTGTTAATTAATTGTGCCTGTTAATAGGCGGAAAGTTCAAGTTAAATAACATACATATTTGTCTCGATACATGGTTATAGATCTGTGCAGGAAATATGATAGCATAATAAACATACATGGAGTGTTCATAAATTTTGATAATGGCTGTAACTTGCATCTAAAATAGATGCATCTTCCTGGCCACAGCAACTCTGTCATCTGCTGCGTCCTGTTTTTCATCAGATTTAAAAAGATACAATCCACCCTGAAGTGCTGTGGAAATCCCAGAACACTCCCCCGACCGCATTCCCATCTCCCCACAAACATGAGCACTTTCAGAGTACTTACTTTGGCTCACAATCACAGCTTTGATCAAAGGAAAACATTTTCACATAGTCTGCCTGATTATTTTTTTCTTTACAGAGTGGTCTCTGCCGTTCATTTGAACATTACAGGCAAATTAATTTGACAATGTGCAGTGACTACCCAGCAGACTTCCCCTATGCTATCCAAGCAACTGTTTAGAAACCACATGCTGGTATACTAGACCAGACCTGCAATGTTTGGGTAGGAGAGCAAATTTCTCCCTGTTTTGGCACAGACTGAAACTATAAATAATTTAAATGTGTTGAGATGCTTTATTCCCACATGCAGCACACACACACACACACACACATACATACACCAAAAACCTCACTGAATTCATTGTGTTCTGTGGAATTTTTTCTCTGATCAGTTGCAGGTTTTTGTTTTCATCATGTCATTACATTGGTTTTAACGGTAAATTATTATTATTTACATCAAAAATACAATGATCCTTTCATTTTGAACCCCCTACATGGACTTGTCAGCACTTGGTCAGCTACAGAAACAGCCTTGAACTGGTTTGTTCTTTAGGGTCTTCAGTAAAGCAGAGGCAGGTTGACATAAGAGGCTAGATTTCCTGCCCACTAACTAAACCCTGCTGGCCTGAATTGTCTTTGTCATGTGGCATTAAGTCATGTGGCTGTGATCAAACCCACAGCTAGCTGACTGGTGGTGTCTCCTTGGTGGGTGTATAGTATCAGGGGGTATAGCTCAATGGTAGAGCATTTAACTAAGATCAAGAGGTCCCCAGTTCAGATCTGGGTGCCCCCTCTATTCACAGCACTGATGACACAACCCAAGTCTTTACAGTGACTGGGTTCCACTTCACTTTTGTTAGTTTTTTTTTAATCTACAATTTGTGTCTGTTGTCACTGTTGTTGTATTTCCCACACACCTAGTGCTATAAATATAAAAGTATTTTAATATGTGAAGAAGAGAACATTTAGTGTTTGTTAGTACTATATTCTTCTTCTGTGCTTATGTTCTGTCTTTGATGGACCTAAACAGGGATAATAGCTTTTGTATTTTCATCTTTACTCCATTTGCTAAGTCATTCAAAAAAGTTAACATATGCAAACTTTGACCTGCTCGTGGCGACAACTACTGTCCAACCAAACAAGTACAAAGACTGCTGCTCACAGGCAAAAAGGATGACTGCACAAACTAATAGTATAGTCCTGTGGTGGGTTGCTTTGAATTGGACCCACATGGACCCTGTACATGGACCCTGTACCAAGAAATAAAATAGTTCCACTTCCATTTGAGTCTGGAGGCACAACTTAGAATGAATCTTATAGATTCTTTAAAGTTGTTTAAAGTAGAATTATGTGTGTCCCAATCGTTGCAAGAGAAATATCATGCTTTTCAACACACCATCAGGGCTTTGGCGCCCTATGTGATGCTAAATTTTGTCAGTTGCCTGCATGTTTCATCATTCCACACACCTTATTGTGGTGTCAAGAAAGTTCAAACTTTTAAAGCAGTTCACTGCTTCCATTTGCTGTTGCAAAAAAAAAGAAAATGCAAGAAAGAAGTTACTGTTGTATTTTTACTGGGAAAACTCTCACTCCCTGGTTTAAGGTGTGAAAATAATGTGCCGGTAGTGCATCACAACCTAGCTAATTCTCTGGGAAATACAACCTTGCTGATGTAAAAAGCATGTGTAAAGTATCTGTGGTCATAAATAAGTCACGTTTAAGTGATGCGCATTCAACCTGTTGGTCGCATGTGACTGATGTAATTTCCCAAAACTACTGCTTTCTCAAGCTACTATGGTATTATTTTCAGTTTCAGTGTTACTGTCCACATAACTGTCAGTCACAGGTTGAGTCTTGTTACCCACTTTGCCACCCTGGTGATCAATTACATCGGGTTATTTCTACCACGTACCTACCCTCAAAAAAAGTTCTGTTTCCTAAACCCTCTCCTTCCCACCCGTCGTCCTCTGCCTTACATATGAAAAACCTCATGTGCTTTCAAAACAAAGTATGGCTGATCAGAGGAGGGCATAACTAACACAGTGTCTGCACATCACAGTACCATCTGTTTCTAAAGATTCACTTTTCCTGACATAGTTGTAATAAATGTTTCTTTTCCATAGTGCTGCGTTCAGGAGCTCTTCTGTTTTGGCTTTGCCACTCTGCTCTGCATTATGGAGGGAACGCTTCTCTGATATGCTTTGATTTTCTGCATATAAACAAGTCTGACCTCATACATTGTGCTGTGTTTATCCGAGTAAGCGAGTGTGTAAGTTGTTTTAAGATAATCATGTGTTTTTCAGCAGTGGCTCCCCACAGGCAGCTTTTAACAGCAAATGTCTCCGTCCACTGAATAACACATTTAAGCCAGGGCTCACACCAGTTCCCATATCAATCCTCCTGCAGCACTACTCTCATCTCACACACCAAATAACTTTGTGTTTTTCCCCAATAAATCATCAAACAGTCCAGCAAAAGTTGGGCGGCTGGTGGAAGTTCGCATTCGTCACTTTTGCTAAAAAGAGAAGTTGTTGTACGGGTGTTATTGTTCAGAGTGAAGGAGGAAGCTGAACAGTTTGCGATATGGACTTTGTGTACGTGCTGTCTGGCAACTGCAGTGAAATGGGTTCTGTGCTTCTGACCTGCCTTAAACTGAAACTCATTTACTCACTCATCAGACTCAAGTTTCCACTATTGCAATTAAATCTGTGGCAATTTGTTGTAAGATATAGGGCCAGCTGTGTGTTTTTAAGTGAGCCAGTCACTTTTCTGCAAATGTATAATTGCCAATATTAACCCTCTAAGACACAAACAGCCACTGGAAACCAAAAGCATCTACTAGAGCCCGACTGATATGGAATTTTTCGGGCCGATGCCGATATTGGGGGCAAAAAAAACCCCAGTATTCGATATATCGGCCGATATCCGATATAATGTCCAATAACCGATATACCAGCCGATACATTAAATAAGAGCATTGATGTAAACAGAATATATACGTACATGAACACAAATTCTTATAATACCCAAAAATATGACTCAAGACTAAGACTCAGAAAACTACTAAATTAAAATAATTAGCATAGAATTTAATACTATAGTTGATCATTTTAAAATAAAAATAAGTGGCTGCATTCAGCTGAAAGTGATCATACATAGGCTAATGTGAGGTGTTTTTAATACATTAGGTAGTGTTAAAAGGCTCATTCACAAAAACATCTTATCAATTAGTCATATTTACTCGCTATTGTAAAGTTCCATATGCAGCCACTGGGTATTTGCAAACAGCTCGAAAGTAAATGCTGGCTGCACCACCCGGCTCCCGTGTGTTTTTAGCGTGGCGGGGTGACGACGACACACAAACAGCCTGCCCCCTCAAATGAAATTATTAGTACTAGTAACGCGTGTTAAGTTTCACTTTCACTTTGCGCATACCCATTGTGAGGTGCGTGGCATGGACCACGCAGCCCCTTTTGAGTGTGAGGGGGAGGGGCCAGGCACTCGGGGAGAGTGCAGGGCAGAGCACAGCAACACAATCTCCATGCAGCAAAAAACTTAAAATATCGGCTACATATTGACCGATGTTGATTAATCGGTAATACGCTATAATCGGCCGATTATATCGGCGGGCTGATTAATCGGTCGGGCTCTAGCATCTACTGATCTAAAATGTTTAATAACTTCCGAAACATTAAACCTATCAATATGTTGAAATAATTCAGGTAAAATGCGGTTGTCGTCTGTTCATGGTCATCAGATATGACCCATTTGGACGTTCAGAGATTCTGTAGTGAACGTGGAAACACCCTCAGCTTCTACAACATTGATTCGCCAGTAAAACCCCATGTAGTCTGATAAATGACACTGCTTGTAGATGCTTGTTTTAAGTTCAGCTAATGATATATTTTGCTAAAAAAAGTCACTTTTTCTTCAGTTTTCTCCGTTTTGATAAAATAACCTTTGAATTACTCTGAGCTTTTCTGACCATCTACATCATCAGCAAATTAAATATAGGGAAATACCTGATTTTCACTGAAAAGAACACAAAATACAGAGGATGATATTACAATAAATGTGATAAATCACTTACAGAAAGTTAAATAGAGGGTAAAAGTCATTTGGGAACTGCCACAAAAGAAGCACTAGGTCTTTATGGGTTAAATTCTGGTCTAGAGACTTCACAGACTGTGAATGTGGTCAGTAAAGGTCTCATCTGTGTTTGACTTTTGTGGAAATGCCCCCAAACTACATTATTAGCAACACAGACATCTTAGACATTACTGTTATCATATTAGTCAGTGATAATATTACTCTACTCTAAGTTGGATCACCTTTGTGTTAGTGTGTTAGTATATCTACCCATACACATATATACATTATATACCCTGGTGTAGTGCACATGTAATGGACTGTGTTGGTTTGGAGTGACAAGCAATGATTGTCCTTACTCCCATGTGAAAGGGTATAGCCATCCCTGAGGCCAGTAGATTCAGTTATCATTATATTGGTATTGACTGACAATATTATTCTGTGCCAGTAATTTGTTGTGTTTACATCCCAGTGGTTTTAGATCAGGATAGACAGTGCACTCAGGACCACCAAAGAATGTCCCAGTAATATAACTACACCTCTGCAGTTGACCAGTGTCCCACAGTGAGATGATGACGGTTTCATTTGGAGGACGTGCTCCTTTGTCTCAGCAGGGACAGGTTTTGGATCATTTCTGTTGAAGTCAAAGTTTGCTTGACACACCATTTGCTCGGATTTGCAAAGTCTAACAAACTAGGTAGCTTAGGGCCTCTGTCTTCCACCACTCTCGGTCGTGACGTTTTTAGAGAGGTGTTTTAATCATTGGCGACTTGGCCACATATCAGGCGGTGGGAGATTTATGGCCTCTTTTCTCTGTGAGCCTGTACCTGTGGACCGACCGTAATGGAGAAACACTCAAAATGGTGTTTACACGGAAGGTGCTGCTGCAGAGCTGTTTCTGGGCCTGCTCAGGGTTGTTTGGTTTGCTGATTAGGAAGTCCCTGGTGGGGTGGGTATGTTGGGGATGGCGAGGATAGTCTTCTGGTCCAAGTTGAGAAAGTGCCGGGCTGTTGTAATTGGGCTGCACAAGCAAATTCTTTATTTATTTAAATTTGGATGGATATAAGAAGAATAACAAAAGATTATTGATGTAAAGACAGGTACTGGGAGGAAGGTCATATATTCAAGGCCTTGTGATAAGTATTAGTTAACAGGTAATCTGCCGATGATACTTAACTTTAAGAAAGCCTCCTGAGTTTTTTGCAGTTCTTGAGAATATCTTTATAAATATAATGTTTTGTTAAGATGTAATACCCTTTGTTATTCATTTATTAGCATTAAGTATGCATTTATTCTCACTTTTGATCTGGGAGTGGCAATGAATAGTTAACCTTTAACAAGTGCATAATAAAGTATTTGTGAAGATCATAAACCAGGCGTATGTACATTAAGGCATAAACATGAAGATACAAATATTGCCACCTGGCTCATATATATGCACACATGCAAACACATGCATTCATAGGAGTTGTGTCGCTCCCTGAGGTCTCATTTCGAGTGGAGCCTCGACCTAGATGAGTCAGGTTTGATTTGGGGAGTGATCTCCACTCCTCCCCTTCCTCTTTGAGATCTTCATTGTCTGGGGAAAAGAGCACGCTCATCCACACTTCCACATTGCTGTTATTGTTGTTGAAGTGTCTAGGTGTCTGCTGCTGGAGGCCTCATCTCGCAGGAGTTGAGGAAGGCTGACATCCTCTCCCTCTCTCCCTGCAGCCGTCTGCATTGTCTTTGTGTCAGGAAAAAGGAATCAGTCTCTGTCTCTCTCCATGTCTTGTTAAAAAAGAAAACAGGATGGTTGACTCAGCAATCCTGTGGGAATACCAAGCTCTCCTGTGCTCCCGTTTGACTGAAGGACTCTGATGCGATCAAACCCAATACCACAAACTACTATGATTGACACATAAAGGTTGTCATTAAAAAATGGAAATAGAGTAAAACTCCCTGGGTACACAGTATCATGTTAGTAATCCCATTTATAATGGTATGACATAAATTAGAGACGAAGAAGTAAGTTTATTAGCATCACATCAGTGTCATTGTGACATGTTTCAGTTTTATTCCATGAATAAGGTTTTAAATATGGAAGAGATCATAAGGCATGCAGCAGACTGAGCCACAGACCATTCATCTTAGAGTTGTGATTCTGACATATAGCACTAGCACACAGATAAATCAACTTTATCGACCATCAAAAGAACAGTTTCATTGCCACACTTGTTGCATAGCCAGTTACATGACACTTTAGACCAATTTGTAGCATACACAGACATGTCTGTCTATCTTCATATCTCAATACACTCCCTATATCTCATCTTAACTTTAATCAGTGTATGCTAACTAACTTTACTGACATGACTACATTGCATTTCAAGCCACGAGTTGTAATTCCCGACTTTTCTATCAAATTCCACTTAGAATGCCTGTGTCAGATATCTGGCTCCATGCACTAATAGTGTGAAGTAGGTACAGTATATGCAGGTCATAAGTACTTCTGTCTGATATTGGTCTCATTTATTTGTCAGTCTTCTCTCTGGGTACTCTGGCTTCCTTCCACCATCCAAAGACATGCACTGATAGGTTAATTGGTCAACCTAAAATTGCCCATAGGTGTGAATGTGACAGTATCTGGTTGTTTGTCTCTGTATGTTGGCCCTACAATGAATACAATGAACTGGTGACTCGTCCAGGGTGTACCCCGCCTTCACCCATAGCCAGCTGGGATCGGCACCCCCCGCAACTCTAGTGAGGATAAAGCGGGTTCAGAAGATGAATGAATGAATTGTCAGTCTATAATCTGTAGTGTCATCTAGTGGTGAAGAGTAGAATTCATTCAAATGTACAGTGCTCTTCTCATGCTCCTTAATGGTGGCTGCTGAAAATATCAAAGGTGGTCTTTAGAGTTTTACTTCTCTGTTTTTAGCTTTTTAGATGAGGGGATAATAACATCGGTTAACCACCTGAACACTGGATAACACCCACTGTTAAATGAAATAAAGAAGAATAGGTCCATTCTGACCTGGGTCGAAACATGGCCCCACAACATGATGAAGAGGGCCTCTGTAACTATGCAAGGGTCACTTAATTATAAAAATACACAATTTTGAATATTATATTCCTATTCTAAGGTTACAGTGTCCTAATTTTACACACCAAACCATTAAAGCAGTTCCTACTAGACGACAACCTGCCCACAACTGATGTTGCTAAGAATTTGATATTCATTGTCATAGTCACCTCATGTATGACATCGTTCCCAGGTCTGACTTAAATGAAAATGAAATTCCAGTGAAATTCTAATTCTAACCAAAACATCAGGTCTTAACCCTCAGAAAGTCACTTAAATATCTGAAAACTGACCGAAGTATTTTCAAAATGAAGGATCGAAGCCATCATTTGTTCCTACAACTATACAAAGATGTCAACACACACATACACAACAGGTCAGTGTATATACTGAAGCCTTTTAGGTTTAAAGCCAAGTAAGGTTTTTGTTTTCGTAGCTTCCTCTTTTCTTTAAAGTGCTTTTCCATCCATCCATCCATCTATCTGATAACATCTATCCCTCTTGTGAAGGTTAATAGTTGATGTTTATTCAAAGTTGCTCTTGTGTCACTTTCTGACATTACAGATTAGAGTTTGCTACACATTGCAGAGAACTACTCTAAGTTGTCTCCTCGACCCCATTTGGCTTCAGCTGACCAGCGTCCTTTTTAAGCCTACTACATATTTCATCTTCTTGTCCAGAGTCTCGGTTCCCACCAGTCCACAAATGTCTTGCTCTCCTCTCCCAAACAGAACCTTTTGTCCCCATATGGATGATTCAGGTCAGCGTGTATTCAGTGGAAATCCCCTTCACAGCACACCAGGGACATCAATATGTAGTCAGTGGTTGGAGAGAGAGTCAAAATGGCTCAGTGCCATAATTTATTCAGACATTGAACTGGTCCAGGCTTAAAGTATTCAAAGTAGCCCTTGAAAAAAATGCTTTTTAGACATTTCATGAAGCTTGGCATTTATATTTAAATTAGTTTGATGTGAAAGCATGGACTTGGAGTATGCCAGGACCAGAGGGCCATAGGAGAATAGACCCCATTCTCCCAGCAGACAGTCTTCAACCTGGTTGGCTGATATTTGCTCTATCTTTACTGTATGCACACATTTGTGTTTAAATACTGAGGTCCTTACTTTATTAATTCCATAGACTACCACTTGCATTTTCCGTATTAAAACCCACCCGTGGATCCATATTATATAAGTTCTAATACTGTATATTAATTTACTTACTTTACCCCAAACCAACTCATATTTTCTTTTCATGGGATAAATCCATGTTGAAACGTATAAGAAAATAAATTGCTTTTGCACTGTCAAACTCTTAAAAATCCAAATCATTAATATCATAGCTGGAGTTTATCAACTAAAAACTGCTGTAATATATTGAATCTTTCAGTCCACGTAGGTTTTTAGCACAGTTCTGTTGTGTCCTCTCTGTAACCTTATCTACAGTATATGCCCAGGCATTGGCTCTATTACCTCCAGTTGGCAGCCAGTCAATGGCACCAGCCGCTCCCTACTTTTCAGGTAGCGTGTAGACCCTTTCTGTTTCCTTAATGCCATTTCACTGATTGGAAATTTTCACAGCTAATAAATAAGGCAGCTAATCCCCGGTGCTTTCACCACTAAGTTAGAAGCTGATATTGCTGTGTTATTAGAGCAACTTCAGTAAAAAGTAATGAAGTGGGATGGACATACCGTATTTTTCGGACTATAAGTCTCTCCGGAGTATAAGTCGCATCAGTCAAAAAATGCGTCATGAAGAAGAAAAAAACATATATAAGTCGCACCGGACTAT
>JAPQRQ010000014.1:10767101-10789374 GCA_037367365.1 Apogon talboti | reverse complement strand
TCCGGAGGAAGTTACCAGTAGTTATCACAAGCCTAGAGCGCCCTCTGGTGGCTGGAAGTAATGTTTACTCCTTGGTCATGTCGGTCAGTGTGAATTAACGTTTAAGAACATGTGAAATGATCTATTTTAATATATATAAGTCGCACCTGAGTATAAGTCGCAGGACCAGCCAAACTATGAAAAAAAGTGAGATTTATAATCCGGAAAATACGGTATATATATCAGTGTTTTAATGGATATTGTCATGCATCCTCATTGGATTAGTAGTTGCGCATTTCTGGAAAAAAAACAAAAAACAAACACAAACATTTCTGATAGTATGTTATTAATGGGCACATTGTCTTATGGTCAATACATCGAAACACTACCAAACACTTAACAATAAATCCTATTTCTCCATTTAAAACTGAGCTGGTTATATTTGATCATATATAAATCAGCAGTTGTTTCTTGTGCCTCCACACAGAAGGTCCTGAATAAGATGGAAAACCTTACACCATTCAGAATTTACAAGATTTTAAAATCTAATACTGAACTAAATGACTTTAATATTGACTTTGTGCTGTGTATATATGGCAATGCTTTTCCATGGTGATTCATACAAGCCAATATAGTTCTCCTCTAAACAAGGTGAGTGCGAAAGATAAATAAAGGACAAACCAATACGAGGTAATAGCCCCCAGAGATTCTGACCTCTCCCTGTGGTGAATTGTGGTGTGTGTACATCACTATGACCCTGTGCCCTGGCCATAATCCCTCACTACAGGGGCTGGATTAAGGCCTCGTCTTATTAGCCAAACACCCCCCACACCTCACCCCTCAACAGTCTAGCTCCCACTTCAGCCTGGATCGATGGCTGGCTCGGGCTGATGTGGCGGCACTGGTTATTAAACGTGGGACCCACCAAACCCTTCGGACTGCGAGGATAATCCCATCACAAATTAAGTCGAGGAAAATTGGTTGGGGAGAAAAGGGAGGGGAGAGAATCTTCATATAGTGACCTTCTAAACAGTAAACACAAGTGGGCACCGACTGCTTAACACCTCCTATTTATTACATGTTAATCTACAAGGATTTTTACCCACGATGGATCAGCATTTTATTAAAGAGAGGGCCTCTCTAAATGGTAATAGGCTATTTTTGTCAATGTTTAGAAGTCAGTGGCATCATAAAGAAGCCAGCCATTATTAGTCTGATGTGTATGCGTAGATGGAGAGATCACAGAGGGTCAGAGGAAGCTCTTGTTTTCTCACAGAAACTAAATCCTTCATATTGCATGCTCATGATTATCTAAATCTGTGAAGTTTTATAATCTCTAAGGAAACGTATGATCAGCAGCAAAGAGATTTGTGTAATATAGTGTCACATAAATTTTACATGAAATGACTACCCCGTGTTTTATGCTGTTAACTGTGAATTGTGAATAGAAATTCAATGTGACCTGCTGCATTTAACCACAGTCCGTTTTTCATGTTAATACCTGATTCTTAAAAGTGTACTGGGGGAAAATTTATAGACATAAATAACACAGTTAGAATAGTGGATAAGTGTGGTAGCATCTGGAAACAGTCATGTCACATAAAGCAAAATCAATCATGTCATGGTTTTAAAAATACTCAGATAAATATCCAGTAAAAGCTCAGCCTTGAGATTTTCTGGGAAACACACCAAGGCTTTTAAAGTTAATCCACAAGTGTTGTATAACATCCTGTTAACAAACACAGATGAATAAGTAAACCAAAGCTTTATGAAGTATTCTATTGAACAAAAATACATATAGGTTTGATACAACATTACATATATTTTGTGATTTATTTCTCACAATATTCTATCTCAATATCTCTGTTTGTGTAACAATTTAAATGTAAGTGTGTGTGTGTGTGTGTGTGTGTGTGTATGTGTGTCTTCCTCAAGCCACTCGTGTACGATAATACTGGATGTTAATTAGCCCCGCTGTCAGAGGTGAACGTCATTATAGCCCTGAACTGGACATGAACTCGCCTTTACCGAGAGGGGACAAAGTCTATTAGATTCCATTATTGAATCTTTAACTTAATTTAAGAGTAAACACACAAATCTGACGGTCTGTCTGCTCGCTGTGGATTATTCACTCAATTCACTCAGTTCATCCCTTTGAAGAGATGAACAGTCTGCCAGAATAAATGAAACACATTGTTAAAAGAAGAAAACATAATGCATTAGGAGCTGCTGGTGAGTTCACTGGCCCTGGTCTGAGTCTGTGGAGTTATTTGGAAAGGAGAAAAAATCACTGGAGGGAGTGTTACAGAACAGAGTTACTTTGAGATCAGTTTTACAGTTTTTAGATTTTTTGGTATTGTATAAGAAATGCAGGTTGGATTCCCTCATTAAAAATATTGTTTGAGATACTTAGTTCCATATAGTTTTCAGAGAAAATCCTCAAAGTCATCCCACCTGATTCCTCCTACTCCTAGTGGAGGGACTGGGTTTTGCTGTATGGGACCTCAGCAACAAAAAGACTAATAAAAGGTTTCTGCAGTGGCATAATCCCAACTGAAAGCTCCTTTGTGAAGCTGCAACACTGAAAAGTTTCTAAACCCAGCAACAAAATGGGCATCGATTATAAAAAAAAAAAAAAAAAAAAAGTTTTCCCAATATACAGCTTACTTGTGCAATCATTATTTTTACAGTGTACATCAAAGGCAACTTGAACACCTTTAAACTCATCCCACTAATTGAAAATGTGATGATTCTGGCCATGATCCTGAACACAGCAAAATGATCAGATGTGGCAGAATCAGACAACGAGGGAATTATAGGAAGTGTCACACTGTCAGCATATTGCAGAAAATACATGTGAGAGTGTTGAAAAATAACTGGCAATTAATAAGGACATGCTTGAAAACAACTGGGTTTTGCAATACTGAAAGCTAGTGTGAGATTTTTTCCTGTTCTGACACACTTGTCGCCTATATTCATTCATATGAGCTGTCCTTCCTGATTACCCTGCAGGGGTCACACAAGTACATACAGTGGCTTTCAGTCTTACCATGGTATTTAATACACACAAGCTGCAGCACAGCATAAGCTGTGATTAAAATGCGCCACTTCCACCAGTAAGACATGTATCCGGTGTATCAGATGGAAGCTTAGCAGCGGCATATGCTTACTGCAATGATCTGCGATGGATGACAGGTGGTTACCCAACTATTTGCATAATTATGGGCAAAATGCACAGGCTGCTACAACGTCAAAAACAAATCCATATGGCCTTTTGGGAAAATCCAGATGATTCATACCACAGCTCACTGTTATGCAGTGTCTCCCCTGTGTCACAGACATCAACAGGATTTCTCACTGAATGTTTTGACTGGAGTGTGAAGTGTGAAGTAACTTCATTCCCTATACTTGTTTTGGCAGCTCTGATCAAATGTGGGAACTTTATGCTGAGTTTTAGTTGCAGATTGGTCAATGTGGCAGCCATAACATGGACCAGTGTTTCCTGTATGATTTTCTTGTCAACGTTTGGCTGGTAATTTGTATTGTGTTACCTGGTTTCACTCCGGGAAACTTTCCAGTGTCAGTGTCGGTCTTTAATGCGGTTTAAGAAAGACCCTTATCTTCAGAGTCAGCCCATGATATATGACCGCATTTACTGAAATTACTCTTGTAACTGTTATTTTTAGAGTTGCCAGTCTGAGATCAACAAAGGGTTAGAAGATTTTTTGCATACAACCTTTTCCAATATTTACATTTTATTGCTGCCTTTGAGTTTGTACAGTGTATTTCTTTCAGTGTTGCAGGACTTGAGCCAAACTAAACCATCCATAATTAAGTTGTACAGTGTTTCCTTTGGGCTCAGAGGACCTTTTATGGAAACAAAAGTACTTATCATCACCACTTCCCATGCCTCAGTGGACATGTAGAAGGAGGTACCATATAGGTCCTACCAGACAAACTTTGCCACTGTTGGAACACTGCAATGGAAAATGGTCTACTTAAGTGTTTTTCTTTTTTTGTTACTAAGCTCTCTTTCCCATTTTTCCACCACTCTCCCTTCTCCTTCCTCTCTTGTGCTCCTCCACACAGATATGCCCCTTCATGTCCGACGCAGCAGCGATCCCTCCCTGGCTGGACTAGATCCAGGTGAAGTCCCAGTTGGCCCAGAAGAACCGTCCAGAAAAAACCCCACACGCTGGTCCACGACTGCTGGCTTCCCAAAGTACAGCCACAAATCAAACACAAATACTGGCACTGGAAGCCTAGAAAGAAAGGTGAGATATAATGTCCCTATGGTCAGTGGTGTTTCACAGAATAAACTAAAAACACTCTGTACTGACAAATAACAAGTACCAGAGGTCATCAGCCTTTATATTAATTTAAAATATTAGAAGTAATTCTTATTAAACCACTGGTTCCAACATCATATCCAGAAGATATGCTGCTGCAGATGGAGCTGAGTCAGGTTTAATGTCAGCAGTAAGTCCTCTGACATCTTTCAACCTCCAGCAGCTTCTGTTTTTAACTTCCTTACTGAGCTTTCCTCCCTCAGTTTTGGTCCTTCTCTCCTCTGAACCCCAAATCAAAGGCAGAACCATATGATATAAAACCTGTTCTAGCCTGCTTGCAGTTATCCTGCAGCGGCGTAGAAAGTCTCTATCTAAAGCTATAGTTCTTTCCGATAACGCTCGTCCAAAAACACAAGCACAGATTGTTAAACACCTTCCCTTTGTTCCAAATTCACCCTTTCAAGATTTTTTAAGCTTCTCATTGTGAATAAAGAAAGTGTATCTTGGGTTCGTCCTCCCTGCAGCTTCCAAAGGAGAAGAGAAGCCAATTAACTTCCAAAATGGATGCCCTCATGTGGTGCTGACAGACCTTCACTTCTTGCTAAGAAGGAGATCTATGCCCAAAGAAGGAGGTTAAAAAAATAGAAATGATTGAGTTCTCAGAACGTGACATGGCAACCCTCCATGTGATTAGTGTGTCTGGAAGCATTGTCTGATAATCCTATTTAAAGACATTTCAGCTGTCAGCTCCCAAACAATGCACCAGCCCAGCACACAGCAGAGGTTGGAGATGAAGAGTTTGAGGTGAAATGGTGGTTTAGACCTTTAATTTTGTCAGAACGGCTTCCCTCCTGGTCCATGTCACTCTGAGCAAATATCACCTCTTCAGAGGCAGTTCCAGGGCATAATCTTAGATCTTGGTCTTTCTGTGTTGACATCCAAAGGACTGGCTTTTGGCCAGGAAAACTGTTTCCAGAACAGCACCATTACTTTGTTTGGCTACAACCAAGATGTGGTTTCATCAGAGGCTGGGGGAGGGGACCATTGTGACCACTAATATGAACTAAATTTCACGATTGGAAGGTATTGGAAATAGTGGTAGCAGCCTAATATCCAGTCTGACTAATCCAAAGAAGGAAAAACAGAGCTTCAGTACTGACCTGATGTTGAAGCAGCAGGGTTCAGTGGAGAGGACAAACTCTCTCCTTGTGCTGTAACATAACATACCATAACATACATTATAAAGTAACTTGCTGAGATAAGGCTGGCATCCTGTAGACTGTTATGGAGGCATTATGGCCATAGGTCTCAACACTAATGGGAGAGGATAGTGGGACCACAAATATGAAAACTCAGAGCAAAATTTTCTAGAAGACTCAATACTCTACATGGGTTCATCAAAGATTTTCATGTGAAACGTGTTAAAATGGCAGTAACAATCTGAAAATGAAAACTCACGGCCTGGACACAATTGCTAACATTAACATGCTGGTTTCTAATTTTACCACCTGCTCACCTCTGTGTATACACAAACCTACACTGTGATGTCAAACTGGCAGAAAAGCCAATAGATACTAATAGTTCATAGATGAATCCTAAATGGAGCCAACTAGCACGACTCTAGAACAACCACAACGGTTGTGTTGGTGGAAAAAGGTAAAGTCTATGGAGTTTCTGAATTTTTTCCACTGTTTTTTGTCCTCCTGATCTGTAATCTGAAGTACATCATTTTTGGTAATCACCCTCTCACTGGGGACTGACTAAAAATAACAAACTAACATCACTCAGCTGTCAGTTTTATTCAGCTTGTACAGTTTGTGACATTGCCATTCGATTTTTTTTTTCAGTAAAAAGGGAACCTTAGTGTTCCTAATCCTTAGTATCTCTTTTTCATACATCTCACTGTCATACATTCCATACCAATCCAAGACGAAGTCTATTTTTGTCCAAAGAACAACACATGTTAAATGTATTAGTCATCACTGACTTTGATATATTTATGTCTAAAGGGAAACCATACATCACCGATTAGCGATGCTGGGAGAGTCTATGGATGTAAGCCATACATTATAGGCTCTCCATTGTCTGGAATAATTTCCTTTACAGCCAGCCATGTTCTGTTGTATTCCCTGTGAGTCCAGTTATGGCTGAGCCAGTCCGGTTCTGCTAAATCTCTGTGCTATAAGCCAATGGGTGTCCTCAGTCGTCAGCTAACACTGTAAACTCATCACATCTCCCAATGACTTTTCAATGCCTCATACTCTCCACGCTTAGCAGAGTCAACTGAAGGGATTAGGCAGTATATGAGTCCGCTGATTTACTGCTACCTCTGTCATATCTGGGTTTCTCCTCACTTTACGATCTGTTGTGTCATAAAAGTTTGTGGAGAGAGGTCCTTTGTCGTTGCAAACCAGGGACTGAGGCCACGATGGCTGTCAAGGCCGTCTCAGTAGAACCCACGTGTCCAGCTGCTTTTTACAGTTCTGTCTGCAGCACTTCCTTAAACCTCGTCACGGCACATTCAACTCCACTAAAACACTAAAGGATTATTATTGCATGCGGGGATTTGTGATTTTTTCCCTTTTCCTCTTTTTCATCTTTTTTTTGTTTGCTGCTACTTTGTAACTCGCTGAACATAACTTATTTTATTTCGCCTTTGTTCATATTTTTCTCTGCCTCGCTTCTGTCTTTTATTCTAAAATAACCCAGAGGACAGTTTCTTTTTTTCTACTTTTGCCTCTGTGCCTTTTGTTGTGTGATGTCTCATTAAAAAAAATCCAAACTTCTGTTGATGTTTGTCTTGCTCCTTTGCTGCTGTTTCACAACTCATTAAACTTTAAATCATTCTCATTCTGTTTGTCTGTCTTTATAAATTATTGTCTTTGCTGTGATCTTTTTCCTAATACAGTATTAATTTGCTTTCATTTTTATTCAAATTGCTTCAGGTAGT
Source organism: Apogon talboti (assembly GCA_037367365.1). Classification (NCBI taxonomy): domain Eukaryota; kingdom Metazoa; phylum Chordata; class Actinopteri; order Kurtiformes; family Apogonidae; genus Apogon; species Apogon talboti. The sequence continues at coordinate 10,782,156 of JAPQRQ010000014.1, read as the reverse complement.
GTGACCTTCAGTTGCTGAGATTTTAACACCAAGGCTACTGCATCTGGAATGTAATAAGTGTGTTTTTGTGTTCATGAACATTGTAATAAGTCTGCTGGTGTTTGACATTACCTTAGTAGGAGTGTTTTTAGGTGCTTTTTGTGTAATGGAAGAGCTCAGCTGCGGCCCATCTTATTAAAGAAAGCCCTTATTAGTAGCTCAGGTTTAGCTGTGGGGAAAGGTCAAGAATTCTGGGGGAAATGGAGTGAAAAATGGACTATTTTGTGGCACAAGTCCAAGACATATTATGTGACCTTTGCCTCAGATTATTAGATGTCTTTCAACTGGTGTAGATAGCAACAAGTTTTATGTTTAAAGTCACAGAACAGGGAGAGATTTGATAAGCTGGGTGGTAGCCGAGGGGTTAATGACACTAAGCGTGATCTGAACTGTCCCCAGCTTGTTGTATGTCAGTCCCCTTTGCCTAGTTTTATTTTCATTGTAGCAGCAGAGGCATGATCAGTTTATTGTACTGTTATGGCGTATGGATCCTCATCCGTTTGCCTCCTCCTGTTTGTCCTCAGGCCAGAGGTGCCCATGCTTACCGGAGTCTTCCTCGCGATGCAAGTGGCTGGTCCACTCAGTTCCAGAGAGAGATGACCCGATCATCTCTGAGCGCCAACCATCCAATGATGGACCGTTTGTTATACCAACAGGAGAAGGTAATGTGTTAACCTTATAAAAATAGAACTTTTTGCACATGCATACACACTTCAAAGCCCGTTCTGTAAATAAGCATAAAGTGTAATGGTTATGTTCATACTAGGGGTCGACTGATATGTTTTTCAGAGTTGACATTGGCATCAACTATTAATCAAGACAAATATACATTAGTGAAACAAATTTACAGTAACAATGTAAATCTTAATATTTAGAGGAACTAAAACTCAGGAACAAGACTGTGTTGAAATATCTTTAAATACATGTTAAAGGAGAATTTTCCCACATTATCTTAAAATAAAAAGTTTGGAGAAGCAGTATTTTACCTCCCAGCAGTATGAAGCTACTGTTGCACTTATGAAGCTGATCGCAAGTAGTAGAAATGAATAAACAAAATATCTCCTTGAAGTTTTAAATAAAGTCAGAATAAAACAAGTGAAAAAAAAAATTCCACCTCAGTAGCACTGTTGCTCAACATCCCATAGAGTGGTGACTACAACCATATCAAAGTATTAGTAGTAGTATTAAAAAAAGAGTAATACTAATAACAAAAAACCAAAAATCCCATTCAATCCATTGCATTCATTAATTGTCCTGGCTAGTATTCAGTTGACCTTTAGTATATAATGGATACAGTACATTTTTTGCTCTCTTTCTATCAGATACTACTAACACTACTTCCTGGATAGAGACAGTTCTTTTCTTGGGCATCTTAAATAATCCTACTCTGCAAAATGAGCATATTACATTGTATTATATTTGTCATTTGTTGGTGACATGAATTCAGAGCGCTTTACAGAAACAAAAGCAGATTTTATTCGGTATAACTGGCACCTGTGTTTGAACCACACACTGTCTGTTTGTTTCACACAATCCTGCTTCATGTCATGATGCATCACATCCTGTCATGGTGTAACATCGACCGTAAGCACAGAAGTGACATATAACAGAGTGGTGATTACACTGACACCAGCTGCTCACTGCTCAAACTGCCCTCCAACAGAAATGGCGCTGACATCGGACTTCATACTTATGTTCCATGTAGCGATACTTTTCATAAAGTAACAGCGCGCAGTGTTAGTCATTGCAGGCTTGTCTCGTCTCTTCACACCTCCTCGCTCTGTCGGCACTTTGTGATTGTCTCACTCTGCGACTAGTCCCTCTTCTCCTCAGCCTGTCAGAGAAGAATAAAAAATGTTCCCTTTAAAAGTTATTCAGAGTGACAGAGTCTCTCTGCAGGGAGTACAGAAATGACCTTGGGAGGTGTTGGACACACTGATCTCCAACAGAAGAGGATTTCTTCCAGTCTCTGTCAGTCTCTGCCATTTTCTACCTCAGCTCCCGACTCTGGCTCATGTAGGAGGTGTTTAATAGATGTTTGATTGAACGCTGATTGAGACTTAAGCTGCCAAACAAGTTGCTATTGGCTTATTTCACAAACATCTTGTCCAGGTTGTGTCTATTCAGCTTGGCAGGATTCTCAGCTGAATGTTTTTCTTGTTTTGTTTTTTTTTTTTTGTTTTTTTATGTGCAGTCTAAAATACACCCAGCTATGGTTGTGTAATAGGCCTGCTCTTTAAGTGTTTATTTATTTGTCTGTGGCAAGAACTCTGTCAAGAAAGAGCAAACTAATGAATACATAAATAATTTTAGAGCACTGGATACTGGGTGTATGATTTGCTTTTGTAGTGTTACTCATTGCATATTTTGCTAAAAAGCAACAGGTTAAAACATGCTTATTAAAAAGTTCAAGTTAAATTGAAAAAGAAAAAGCAATTTAAAAGTTGCATGAAACATTGCTTACGGCGTCATACTTGTGGGTGTGCTTTTTGAATTTGCATTTCTGTCCTCTATCCTCTTGCGTGTACAGTGTCTGTCTCAGTTCAGTTTTATTCCACAGTCATAAAATGTGTAAATGTTCTTGGTAAAACAACTATGGATAAAAAAGATTATTCAACACATGTATTAATTTTGTTCAAAAACTTTGTCAAATCCAGAATTAAGGTTTCAGGTTAATGCTTGTAAACATACCAACTTGCAAAACATGAGAGATTATTATTTTAGAGCACAAGCTGTTCTTGCATCACTGTGTAAACATTTAATGGAAAACAGCAGGAGTGGCACAGAGCGAGCATAAGCACCCACATGGAGGCTAATTCTTCGCTACCTGAGTGTTTGTAATCTGACGGCTGTATGATCGGATGACTCTGAAAACACAAATCCTCTCATTAGAGATGACACGGTGTGGGTTTCACTGTGTCTCTGTCCCGATCGCTGCCATTCCCTCCCACGTTTGACGGTTTGATTTTTGGTGTTATTTGTCAGTTTGATGGGCGGGTAACACAGCAGCATTGAACTGTGAGATAAAAATATGCCATATGGGTTAATTAAAAAGAATTGTGATCGGTGTTAAAGCCCTAACATAGATAATAATGAGCGTTCACGCACCCTAAGGTTTTAGGAAAATCACACCAATTAGCAGTTGTTTGTTTATCATGGATTATTTATCTACTGTATTCTTCTGCTTTATGAGTGAAGATAAAAACAAGCACAAAGGAAACTAAAAGAGGATTCATTGCTGTGTTTTTGTTCAAGTCAAGGATGCACATTCTACTTTGTTAAATGCATGTCTATACTATTATTCCCATCATGCATTCCTCTTTGAATCATACAGTAGTTTACCTCCAACTATTTTTTCTTTTTCTTTAATGGCTGACGTGCTTGGCAGTGTTTGCAACACTCTCAAGGTGCTTTCCTCAGCTGTTCATACAGTATTTAAGCAGGCCTTCCCTTCCCCTCCTATGAATTAAGAATGTGAAGCAGGCCGACTAAAGTGGCACATTGACATCTCCGCTTAAATACCAAAGAGGTACAAGGGAAAGTTGGATGCACGACACATTAGCTGTACAATATGTGACTCTGTTATGAACACAAGAACGCAAAGTGGTCATAGTCAGTGGGGGATTGGAAGTAGACAAACAGGGAGGAATATAATTTTGCATTAACAGCTCAATGAGGGCAGATTTGTAGATGGTTAAGTTAGTCTTCCTTCAAAACATGTGAATATCACAGTAGGCCTCTTAAATTTGACATTTTCTCTTACCTCTCTAAAATAAAATAAAATAAAATGAATACACACATTTGCTTTTCATGTGTACTACATAATGAATCCTATTTAATCACAGGGTGAATCCATGTGGCTGGTTGTTGGGTATTAGAACAACCAACACCCCCTGAACACACACAAAGACAGGTGTTTCCACTGACCCATAAACAAAAAATGAAGAGATACCACCAAAAAAGCTTGAAAAAAACCAAACAAACAAACAAAAAAAATATGCCATATTGAAATAGTGTTCACCTGATGTTACAGGAGGGTCAGAAGCCCAGCGGTGGAAACCATCTGTGATGCAGCAAATGCCCCATCAGTAGAGAGAGTAATGGAAATAAAATGAAAGAAAAAAAAAGTTTGATGTGAAAGAAAAAGTGAATAAATACATTGGATGAACCTAATGCTCCAAATGACAACTGGATAAGGACAGGAGCAAGTGGTAATCTCACAAGTAAACCCTAAAATTTCAAGAAATAACTGGAGAGATGGTGCTGACAGTGTCTCTGAAGATGTTCACACATATGTGCTACACTCCAAGGGTGTTAAGTGCCTTAATTGGGATTACTGGACTACTAGTATTTCTTTGGCCCATGAATTTAAGTAACTCAGTTTATGAAGAACGCACTCAACCACCAGTAAAATTTGCTGTTATCAAAGAGAAAAGAAACATATCGATAGTGAATCCAAAATATAGGTGAAAATTTGTTTAAATATGACTAGAACTGCAGCTATTGATTGTTTTATCTATCAATTATTTTCTTTGATTCAATTTGATTTAATGATTATTTGAATTGAACCTGAAAAAACAGCCACAAAAATTATAAAAGTAAAAGGATATATAAAATATAAAGATAAACAACAACAAACAAATCAAACAAAATCTACAAACAATATGTGCACAGCAGTCTTTAACACATTTGTATCCAACTTACAAACAATGTAAGATGGAACTAACACAACTTTATGTCGATTCTTTGGCTGTGTGCACCACAATATATGTCTGTGAAACACAACAGTGGAACCAATGTTTAGTGGCAGTGAAATTAAGGAAACAAAGCTTTGATTGAGTAAAATTGAATTAGTATATTTTTTTAATCAATTTGCTTCTGTTAATCGATTAATCATTTCAGTTGCAGATATGTCTATATTTCTTGCATGAGGCCCACGGTGTCATGAATGTTCAGAAAAGTGAGTTTTCAAAAGGCAGACATCTGTATTCATTTTAGTGCTTTCGTCAGTTATTTTTTGTGCTTACAGAGCTCCCTTTCGTTAAATCAGACATGTGCGCTGGCCCTCACCTTATGTTTATCAATCCAGTCAATAAATTTGCATCAGTGTCAAGTGGTTTGAGCTGAAGTTTCAAAAAGCCAGCCTCCAAATCCCTCAGCACTTTCGCACACATGCACACACTCTGCACCAAATGTGCCATGGAGAAAAGCATGCTCTATCAACCAATATACTCCAAGGCCTTATGAGTTATTCTTTATATAAACAGCTGACATTAACGCAGGCCTATTATCTCACTGATGAATGCTAATGGACCTTCCCGCTCAGTGTCACACACACTTGTAAGTTCACATACACATACACATTTGGGTTTGATTGAGTGCCTCTTTACTGTATTTTGCACCATGATGAGAGAGTGAAGGCCATTATGATGAGTTGTACAATAGGTGGGACTGACACCAGCTGTCAGTCAGTCACTGGAAGATTTACGTCAGCCACACATAGGGACATGTTTATACTCCATCAATAAAGTTCAGGGTTAAATGTATTTACGGTGTGTGGTATTTTGTGCTGCATACCGATTATCTTATAGCCATTCCATTGTGGTATGAATTTTTTTGTCGATTTGATACTTGTTAGGTTGTACAGTGCTGCTTTAAAACACTCTTTCATTCATGCCTGAGACAAATTGAACAGCAAACAGGTTTTGAGAGACAGATGGAAAAGACAAAACTGTTCCACAGCCACGGTGAAAACACGTCTGAGTGGAAGCAGCTCTGATCAGACATCTTTGATCAAGCCTCCAACTGTCAGAGTGCCTCCTTCTCTTTGTTGTCTAAATGAGACACCTTGTCTGGTGAGTTTTAGAGGAAACCAAATTGGCGAGGTGCCCGGCTAAATCACAGAGCCAACACCTTGCAAGGAGAGTGAGATGAGTCCGTTCGACTTCAAGCCGGAAGACGAAAGTAAAAGAGAAAGTGTGAACGCAACGCTTTTCTTTTATGCCGTCACATCAAAGATTTTTCATCAAACAAACACAGACTGGGATGTGGGATCCCTCAACAAAATGGAACTTTTCTCCCATTTCTGCCTCTTATACCTCAGACACCATCCAGAAGTTGATTACTTAGCTTTTCTGGCTTTCAACCACGTGACACTGCAGCAGTTTTAGAGAGGATGAAGCCCAGTCACTATCTGGTCATACTATTTCTAGCTGATTGTTAAGGCACACTACATATAATTTACAATTTTGTTTCAATTACAGTATGATTGTATGAATAATAAATGATGACACTAAGCTAGTGTGAGGGAAGCAAGCAGTGAGTGGTATTTTGTTTTTAAGAATGGAAGGTTCTGAGAGTGGGTCACCTCAATGGAGTCACAGTAGCCCAGAAAAAAAGAAAAATACTGTCACCTGTAATTGAAGTGATATACGAGGGTAATTCAAAAAGTTCTAAGACAAATGCCATAAATTCAAACTGAGTCAAACTAGTTCAACTAAATTCTATCAAGAAGGAATTTTTCGGTGGAAACATCACTTGCAGAAGTGTATTGACGTAGGTGGATGTTATGTAGAAAAATAATTTTGTTACTTTCAAAAATAAAGGTTTTTTTTTATTTGTCTTAGAACTTTTTGAATTACCTTCGTTTTTCACAGGGCGACAGAACAAGAAGGTCCTGGGTTCGATTCCAACACCAGCTGATGGGGGTGGGACCTTTCTGTGTGGAGTTTGCGTGGGTTCTCTCTGGCTTCGTCCCACCATCCAACATGCACTAATAGGTTAATTGGTTGAGCTTAATTGCCCACAGGTGTGAATGTGAGAGTGATTGGTTGTTCGTCTCTATATGTCAGCCCTGCGATGAACTGGTGACACGTCCAGGGTGTACCCCGCCTTCGCCCATAGGTAGCTGGCCAATAAGAAAGCTACCTGGGGTGCCGGGGTGCTCTCTCAAGGATAAACTGGTCCAGAAAATGACTGAATTTCACAGCAGATGCACCTGAAACAGTTGGATGTGCGAATATCTTCTCTTGAAAGATTTAGTAAGACAAAAAAAATCCCAATAATAAGACAATGTGCCCATCTATAAATCCAAATAAAGTCAGGAAAATGTTAACACACTGGCAAGTCAATTCAGTGCAAAAGTTAAAAATTAATTCTCCAAGCCGGTGTTGCTAAGTGAACTGAGTTTGTTCTCCTGACTAGCCTGTTGGTGAAGCCCACACAGTCTGTAGACCCTGAGGCAAGCTGCCGGCAATGTTAGAGTAGTTGAGCATAGAGAAAAAGCATAGCAATAACCCCCAAAACCCTGCCTGGCTCACACTCTGTCTGTCTCCGTCAGTCTGACTATTTGTACTGACTGTCTCCCTGAATGTTGAAAAAACAGGAATGCTCACCTCTCCAACCTTACCGTCCACTGTCCTCGTCCATCTCACCTCCACCACTGTACAGTCTGTATGCACGAATCCAGGTTAATGTTTGATGTAAAGCAGGTCCACACATTCGTTGTTTGCAGGAGAGTGCACAGAAAAACCAGCAACCCACATTCCAGAGCAGTTCAGTCAGTCCCAAATGATGTCCCGTGTCTGCACAGAGGACCTTGCTCTTATCCAGGACTTTGGTCTTAATTCTGGCTGAAACGGCGCACAGGAAGCTGGCTCTGAAACAGCTGGACTAAATGAGAGGGTGTGTTTGAGTTCAGGCCATAGATGACGAACAGACAAGAAGCTCTGTTGAATGTTGAATGTACTGACCGCCTGATCAGCCACTGGGATGGAGGCCTGACCCGTTCATTAAACATAAGTGTTACCAAGAAAAAAATAAGGAACTCATTTAGAGTTACTGATTAAAACATATTGGTGTTTACAACAAACCAACATCTGAATGTCCTGCTTTTGAGATAAATCTAACATGTATTAACTATCTACATGCAGTAGTATCATCTGACTCACATGTCTACACTGCAAAAACAAAACTGACTTCAGAAATCTATTTAATCTAACACCTTTTCTTAAAAACATTTTTTCAATTGAAGACAGATTATTTACTGAGGTAGTTGGAGTATTTGCAGAGCTTCAGAAAAGCTAATGAGAAGACACATAATTTAAGAATTAATAATTAACCTTGCGGTATCCGGGTGAGCCTATTGTGCACACTTTGAATTTCATGTTATAAAAGGTCATGTTGTTTTTCACAATTTGTATTAGGTTAGAATTCAAAAGTTCTTCATTTGTTTTTGCATGATTTTTAAAATTCTGTCCGAGCCACTAAAACCAGCCCATTAAAATTACTACACTGGCGCCATTCTCCCATGTGAATAAATAATGCACATTGGTACATTTTAGATCATGTGACGCAGCACAAAAAAATAATAATGCTTATTAATCAATGTTGCTATTAATTATTTACATATGCCAGGCTGTAACACTCAATAAATAAGTAATCCAATACTTATGTAGTATATAGAAAAAAAATGGTTTGTTTACATTACAAACAAGGCATTTAAAGGGTTAAAAAAATATGACGGTTATCAAGTATTTGGTCTTTTTGTTTATGGCTCAAGTTGATGAAATACCAACAAAAAACCCCCCCAAAAAAGTTAAAAACAAACTATTCTCCTCCAGCCTTCTACGAATTCTACGAATTGATGTTGAATGTATTGTAGTTCTGGAGTCTATTTTTTCCATGATGGGTGTCAGCTGACCAGTCCCACCTCCTGTCCACCTGACACTGTGTCCCTGGGCAAGACACAGAACCCCTGGAAGCTTCCACTGGTTTCTGAATATGTTTGTGAATGGGACATGGTGTTAAGTACTTTTGGTGGCATTGAAATATAAAAGTGCTAAATCTAAAACAGTCCATTTACCATTTACCAGAGACCTTCACCTGTTTCTGTTTTCATTATCTTCATTTTCTTTTCATCTTGTTTTTCTGATACCCCATATTGAATGAAAAGGAGAGAAGAATTATAATCGTGCTCATAATGGAACGTCCTTGAGAACGCTGATATATTGTATATTAAAGAGGCACGGGGCATCTAAACTCAGTGTATTAGCACATTTTTAAAGCAAAACTTAATCTACCAGAGTTTGGGTTATGACATTAAACTCCTCAACCTGCCTAAAAAGTTTGTGTAAAAGTTTTACCCCAGTAGGATTCAGCCCTCAGCTCTGTATGTAGGATCTTTCATACAGCCTGCAGGAATATACTGCTTTAGAGGTTTATTTTGTTATATTATATAGGAGTGCTTAAAGTTCAGATGATGATACACACACACACACACACACACTCGGCCAAATGGCTTTCTGTCTCCCCCTTATCCAAGAATTTCAGCTTCCAATTAAAAGGAAATGGAAAGAGCCCCCCCCCCGCCACCACACACACACACACACACACACACCCACACATACACACACAAGCACACACATACACGAATACACACTTGGTGGCGTCTAGATGGTTCATTCCACAGCAGGAAAAATAGACTGCAAATGAGCAGTTATTAGAATATATAAATAATGCTACTCAACATCTCATTATTAACTTACAATTGTTGTTTTAACCCTTTATTGGGCAAGTGACTATTTTTGGTCATTTCTGTATCAAGACAGTGACAGGAACACTTACAGTGAGGACAGTGAGGCAACAATCTCAGGTCCAATGTGGTCTACAGGGTCTGTAAGGTCCACCTCTGCATGAACAGTGAGTGTACCTGCTTTGTTAGGTACCATGAAGTAATGGTACTAATGTAAGTAATGATGTTCAAAGGGATAATGTGTACGTTAGCAAGTGTCTGTATCGACACTTATGTTGTTGTAATGTTCTAAAATACATGTTCCTTTCACCTTACATGTGTTTTTCTTGTATTTTTTATATTTACTTCTTGGAATTTTTTTTTTTTGCCACTTATGGATAAGGAACCAAATAACTTCATTGACCTTCATTGACCTTGACATAACAATAATTTTTTTTTTAAATTTTAGCAAAAGTAATTAAGTTTTGTTAGGTCCTCCAATAACACACTAAGTGTGAAATTTTGAATTTCAGTGTGTTTCTATGAGTATAAAAAATAAAATAAAATAAATAAAATAGTGTAGTATAAAGGGTTAAAGTCAGTGGCGGTGATAATAACTCTATGCATCTGTGTATGATTTCTATTGAGCCATCCACCAGATTTTTGTCGGTCAGCTTTTCTCACGTACTCTCAACATTCAGAGCTGCTCTCTCCTCACCTTCATGCACACACCATAGACACAGAGAATGAGAATGATAGAAACAAGTGCTTAACAATTCAAAACAACTTTCACTACTTAATCCCAAGCACATAATACAGCAGACAAATGTAGTTCCCAAGGACAGGGTGGTGAAAAGACCGTCAACGGGGGACAGGAAAAGAGACGAGGCTGAAAGTGTTGCCCCGCTCCAAATCGGGAATAAGTCTCCTCGGAAAGAAGAACAAAACGAGCTGTCAGTCTGACGCCGTTCCACGACAAAGTTTCATGCCACGCTGGCCTTTTCTTTCCCCTCTAAACACGATACCTCTTGTTTGTTCTTGCTCTTCTTCATTCTCCCTGCCTTTCTTACTTTATTGAGAATTGTGTCTCTTTTCTTATCTCATTTGAACAGGAGAGGAGGCGGCAGACATTCTTTTTTTTTTTTTTTGGAAATTGCCAGGCCTCCTCTCTATCAGCTTGACTATAACCTGAAAATGTTTAACCTGTCTTGGCTGTGTGTATGTGTGACTAGACGGAGACAGTAGCAGCTCAGATTAGAGTTTGACTGATTCAGGCCTTGGAAAGGCTGATAGGAATGTTTTCAAAGTGTCTTGCTTTTTGGACATCTTTCATATTTCACTATTTATTATGCAAAAACTTTGCCATGTTGAGTTCATGGAGAAACTTTTATTGTGTTGCAAACAAGCCAAAAAATAATAATAAAACCTCATTATTTGAGAGAAGTTTGTCACAAAGTTGCTCTTGTTCTTTTAACCCATAAACTCCCAAACAGCCACTGGCAGCCAAAAGCATCTACTCATCTATAATTCCAGTAACTATTAATACATGTAAATAATTGATGTAAAATGCAGTTTTTCATCTTTTCATGGTCATCAGATATGACCTATTTGGCTCCGTAATGAACATGGAAACACTGTCACCTTCTACAACATTGATTCACCAGTAAAAGCCATGGAGTTTGGTAGATGACAGTGGATGGAGACACCAGGTTTATGTTCACTTATTGATATCTTTGCTGAAAAAGTTACTTTTTCTTCAGTTTTTTCTGTTTTTGATATAATAACCCTCAACTTTAATCTGAGCTTTTATGAACGCCTATATGAGTAAGGAATTAAGTATAAGAAAATTCATAATTTACAGTGAAAAAAACACAAAATACAGAGGATAATATTCTGATGAATGGTGATAAATCACTTCAGAAAGGTTAAATAGAGAGAAAAATCCATTTGGGAACTGACACAAAAGTAGCACTGGGTCTTTCTGGGTTAATGAAATAAAACTCAGAGAGCTGAATCACAAGTGGAAGACCATAGATGTCGCTTCATGATATTCAGTTGGAGACAGAACACTAGGACTTGTCCAACTCATTTGCAAAGCAACACATGTAGTTACAAACATGAAGGTTCTTGTGCGTCCTTCATTTTCGCGCTGACGCTGTCATTCTGCCTCCAGTCAGGTCATTAACAGTCTTCCCCCGTTTCTTCTTTCCATCTCCAAAGTTTGCACTCCACTTTTTTTTGTTTCCTTCTCTTTCAGAAACTCTTTCTCTGCCCCCTCCGTCTTTCTGTGGGTAATTACTGCTCAGATGTCAGTTCCTCTCACATATCCGCCTCATCTTTACCAACACACCGTCAGCAGCCTGTCTATGCTTCATTTGTAAACATGGGCTTAAATTTATTTTAGACATTTTTTTCCGCTCTTCAAAGCACTGAAAACACAAATTCACAGGGACAGGTGAAAAAAAGAGACCCCACTCCTACTTGCTTTATCCTGTTTTTCTGTCCACATCTACAGCATCTCTACAGTGTCAGGGTCTCTCCGCGCTGCTGGTTGTGAATGTGTTAATTCTTGATTAGAGTTCATGCATTCGCCGTCTCCGATTTGCTCCGTGGAGTGAGAAATCACTTTCTCAATGAGAATAATTGAACACGGGCAGGGGGGTGCCAGCTCATTACCCACAAATCACAGGGAGCAGGGGCACCTTAGCTGAAGACAATAATGACTTCAGGGAATAAAACGAGGCCACCAGCATGGAGCCACACTGATGTGGGCAGCAGGGAACAAAGCTGGAAGAGGACGGTCCAGGGTCTTAACACCGACTGCTTTTTCAAAGAAGTATTTTGTGTGTTTTGTGTCTTCTCGTATTCCAGTTAAATCACTTTCCTTTTCTCAGAGGTGATCATGTCTGGGTAGAGGGACAGTAGAAAGAGGGCCTTAAGTGTAGGAGCATAGATGATATAGTTTTAAAGTGAGTCACACTTTGTTACATTTGCTGGACAAAACAGCCTTAGTTACAATCCATTTTCCATTATATATTTCAGCAAATCAAATATAATCTCACTATTTATGAACCAAGAATACATTTAACAGCAACATATATCCATTTTTGTGCATGGCAGCCGGCATTGATGTCTGTTTCCAGCTCAAAAAGCACATTTTAATGTTTTGTATTACTTTAACAGCTTAAATGCATTTCAACATTTTCTCACACCATGTCTCATAATTTTTTTGGAAATGTCAACAACGTCAAATATCAGTTATTGGTGTCCTTGATGAATAATGATCAGTATTGGTATCTGCTCTGGAGAACCAATATTTCCCTAAGCTCCCTGAGAACTAGGACTAAAAGCCAAGCGTTATTTATATCTGACCTGATTGACACTTTCCAATTTCCCACAGTGAAAAGTCACTCACTCCCATATATTTGATTTCTTCCTTCTTTCACACCATGTCTTTTTCCTCCTAGCTTTTGTTTTAATATGCCGCACATTTCCACTCTGTGCAGAGTGCCAAATGAGTCCACTCTGACACAATGAGGTCCATTGTCACAATAGGCTTTTCTCACTGTTTTATAGGTCCCATTAGGGGGGCAATGCTTTTAAGTTGCAGAAGGAATGTAATAAGGCCCTGGCCGACAGTAAACATCCACATCTCAGGGACACAGACAAACACGAAACGGGCCGCTTTGCCATCACAGCCGAAGAGGTCTGTTTCATTTGCATAGGCCTGGGAACAAAAACGGTCACAGTTGGATGCAGTGAGAGGGGAATGGGGTGGTTTTATTTTAGAGCCAAGGAGAAGGAGGAATAGAAAGCATCTGAAGAGAATCAGGAGGAGAGAGATGGATTTCTGGACCCTTCATACAGATGTAGCCATGGCAGCCATCCACTGTGTGCTGTACCACTGAGCTGTTATTATGATTCAGTCAGAAATAGCTCTATGCTTGATTTTGTACCACTTCTGTTAAGTATTAGATTACAATTGTATAGGGAAAATGCTTCAATTTCTAGATTTTAATGGTAAGACCTGCAGAATATGGCTCTCTATAGTACTGCACTTTGCTATTATTGTATGACTAAAAGCTGTTATAGTCAAAAACTTGTCCATATGAACTGTGGCTACATGTTATGTAGTTAGGCAAGGATGGGGATAATGTGAATTTTGCATCTCCTTGCTGCTGAATCTCAAATTTAGGATGTTACAGCATCCCACCAACACATTAATTCACTCCCGAGGGAGACACATTATATCCTGCTTGACTGCAGTAGCTTATGTACCATGCAATGATAATGAACTAAACTTTTACACTGAGGACACGACTTTCCTAGTGACAGACTACCTTTTTAAAGGCAAGTTCTGAAACTCCAGTGGGTGTCTGAGCTGTAGGTAAAGATAAAAAAAAATACTTTAGTCTCATAGATTTGCAGATGTCTTGCAAAATCACTTGCATTATCCTTGCCTCTGTCTCTGAATGCTTCATGGCCAGAATGAATTTGGAATAGCCTGTATAGCATTAACAACGTCATTCTACAAAGCGACACCACTGTAATGGGCCATATGTTTCCCTGCAGAGCTGTTTTCCATTGGATTTGTCCTCATTCTGCTCTAGGTACAGTATATACAACGTGGAGCAGTTGTGTAGAATAGCACCCCTGCAGAGCTCCATCACAACATGCTCAGATATTCCTACAAGCAGCCATGATTTCAAGCAGAACCACGCTGACAGCCTTTCCCATTTGAAAAATGGAGGTGCTTGGCTGTTGGTGTTTATGTGCTATATGTATGTATGTTGGGATAGAAAATGAGCCTCCTGCTGATCTTATGTGATTTAGTCGAAGTATGAACAGAAACCTAATATGTAACGTACATGTGACTGTTGTTACCTTGTGTGAGCAGGATTTGTGTTGTAGGTGTGTGTGCATGTGTAGGCCGTTTGTATGAACCACTGTGAATTCAGTTGACCTGTGTTTCTTGGTTGTTGTAATGTGTAGATGTGTTTCAAAGTCTTCTTCTTTGTCTCCTCCTCTTCCTTCTTCTTCTTCTTCTTCTTCTTCTTCTTCTAGTGTTTGTAATCAGTTGTTGTACATTGCTAGACAATTATCTTGAACTTTAACCACTGTATTCTGTTGATCATACCCATCTTTGGTAATGATCGCATCCAAAAATGACAAGCATGTTTAAAAAAAAAAAGTTGAGATGATGATTTACAATTGATTTATTTTTCCTCTTTTTCCTCTCATTCTACCATCCTTTCTTTCCCCTTCTTAAGATTCTTGCCAGCCCCCCTCCTCCTTCACAAAAGCACACACCCACCCACGATGTTGAGCGTAGTAGATTGCCGTGGCTCTGCTCGAGTCTTTGGGGACCTCTCTTCATTACTGGCCCTCCACAGGCCCCTCGTCTCTACACGGCCCTCTTCATTTAGCCCCGGCTGAGAGCAAAGACTCGGCCAAATGGCTTTCTGTCTCCCCCTTATCCAAGAATTTCAGCTTCCAATTAAAAGG
>JAPQRQ010000014.1:10740119-10752615 GCA_037367365.1 Apogon talboti | reverse complement strand
CCCTTTTGGCCTCATCCATCATCATCCTGCAGAAGCATGCTAAAGCCAGTCGAAGTGTCCAATGAAGGAGGGCCCCTGGGGATCCACGTGGTGCCTTTCAGTCAGGATGTCAGGTAAAAGAAAAAGAAATGAAAGAAATGGCAGTCAGTGCAGCTTATTGTGCAATCGTGGCTTGTTAGTTTCACCATCTCAAAATGTCTGCAGCATCCTCTCAGTTTGACACCCTCTGGACCCTTTTTTTTCTTCTTAGTTTTACTCATCATTTCCCTCATATTTTTACTCACTTTTTCTGACTATGTTCTCAGCTCTCACTTATTCACCACTTTTTGTATGTTGCTGAAGGCTGTCTCTCTTTACTCACTGTGATTCTCCCAGCTGTGTTTCCCTCTCATCGTATTCTTTTCATTTTTAGTGATTCTTACTGCTGAAGCACCACGCCCATACCCAGCACCACTCATATCCCACCGCTCAGACACCCCCAGTGGGAAGGAGAGTAGATGAAAGTAGTTTTTCTCTCAACTACAGAGTTTTTCTAAGCCTTGTTATGTTTCAGACTAAGCTATAGCATGTCTTCACATTCACAGTGGTGTCTCCTCTACCTTGAAGGTGAATGAAACTGCTTCCTTTGCTCATTTTAAACCTAAGAGTGTCACTGACAGGGGACAAGAGGAGGTATGCATCGTAGTTTATGGTTATTCAAGAAAAAAAAGACAGAGGACAGAGGAAGTGGCCAGATGTAATCAAACTAAAAGCTTGTGTATAACACAGAATCATGCTGTACACTAAGGGACTGGCACACCACCAAGGTGAATGTGACTACTCAGCGTTGGGAAAGAGGAGGCAGGGGAATGAGGTGAAAAGACAGAGTGAAGAGATGAAATGGGATGACATTTGAGGCAGAGAGGATGACTGTCATTGAAGATTGCTGCGTGTCATTTCTTTGGCTCTCTAATCCTATAACTGTTTATAAGCAAGTTTCAGGAAACTATATTTAGCTTTAACCTTTTATGACTGACTCCCTCTTAAGCTGTGACACTTTGTGTTACAATGAGTCATAGGAAAATTATTCATGTCTAATGATCCATTTCACTAAAGAAATTTAGAGATGCAGCTATTGATTATTTTCTTGAATCAATTCAATTAAATGATTATTTGAATACAGGTGACAAAACATTTTGAAAAAATGTGAAAAAGACATGTCTGAAAAAGAAAAACAACTTTTACCTTTATTTCAGAACCACCTGAAGGAAGAACCACAAAAAGTATAAAAGTAAAAGGATATATAAAAACAGCTATATATAAATAACATCATTATAAAAGTATATATAAAAATATCTATAGATATAAACAATAACAAACAAGACATCTACAAACAATATGTGCACTACAGTCTACATTTGTATCCAACTTACTAACTTACAAACAACTTAAGATGGAACTAACATATAAATGAAAAAATAAAGACAAATATAGTTAATGTTTGTGTTAAAGCTTAAAAGTTTAAAGGAGTAAGTGATGATTTCTTTTTGTTCTCGTCTCTTCTGACCTACGCTTCACGTTGTTTTGGAACCAATGTTTAGCAGCAACGGTATTAAGGAAACAAAGCTGTGATTAAGGAAAATTGTCATCAAATATATTTTTAAAGTGATTTGAGTCAATTAATTGAAAACGGAAGAAATTTATTATTTCATAGTATTTGAACAATTTTAATGAGAAAAAGTGTAAAATTGCCAGTTCGTTTAATCCTAGCCTCACCCCTCTTTTCAGGCCTACCACAAAGACTCTATTAAAGAAGTGGAAGTAGCCACTAGTTAGAACTGACATTTTCAAATACTGACTTTGAGCCAGAGCTGATCATATCTTGACAAGGTGGAGCAGGGGAGAATCGAAAGGATAAACTTGTCAAGCTATGGCCAGTACTACCACTAATGTACTGAAGAAAATGACAACAAATGTTAAATGTTACTGTGGAATTTCAGCTTCATGCTAAACGTTAATACACACTGTTATTTGTGATAACAGGAATGCCAACTTCACTAATTCTCAGTTTAGTTGGGCTAATTAGCAGGCTAGCTAACAGTCTGTGTAATGCAACACTCTATAATGCTAACATAAGCTAAGATATGCTAAGGTGGGGTTGTAATCAAGTAATGGTAAAGAAGATGTTATGACTCAGCAGGCATGTGAGCTGTCAATCACATCTGTCAGTCAAAGCCCACACAACAGACATACACCCTCTATTTCCTTGAGGAATGGTTTACAAAACCACCACCAGTAGACTTATCACAGTCCACAAGAGGTTCATAGTGACTATAATGACTCATGTCTGGAAGTTGTTGGTTTTAGAAATAGGGTCAGTATAAGCCAGGATTTTTTGAAGCTAGCATCTAGTCACTGTCAGTGATATTACACTTTAATAAACTTCCAGATTGGCTTCAATTTCAGTCAGTGGTTGTTGGTCAGACTGCATCTTCCAACACAGCGCAGTAATTCAGTCTGGCCAGTATATTTCTTTTCCATCAACTAAGGCACTAATAGCTATCAGAGCCTTCAAGACATGACAAGACTTAGCGTCTGGTCAGTCAGTTGATGCTAATGGCCTAGCCGAGCTCTTTCCTGTGTGCTGTGTGCTAGGACAGCAGGACAGGAGGCATTAGACTCAGTGGGCTGTCATTAGTGTCTAGACCAGGGCCATAGGGGTCAGACAGCCAGCAAAACCAGACAGCGAACACGAAACTGCAGGCACTCCGGCTTAGGCTGCCTACATTCTGCTTCACTGCATTGACATCAAGTTGGATCCAAGCAGGAAGGAGAGACAGCTGCAGGGGAGAGCTTAGAGACGATGTCATTCTCAGCATACGCTTTTTCACACTACATCCATACCTGCACACACATAACGTTTCCGAACATAATGCAGTAACCTTGAGAGACGTGCTCTCCCATTGAGCCATTCTGTCTCATTTTTGCAAACAGTGTGAAAGAAATGCTGATCTACCCCCGAACACTAAGTGCACAGATGCATATACAGTACAAGCATCGCACTCAAGCAGATGCATTATTTGCCTAATGAACTTCTCATTGCATGACCAGTTTCAATTGTAAACAAACTGTGGACATAATTGCCATGCATAAATGCACCCTGATTGGATTATTATTTGATTAAAGGCAGTAGATGGGAGCAGGTGGCCTCCTACAAGCCTTTTCTCAGCATTGCTGCCCAGCTGCAAGATGGAGCAACTCTGTATTAAGATGTTGATTCTTGTGTTGTTAAAAAAAAGTTTAAAAAAAAAACCAAAAACAAAAAAAACACAGGACTTATTTTCCTCCCATCTGCAAAGAATATATTAACTACAAACTGCCTGTGCTTATATCCGAGACTTAATGAATTCAGTGACTTGGAGCCTGTGAGGATGCCATTTAGTTTTTGCTTTAGCTCTCCTGCTTTCCCCAAGTAACTGATAAGTATCTACAGAAAACCCATCAGTGAGAAGGGAGGGAATTGAGGGGTGGTGATGCATTACTCATCACAATAATAGTGCTTTTACAAAATCATCATCTTCTTCAAATCTCTAAAAGATGCTGCTTTATCCCCAATCCTCCCAGCTGCTGCTTTGAATACTGATCAGGGATGAACCACAACTGCTTTATCTTCTGTCTTGGGTCTGCTAACAGATCAGAAGTCATTAGACTGCGTCCATGCTATAATCTCTTTGTGCATTTTTTTGTTTTCAAGCTGCCAAGGCATACAGCGATAAAGCACGACCATGTCCATTTCCACACTACCCTCAATTACTCTCTGTTCAACACACTTAAACTGACCTGGCAACAGCAGTGCAGACTCAGAGGAAGGCCTTTTGTAATCTTTAATTTCAGCTTAATGCTGATCCATTTACCCCCACTGAGGAGCTGAGATGAGTCTGTGGTGTAAGCGTGGATGTCCACATTATGCAGCCAATTAGAGCAATGTTCTATGAGTGGCCCTGTTTGGCGGAAATGCAAAAGAGCTCTGCAAGTCTGCCCTTGGTGTCTGCGGTAAACAGGGTCACCATTGAAATGACCACTTGTGTATGTCAGTCAGTTACTCTTTATCTTCGGGAGGGTCGCAGGGGTGCTGGAGCCTATCCCAGCTACCTATGGGCGACGGGGGGGCTCACCCTGGACATTGTCACAACCTCATCACATGGCTGACGTATAGAGTTGAACAACCAATCACTCTCACATTTACACGTACGGGTAATTTTGGTTTAACCAATTAACCTACTAGTGCATGTCTTTGGATGGTGGGAGGAACCCACACAAACACTGGGAACGTGCAAACTCCACACAGTTATTGTGAGGTGACAGTGCTATCCAGTTCACCACCCACTTGTGTATGTGTCCAATGAAATGATAGAAATAACAATTATAAGACACATCTTCAGTCATCACCATGGACAAGCTGCTGATTGCAGTGTAATTTACGCATATCTCTTACACTTTCTGCTGGGGTTTATTTCATCATGGTTTCTTATTTCCCAGAAGGAGACCTCCAAACTTTCTGACAGTTAGTACAAGGACAACAAGTGTTAGCTCTCAGTCAGTCTACCTGCTACCTCAGGCGTGTTCCACCGTAGAGACAG
The DNA here is from genome assembly GCA_037367365.1 of Apogon talboti. Lineage (NCBI taxonomy): Eukaryota > Metazoa > Chordata > Actinopteri > Kurtiformes > Apogonidae > Apogon > Apogon talboti. The sequence goes on along the minus strand of JAPQRQ010000014.1, from coordinate 10,747,996 downwards.
ATGACGTTTGTAGTTTTGCTACGCGAGTGTATATCAGCTCTCTTTGCATGTGGTTATCCTCAGGGCCTAACAAAAGCCCTAAGGAGCTCACTGATCTATTTTATTCCGATTGTGTGGTGGGGTTTGTTGGTAAAGGTTGGCTTTTTTTAAAGGGATTGCTGAGGTTGCACTACAATGAAACGGCTAGGGTATTTATATATTTTATTGGAGGTGCTTGTCATAAGCTCCGGTGAAGGGAAACTGATGCATTTCCTCTGCTGTAACTGCTGGTCTGGGTTACGTCAGACACTCTGCCCTGTCATTCTCACACCGGCAGACAGTGTATGACACAGGGATGGACAGAGGTGTAACAACAGGAAAATGCAGGTTTTATATAAGCCTTTCCAAACACTAAACTATTGGTGACCTGTTGTACAGCATGGTGCTCTGAAGCTCAACTTTACTTTTGAGAATGTGGTCTGTTTTTGAGTATTTTTTTAAGTATATGATTAATACTAACCAAACATTTAGAAAAAAAAAAGTTTGGTTTGAGATCTTATATTTAAATTACAATGGTATCATACAATTATGTAAATCACTAAAAGCTGTAATATGGATAAACGTAACAGTATATTAAACCTTAACATTTACTTCAACTTGTTTAACTGTGTTTTAACTCTGCTTTTACTGTTCATTCTTTAATTTCCTTTTCTCCAGCACTTTGGTTTGCTTTTGCATTATTTAGACATGCTCTAGACATAGACTTTAATTTAGTGAACGCCTTTATAGACTTCTATGGACGGTCAATACTTTTATTAATGTGAGGATAGAAGTGACAGAATTTGAACTTGCTGCTTGTTAGTATAGGATTATGATCAATAGTTTTATATGGTGTAAATAAGACAGAATGTGTTAAATTATCTTTTATCTTTAGCTGCTGTTTTTGGTCATTTCCAGGACTCAGGGCTTGTTAGTGAAGCGTCTAGAGCGTGGAGGCAAAGCAGAGCAGGAGCGTCTCTTCCAGGAGAACGACTGCATTGTTAAGATTAACCAGGGCGACATACGCAACCTGCGCTTTGAACAGTAAGTACCACATTTTATCTTCGTTGATGGTATTATTAAACCTGTTTCTATATAAGATTCCTTTTTTTTCCACACATTTTTCCGTATTTTCTCTTTTAGAAGTATTTATTCATTTTTCCTTGCCAATTGTACAGAATACCAACAATGATTTAGTTTCTTCCAAATATTAAGACACACACTGTGTATTATTGTCTTGAAGCTTTGTTCATGAGGCGATGCATTTCACATTGAGTCCACTGTGCTGGGCGTTAAGTGCCATTCCAGTAAATAGTGTTGCTGTTGATAAGTGGAGCCTAAACTGCAGGAAGACGTGACACCCACACAGCTGCACAATAAAACAGAAATATCACCAACTCATTGGCCTTCCCGTAATAGGTCTCACTGACCCGCAGTCCTTCACCACCGCTTCACCCTCTGATCCAAAACCGCCTACATGCTTCCCTTGCTTCATTTCTATTGATTCATTGCTCCCCTTAATTTCCTAAAGTGGAATATAGATATAAGTCAGTGACTGTGGCTACTCTCACATTTACAGTGATGCTAAGCTTTAAAAGTCTTATCTACACCTGTGCCTGTGGCCATGTTTTTGTTACATTATGGAGATGTAAATGTGTTTACAAAATCATTTGTGGTGTCTCTGCTTCCTTATGGGGACATAATTCAATCTTTCATAATCATGAAAATTTATGGGCACAGGGTTATTTTGATATTCGATTTAGGTTTAGATTAGGGCAGTCCTCAAGGAATTAGTGTGAATCAGTGTAATGTTTGCTAAAAAATTGGAAACACAATGTGTGGATGTGTATGCCACTGCAGATTGTGTTATCTATCTATAGGCTATTTGGGACATTTTAGATAGTGTGCATAGTGTTTTGGAGGTTAAAATAGAATTAGGTGTTCAGTTGTGATGATTAGGGTTAAGATAATGTATTATATCAAAGGGATACTGTCACCAAAGTAGAAATTAGGAAATGAATTCAAGTATGTGAAATGACCCCACAGATGAAATAAGGGTATGCATATGTGTGTCATCATAGTGAGGATTCCTGTTAACGAAGGCCCTGCCTGCACTCATACTAGGGTGGACATAGTCATCTTAAAGCGCTGGTTTTAGAGCCACCCTGCAGGATGATGGACAGAATTCAACATTGGAACCTCTTTGCATTCAGAAGCAGATTCAGAAACTCCTCAGTTTTTTCCTCATGTTCAAACAATGAATGTCTGATGTTTTATAATATATGCAGGCATACATGTATATAAGAAAAGCTCTGTATCAGTTTGTAAAACTCTAGACTATCATGGTTACCATACCACATTATGCTAATATGTTCATCAGACTGTGTACAAAGCCACTAAGGTTTAGAGTCTTTTTTTCTTTAGAAAATGATGCTATTGTCATTAGTAAACATCCCGGTTTCCTTCCAAGGCTTTTATTGTGTGAAAGAGGCTTACAAACCAAATCCACCAGGGAGTGATGTTTTGTAGTGTTCCGCACTTACCCTCCCCTGCCAAACACACACTCCTCACCGGCATCCAAATGCATATTATGCTTCTGATTCTGCATGAAAATGAGGTGAAGGAGCTAAACTTTAGTCCCCTTCTACCCCCCCGCTCTGTCTCGCTCTCATCGTTCCCTTTTCCCCCTGTTGATTGTGCACCAAGCAACAATTTAAAGTGATAGTCTAATCTCCTTGGATTGTTTTGCATGGGTAAATATTTTGAGGCGCTTAATCTAACCGAATGTAATGATGCATTGATGGGGTAATTTATTATTCAATCAGGCTCATGTGGAGGCTGATTACTGGAGTGATGGCACTGTATACTTGTATGTGCGCACAAACACATATGTACACACAAACTCAGCCAGTCATCACCCATCGTATGCCCATATGAATGATTTTGGTAAATCACCATAATAAATAATAAAGATCAGAGTGGCTAGATCATCAAGAAGAGGCTTAATGCAGCATTTGCAAATTGGCTTGGTGACACTGAATGAAATGCCGTCTAGTGACATGGAAGCAGCTTAGAGGTTGTCATTTGAATAGAATGGTGTTACTGGCATGATGATGGGGTTTGGAAACAGGAGGTGGGATTGTTGGAATCCAGGTTCCCAGTGTGCCTCTGGCCTCTCCTGCTGCTGGATGGCTCGCTCCTAGCAGCCTATCTATATGCTAAGTGCTGCCGGCAAACCAGACTAAACAATTCTTGTGTCTGGGAATGATGTTGAGTTCTTGTCTTGGCTTATTTGGCCCCAAAACTCACATGAGACTTGGTTTGTGTGTGTATAAGGAATGAAGTGTCTGTCTGCTTATTTTGGAACCTCATTGTCTGGAAAGCTTCCTTGATGCATGATTCATCATCTGCGTTCTGATTGTCTAGTCAGCTCTTGTCCATTCATGTCTGACCACACACACAAACATAAACACACACTAACGAACACTGCACCATAGAGAGAAATACTCCAAATACAATATGTTTCACTGCAGTAATGCAGAATACACAATAATGTTTCACTGGCCACTCACCAGTCACTATGCTTATCTTCTCTCCTGTCGTGAAGCTGGTAATTATAGATAATGTAATTTTTTTCTAGCCTGCTGTGTAGTGAGCAGCCTTGTGATTAGCCATGTTAACCTCCACACTCACTATCGCTTCTCAACATACATAGCTTTCTTATCCTTCTATATCTGCCAAGCTATGATAGTCCATTATTGCAATGTATCTGTTATCATGTTTGAGCTAATTCATTTCTGTCTCCATGACCTCCCCGTTCTCCCCTTCTCTTGCACATTCTGCATCACTTCCAGAGCCCAGAATATTTTCAGACAGGCCATGCGCTCTCCGGTCATCCTCTTCCACGTGGTCCCCGCCTCCATGAAGAGGCACTACGACCTACTGTCGGCCCAGAATGAGCTCAGCCCACCCCAGTCCAACAGGGTCCGCTTTAGCCAAGACACTCAGCAAGCGGGGGACAGGTCCAGCCTGGTAGGGGGGCTGACTACCCGATCTGGATCTCAACTCAGCCACAAGTATTGAATTTTTTTTTTTTCTGTTTTTTTTTTTTTTTTGTTAGTTATTTCAAGTTATTTTACAAGCTACGTTTGCGCTAGTACATCATGAGTATGAAATGAAATTTTAAGTATCAATAGTAAAAACAACAAGTTTATTTCCATCTCTGTATTATATTACAAACAGCATTTACAAACAGTACAAATTAAATTTTGGTTCTATTTTCAGTAGCTTCCAGGGCCCTCTGGCAGGCAGCACCCCAGAGCCGGGCAGACGCTACGCCACATTACCACATAACTTGGTCTCCAGGTCATCATCAGCCCCCTCCCCGACCCTACACCGCAGGGTTAGCGCAAATCCATCCACCAACCTCTTCCTGAAGAACAAAGGCCGCAGGTTCAACATCCAGCTAAAAAAAGGTAAGAACAAGCAGATGTATTAATAAACATCTGCATGAGAATAATGTCAGCAGATGACAGCAATTAAGAATAACTGCATAAGTACTGAGGGTGATATAATGTTCCCTGCAAGACTGGAAAAATGAGAATATCTTTACACATGCATATTCCTCCAACATTCTCACTGACAGATTATATCAGTTTCCTCTTTTATCTGTGGAGAACAAGCTCAGTGGAAAGTAATATTACAGATTCAAAGATTACAATTTTTTTTTTTTTTTAGAACGGAGTCTCTCCAATGTAGAGATTTAACAACACATTAAGATAGACGCATAAAATCTAGGCTTGACCATCATAGGATCAAAGACCTAATGAAACAAACACAAGATAAGGATGTCGTAATAATTATCATTTTGAATATATTTTATTTATTTTTATTTTTTGTTTAGTCCTTCAGTCTTAGGAGAGCAGTTTTAGGAGAGCATATCAACTATTTGACTAGTTTTAGTTAAGTTATTAATGAGTGTTGGTATTTATTTTTCAGATGTTATGGGTGATTAGAAGTCTGTGATTAGAAGCTGAAAAACGTTTGATGAACGATCACGTTACATCAGATATGATTTACAAACCCCTGTTTATTTAAGGTCCATTGTTACTGAGAAAGGTGATTTTTCTTTCTATATCCAGTTTAAGTCATCTTATGTGTTAGAATTTTTATTTATGTGTTTTCGTTATTTATTTTTCAGTTAAAAAAATAATTCTTTGTTGCACATTTTAATCTTATCATTTGTAAGAATTATTCCTGCGACCTTTGAGCCCTTCACTAGAGAAATGGGAAACAAAGGGCCTCCTCATCATTTCTGTTCACTCATTTCCTACAGAGTAAACAATAGGTTTTAGGACATTGAAGTCTGTCTGTAATGTATAAAAATCACTTCTCGCCTCGGGGCTTTGTTTAACCGGGGCGGTTAAAAAACAAACACAGATGAGCTCCTTCTTGAAAACAGGGTTTGTGGTTTGATGCAGTTGGGCTACATCACCATGCTCCTTGTGGTTGAAATGTTCAGATTCAGCAATCAGTCTGCTTCCAGCTGAGGTCGGATTGTTTGTAGACTTGGACGGACCTTTTGATACCAGAGGAGTTCTACATTTTAGCCAACCATTGTGGTGGCTAAACTGCCAGGCTCCATCTCATGCTCATCACTTTACTATCTTTATTTGAAATAATGAGCAGTTGCTTGTGAAATGAACCAGTGCTGAGGAGACTTGGCTGTGCTTTCTCACTCTCTTTGCTCCTTTTTTTTTCTATTGGAGGCAGCAGATGTTTAGCTGAAAACTGGCACCGGGGCCTTAGCAGTGAGCTTCAGGGAATAGTTCGGCAAGTGAGGGCAGCAGCACAGGCTAAATGCAACACTCTCTGGGGACATGCAGTCACAAGCTCCTCTAATATATTTGACGAAGGTCCCCAAGCAAAGCCAGCAGAGTTCTTTCATAGTGTGGGGTGATGCACAAGTTCTATTTATTTGTTTATTATGTGATGAAGCTCAACTCTTTTTTCTTTTTTCTTTGCGTAAGTCTCTCATTTTAGTGTAACCATGCCAGTTAGATGCTGGTAGAGCTCCAATAAGAGACCACTGCCAATAGTTTATTTTATTTTCACTAGCCACATTGCTTCACAGTCTAATTCCCACAAGTCATAATTCTAAAACTATGCTCTTATCCGAGTGACAGACATGTTTTTGGAGATTATTGCTCATGATTTAAATGGGGCTTAGCAGAATCGATGCTTTCAGCTTGTAAACTTTAAGCCATTTGTGAATGGAGATGAATTGCTGTCCAAAGGATGTTGGGTTAGAAATCCAACTGAGCACTAAAATCCAACACACTGGAGAAATGTACCTCGGAAATCCATTTTGACAGTTCCATTTGATTATTATCAGACTTTATCGCCACTAATGTACTTTTAGACAGGCTTCAGCAGGTTTGTTGTCGACTGCTTGTAATTGTTGCGAGTTCGACTAAGTGGCTCCGAGTTCCGAGCGGCAGGAGCAGATCTTGCATGGCAAATTAACAAGAGTGCCTTAATCAAATAGTGCAGTCGAAAAGGACATATGCACTCCATTAAGTCATTGTAATGTGCCTCAGCGTCTCCTCATGTTTGCTGTTTAATTGGTTTATTGGAGCCAGGATTTCAACTAATCCAAAAAGGGATACAATTACTTTTATCCTGGTCTTCTATTACCCAAAATATAGACGTCAGTGGTTAATTACTGTGGGCTTATTAGAGAAGCATTTCTCCTAATTACCTGATTGGAGACCGTTAATGGTGGAATCTTTCAATGTGCAGAAGTTTGATTCGTCTCATTAGGCTGTGTGCTGGCCAGAGGAGAGGTAAATGGACACCTGGGGAAGAAGTGGAGAGGAGGGACTCTTCTGGACAAGGTGCATGCTGGGACAAAGAGGAGTTTAACAGTGGCACCACCACATTAGGCGATTCTCAATATCAGGTTTGCGGAGTTTGGACTAGCAAACTCTGCAAGTTCTGTCTTGGTAAGAATGACCCAAGAGAAGGGACTTCCTAAGAACAGAAGTCTCTCTGTTATTGGAACGGTTGCATACTTGTGAACTTTCCTCCCTGGCTCTGCTGTATTCTGCCATTGGCTCCCTGATGTTGTTTGTGAGAGGTTAGCTTTATCGTTTGCTGTGATGTTAACATTGGGCTTTGATGAAGGTTGAACTGTTGAGGTATTTATATAATAATTTAGGTGTTTGTTTTTTGGAATGTCGCCCGTTCATGATCATTAATCTATTCCAAAACATATGCTGATTTCCATAAGACGACAGCAATAACCGAGAGGTATTTGCTTAAAGAAGAAATGTACAATTGTAAGTTGCCTTTGAGAGTAAACTGACAGTATTATGACATGCAGCTTGCCAGCCAAGTCCACAGGAGTCACCAACCAGTGCATCCTTTGTTTAAGGGAGGAGACAAGAACAACATCTGGGAATTCCATCCGATCTTGGTTTGTGCAGACGTTTAAATGGAACAGTACTTGGGCCTTGACTGATGACTTTTCATGAGATTGTGAGAACAGAAGAACAGACAAGAATGAGCATGGAGAAACGCCTATATTGAGGATTAGTGTTGGGTACTGGCACGTTATACGACCAGTATCTACCTGACCTGGCAACATGAATTGTAAGAACTGATTTCAGCAGCACGTGAATGGAGCCTGGAACACAAATAATTAAAAATAACATTCAAAATGTACTAATAAAGTGTGTTTTAATGGTTGACCAATGCATATACACACACACACATATATATATATATATATACACACACAAGTTTAAGTTTGATTTTTTATGCAGGGTCTGAAATGTCTTGGCAGTGACTGTCACTCT